>JAMZAV010001454.1:0-327178 GCA_024449915.1 Sweltsa coloradensis
AAGAGGAAATGATAAGAACATTAATTTTCCAGAATTTCAAATATTGTAACAATTTAACAACCAACTGATTTAAAATTATGTAGGTCAGTTTTTTTTGTGTTGAATGTGATAAAGTCATTTACCAACCAACTGTAGTCCCCCTCCGCAATACCAAGAGTTGGACGATTATTGCTCTTTGAGTCCCCGTGTCGTCGACTACATTCGCCGATGGTTTGCACTGTTAAAAATGAACGAACAACAAAAATGTTATACAATCATATTCCATAGCCGCTTCTAGAGGTTGTTAAGTGATGAGAGGTAGGAGGACATGCGTTTCAGGCAAATTGCTTCACCGCGGCGTCTGAAATTTTCGAATATATTCACGATCTACTTATCTGGCTCTACAGTAACACGTTTCTAAATTTGTTTTAAAATAATTAATAAAAAATCAATTAGTTTAAACGAATTTCAAAATTCAAAGTCCAAATTGACTATAATATATTTGTGAACTTTTTTCTGAGGACTATGAAAGAAATGTGAAATCTATGACCGTAGGGCCTTGTATAGTATGCTTATTGACAACCTTTGCAAAGTTTCCATATTATGTCGGATGCTTCTTGGCGAGCGCATAGCTATTTGCTAACTGCAAAATGTGGTCCTTATTTTTCTCTGAGGCAAAGATTAATTATTGAAATTACAAACTAATATCCTATCAATCCCGCATCGCTCTGTATGACCGACACTCACGCTCCGCTCACAAAAACGGCCACTTCATTTGAAACTAGGGAGAACATTCAAAATATTTTAACTTACACCTGCCAGTCTTTGTCTGGTATAAAATACTTGTCTTTTGAAATTGGGCGCACTTCTATTATACATTTAGTTCATATCAATTTTTCCATGAACACTCATGGAACGATTGCAGTCATTCTTCACATCGAAAATAAAAATCAAGTCTGCAAAAGTTTCTACGATAACATTTGCAATCCCGCACACTCACAGAGCTGAAAAGCTAATTAAATCAATCAATGACTACATCTAAAAGTGTGTACGGTATTTACAAACTATTTACAAAACCCCGTCTGCGGCCCGGGGCAGAATTGGCCCAGAACATGGCTCTGCTAATCGTAAAAGGTGATTCAAGAGAAAAAATCCACCCTCACAAACATCAGCTAGAAGAGTGGAGTATCTAATCCCCGAAACTAGAGGCGAAGCGTCTGTCATCGGCGTCGGGACCTTGTCCCCCTTCCCTTGACGAACCCCCCGGTGACGATGACAATGACACACGAAACGATGACGACGACGAGGACGACCGCGACGTGAGAAACCCCCCTTCCTCCCATTACCCGTGCTGGTTCTAGACCAGCATGGGCCCCCTCCTCCCCCCCCCCCACTTAGTCTAGGAGTGGTTGCATTATGACCTAACGGTTTGACGCGTCCTTAATCCAATAAACCAAAACAAAATGATGTCACAATGTTGACGCGTGCTACCCACTGGTGGTGTTCCAGCACCCTCAAGATAACGTATAGCGTGGGGGGTGGGGGGGGGTTCCGAATGCGATCTATTTGTTTTCGTCCAAATTCAATATAATATAATTAGTTAAGATTGAAATGATACAATACCAATTTACTACTTTGTCCTATATTTGATCCGGAGATTGATAATTGCCACGACTACAAATTCCTTATTCACAAAATATCTTTGAAAGGAACTCAGAATTCATTCCTACGAATTTTGATATTTGCGATTGCACATATAATTGGACTTCACCATAAAGAATACATTGGATACTATGGTGAATTTTGGTAAGAAAAAAAAAAAAAAATGCACTACAAGCTATTCCGAGACGATGAGTGGAGAAAGATGGGGTGAAGGACAAATAAAAATTATGCGATATACGGAATTCGAACCCACGTCCTCGTAGAGCCATACGCAAACAATTCGAGTTTAAGAGAAATTAGTAATCATTCTCTTCAATCGAGTCGAGACCTGATGTTGAAGTTTGTAATTTACGAATACATTATGGTTAAACATCGCATTCGTTTGATTTTTTTTAAGTTAGTGCCGTGTTGAGCTGCGGATGAGTTTCCAGTTCGCCAATCGAAAAATTTCAAATTTGTCAAAAAAAATGTGTAAACATGTATTACGTACTAGTTGATAGGTGGATACTGTATTTTAAATTAATCTATTTACATCCTATTTATGAAAGTAACTTTGGTAGAAATAGCGTCCATAGATATTAACAATTGGCTGGTGGGGTCGGCCCGTATGGCACTGGGGTAGGGGATCTATCGATTCTTAAATTTTTGCAACTTTTAAAAGCCTAAAAAACTTCTAAAAGATGTGAATTGTATATTCACGTAAACCGAAGAGTCGTGGATGGTCGCGTTGTCGCCCCGCCCCCGCCCTTCCCCCATATCCGCCCCTGTCGTAACAGGCCACTGTCCGTTTATAACTTTCTACTTTTTCCTTGACCATGGCTAATACTAATTCAATTTTGTAATTTTGGTTCGGAGATAGTACAACTCTACAATTCATGTTATTGTACCTACGCATAAATTACTTTTACGCGCTAGTGGTGTGTCATGTCATCTTTATGTTAGTGGATAGGGTTTTTGATTTGTTTCTAGTCAGTAAATCTTGGATAATATATTTTTCGTAGTAAATCATAGATAATGTATTACTTCTTATTAAATTTATCGCAATTTATTCAAAATGGCACATGCCATAAATTTTCTGGAAATAATGTACTGAAATATGAGTAATGAAACTGCTCTATCACAAACAAAGTTGAAGCAGTATTGAGAATTCAGTAATTTTATTCCCCCCTCTCTATATTTTGGGATATGACCATAATTCAACTCACTGTTTTTAATGGCACACTACCAACCGGTGTGTACTTAACCTATTTAGATCAACAAATATGTTGGAAAATATATATTTGTATTAATTTTTGTGTACATTGTATTAAAATGTGTGCTGATAACTGTAATATATTATGGAATAAAACTTGAAGCACCAAGAGATTGCTAAATAATCAACTATCATCCACCCTTCAAGAAAAAAAAAAAGCTAAAAGTTTTATTTTTTCTCCTCTCACCTGAATGTCATGATGTCCAGAACACCGTTTTAACAACATTAGTTTCAATTGTCAACCCACTGTTTTTTATGGTATTGTTAGGTATAGATGACATGAGTTGTATCCTAACATAACACTTGCAAGCGGTTGGTTCAAGAAGATTGTGCCACAATAAGTGAATAAATAAATAAACCTTTTGTGTTTGAGAAAAGTTATTTTAATATTGATTGCGTACAACTGCTATATTATATACCATCCATCTAAACAGTAAAACACAGAAGAAATATGTACTAGAATAACCCTCCTGTGAGTGTGACATAAGTGTTCCCAGCCAGACACGATCTAAAACTTCAACGACTGGCAAGCGACACGTCATTGCGAGCTCCGTGCAGTACTCTGCTGGGTCTGTGATTGTGATTGTGAAATGTCAGTTACTTTTATATCCCCCACTCCCAGTCTCCCACTGCGCGCCATCATTCCCCTACCTCCCGCTTCTCCCCGGATGCGAGATTTTTAACGGTCCTAATCGAGAAGCCCGCGTCTCCTTCATGTACCATATTGTCTTAAAGAATCATCTAACTTTGTGTTTGTTGTTCGAAAAAGTGCACTTGATTTAATCAAAACAAAAAAAAAAAAATCAATCAAAAGCAAGTAATACAAGACAAAAAAAAAAAAAATCCCAAAAAACACACAAAAACCAAAAACAAAAAATGGAAACCAAAAAATCAAAAAAAAAACGCAAAACAAAAAAAGAAAAACAAAAAAACAACACCAAAAGAAAACAAAAAAACAAAAAAACAAAATATCAAAAGGAAAACCCACCACAAATCAAAAACCAAAGAAAAAGAAACGAAAGAAAAGAAATAAATAAAACACAGAAAAAAAAAAAAAAAAAACAAAGGAAAAAAACAAGAAAAAAAAAAACAACCAAAACAAAAAAACAACAAAAACAAAACAAAAAAAAAAAAAAAACAAAATGGTTTTGTAATTAAATATGCCTACCATCATTTGATTAAATCTTATTTTAATCATGGTTTTTTATTAATATGCTTAACATCATTTGTTAAGATGCTCGTACTTATATGACATCACAAATGTAATTTATCAGCTGCAAATAAAATAAAATACAATATCATACTTGTAAATCTTATTTAAATCAAAAACACCCTGGCCGCTGCCCACCTCTTCACTTATCTAGCAATAACCCGTGGTATAACCCTCTAACTCAATTATGTTTGTTGCTCATAAATGAAGAAAAAGTGCACTTGATTTAAATCAATGATTTTTATTAACGGAGTGGATAGTCGTACGGTCAGCCATATTACTCAGTGCAAAATTAGTCGAACGGTCATCGACGATACCACCTAACTAGGCTTCAAACATCACATTCACAGCGCAGCGTGCCAGAGAGGTAGCGCATCCGAATTCTCTGCGAAAGGTCGGCGGTTCAAATCTTCGTTAGGTCGTTTTTTTTTTTTACCATTCTACTATTTAGGTCCATGTCTTTCTGCAAATAATTTCACTAGGCCCTACATTCGGTCTCGTCGCGAACGCAATCCGCGATGCATAGAAATAATAAAAGTGTTTAAAAGTGCTAGGCCTATTTGAAGGAAAAGCTTTATCTCTACACCTTGACGTGTACGGTGTAGGCAGCTAAAAAGGACTTTATTTTAAAAATAGCAACGTTAAAGGTCTTGTAAGGTTTTATGTTACCTTCTAAAACATCAAAAAAGGACGACGAAGGTCGACACTTTTATTACAGTGCGACTCCATCCGACCAAATCATTGGCCGTATGACTAATTTTGCAGTAAGCAATACGGCTGACCGTACGACTATCCACAGCCTTTTATTATTATGGCCTAGACCTAGGCCTACATCATTTGATTTAAAACTTATTTAAATCAAAAACACCCTGGCCGCCGCCCACCTCTTCACTTATCTAGCGATAATCCGTGATACACGCTTGTACGCTGAATCACCTGCATTTCAGTTGACTTAGACTCGTTTGTTTTGGCCAGGGCTTTTGTGATGTTTGTATATCCATAAAAGGCTGGCCTACATCCTCTAGACCTAACTATTGGCATCAATAGTTACTTACAATAGGCCTAGACATTAGGTCTAATATGGGTAGCCTACAAAATTGGGTACTCTTTCGGATGGTATGCCTCAACATTTACTGTAACGGAAAGGATTTCGGGTGCATATGTTTTCATTAAAAAAAACAAGTGTTGAAAAGTTGGGGCATAGGCCCTACCATCTGAAAGAGTGCCCAAAATTGTACAAAGCAAAAAAAGTTTAAGCACAATAAAAGAGAATGTGCAGCCAGCAATCGATGTACGGCTATATGCCTCTAGGCCTACCTAGGCTAGAGGAGCCGTAGGCCTAGGGCTACTAGGCTAGGCCTACTAGGAACTCTTGTACTTGGCGGGTCCCAACTTTTTAACAAGTTTTGTTTTCGAGTCAGTTGTTGTTGTAGGTGCGGCTGCCCACTTATGTAAGACTAGCTGGGGCTAGGCCTATAGGGTTATGAGAAGATTGTTATTTACAATAATGATTCTGAACGCACCTGTACAGATAGGCATAGACTTCCATTACTTGCAGAATTAGGTTGGCCAAGGCCCACTAAATCATTTGGAAGAATGTGAGAAGCAGTCATGTTTAGGCTAAGTCGACGACCTAGGTATACTTCAGTCGATTTAAAACCAAATGAGCCGAAGGCAGCCGCATCTGCGTAGATAGCAGCCATATTTTACATATTAACATTTAGTCCTACCAAACCTCTATTCTACCTCGTTGGTCCTACCGTCACTTATAATGTCCAAAACATTTATCACGTAAAATAAGACTTTTGACTGATTCGAAATCCACAGTCAACTTTTAGGTTAGGATCAACAAGTAAACACTCCGTGACAGCTAGGCTAGCCAACACACGAACAAAAGTTTCACAAACAGCGCTCTTTTCAAAACTCGGAAAAGTAGTGTGAGACGAGACGTGAGAAGACGAGTGAGTGAGCCATGTGTTGGTACCTGGGAACATTCCATTTCCTTCCCCTACCATCTAACATTATGTATTTAAACTGACTTGCAAGTGCTATTTTTATGTTACTTAAAAATGCATCCTAATATGTATCTTGTTTTAATTGGGTCTAATTATCTACATGAATTATGTAAATATCTATGACAATACCAATAAATATCATATCATGGAGGCCACACGTCGAAAATCTAACAAACAAACTTAACTCAGCATGCTTTGCAATCAAACAAATAAGAAATATATCAAACATAAAAACAGCAAAAATAGTTTACAACTCATATTTAAAATCTCATCTCAGTTACGATATAACCCTATGGGGTACCTCACCATTATCACAACAAATTTTCAAAATCCAAAAGAGAGCAGTACAAACAATAGTAAAAGCAAATCCAAAAGAACACAATGCATAGGGCCTACCCATTTTCACCCAATTAAAAATACTCTCCCTATACAGTTTATACATAATATACGAAGCAGCACTTCACATTAAGGAAACCAAACACACCAACACATGACTCGACACAACACCAAACGAGAACAAAATCACTACCTACAAAACAAAAACGGGACAATTAAACTCAAATAATTACATAAAAATCCGGCACTTCTGTACTTGGCGGGTCCCAACATTTTTTTTCAATGAAAACATACGCACCCGAAATCCTTTCCGTACATGGTTACATGGGTACATGGTTGGAGGCTAAAGACAAGAATATGTCAACTATAGTGGCATGTCTGGACCTAAAAAGAGCTTTTGAAACAGTGAATGTGGGTATACTTATAAATAAGCTAAGATATATGTATGGAATAAAAGGAATGGCACTAGAATGAATAAAGGATTTCATGACTCTGAGAAAACAGAAGGTTAGATATAGAAACAAGTTGTCGGATGAAATAGAGTGCGATAATGGAGTACCCCAAGGCTCCATACTTGGACCTCTGTTTTTTATCATGTACATTAATGATGTAACAAAGAGTTGTAAAGTGGCTTTCATCAATATATATGCTGATGACATGCTACTGTCCATAAGTGGGTATAATGTAAATGAAATAATAGGATTACTGAACATTGAACTGGCAAGAATATTTGTTTTTGGCTATAAACAAACTAAAACTGAATGTATGTAAATCAAAAGGAATGCTAATAAGAGGAAGAAATGGTAAGGAGAGTGAATATGTGCTTAACCTAGAAGTTGGAAATGAAGTGATAGAAATGGTAACTGAATTAAAATATCTAGGCATAATAATTGACAACAAACTAGATTTTAAGTCACATGCAAACTTTCTAATTAAAAAAATTGGAAAGAGAATTGGGTATTTGAGAAGAATGGGAGGTAAATTGACAAGCTGGACCAGAAACATGATATATAATAGTATAATCATTGAGTATATAACCATCCTTAGGATGGTTATATACTCAAAGCTGTAATTCATGACTATTTTCTTGTCTATTTATATATGTACTATTCACTGCCTCCTAGGCCACGACGAACATCTAGGAGGCAGTGGTAGGGGAGACCGGGGCTAGTTGGCCACGTTTTTACAATTGGAATTTTTGCAAGGAATCTAATTAAAGAAATGATTGATATCTTTCTGTAATCATTTCTTCAATCTTTGATGCACTTAAAAAAAAATACTTCAATTTTTTAGTTACTAAGTTTAATACAATAAACAACAAAAATAACTTGGAATGTGAATTGGCCAACCTGCCCCGTGTCAGGGGTTGGTTGGCCCAGTACATGGGGCTGGTTGGCCCAGTACATAAGAACAGTTATTTTTGTTGTTTATTGTATATTTTAAAATGTTGAAGGATTTTTTTTGAAGTGCAACGCAGATTGAAGAAATGATTACAGAAAGAAAGAAATCATTTATTTCATTAGATTCCTTCCTAAAATTCTAAATGTAATAACGTGGCCAACCAGCCCCGGTCTCCCCAGCGGTCTGATTCTGTAAAATCGTTATGGAAGATAACGATCGTTATCCGGCACTTTAGCGACAATTTTGCGTGTCAACTGATTCTGTAAAAATGATAGCGATCGCTATCATAACGAGAATGAAAAAGGAGTCGCTATGCTATGCTATCAAGATACGATAAATGGCGGCCGTAGCGACTATTTAACAGAATCAGGTCGATAACGATAATTTATAACGATTGATATTTCATATCAACCGTGATTGCTATCGCTATCATAGCGACTATTTTACAGAATCGCACTGCAGGTCTGTATCAGAAATTCCATTTAACCTGCAAAGTGAATGGGTGGGCCAACCAGCCCCATCACGCATTTATACATATTGTTTGCGTTTGTATTAGATCCTACAGTTTAATTATGTTTTCAATACTAAATATACAATCCCTAATGGATATTGTACAATTAAATTATTTACTTTAGTATAAATTATTGAAAACGGAGTGGTTTATAATGAAATACGTAGCTTGGTTAAAAGTTACAAACCAGCTGTCAAAAATTCATTTTGCTCTCAGACACAGTGCTGTAAAACTAGGGTCTTGAAATTTTCACAGCCATCTCAAGTAGCGAACACGCATGTTCAATTCAAATTTTGGCGGCAACGGCCTTTTAGATATCGAGATCTGCCTGGTGGGCCAACCAACACTTGGGCCAACCAGCCCCGGTCTCCCCTACTATTGTTCATTTCACATTCCAAAAAGCTATTATTTTGGTCACACACTAAGTTTTTACTGCCACGGAGAGAAAGTAAACCAAAGGGAATCGAAAAATCAAAAATCAGTTTTATAACTGAGTGGGTAGACTCTAAATACAATTAATTAATTAATTTAATGGGTAATAAATTTGTTTAATTTAGGCAGCTTCGCAAACGCTTTCTTTAGTCGCGTTGATGGATGAGCTTTTTTTAAGTTTTTAGTAAGCGTGGGATCTATTTACTTCTTCAAGTTCCATTGCAAAATCATTTTTGTTTAATTAGGAGTACTAATTGCTATGGTAATTAGAATGTCAAATATCTGTAGGCCTGAAGATTGCTTATGAACGCATTGTAGGTGATTGTTGTCAAGTTTCTATAGTTACAGTCTTGTTAATTAAGCGAGCATTTCCATTTGACTCTGCCGGAAAAAATAGTCACAGTTTTTTTTTGTATGTCTCGCCATAACGTTTGAACGGAAGTTCGGATTGAGTTGAAATTTGGACCATCCACAAGCTTCGATCTGGATTGAATGCCATTAGTTTTGTGGCAAAATCGTTAAAAAAGTTTCAAAGTTACATTAAAGTTAGTCAATTTTTTTTTTCAAACTAAACGGCGACAAAATCTGAGGTAGCCAAATCATTAAGAATGTCCATCCGGTCACGAATATGTTAATTTTATTTTGATCCGAGTGTAGATGGAAAATACATTTTAACAAAAGTAACGTTACCATGGCAACGAAAAGTCACACGAGGTTTCTGGCTACTATGCACTGCCACCTAGAAGTAATCAAAATACTATCGAGGAAGCAGTGTATTATTTGTTACCAAAGAGTTAAAATAGTTTTCCCAAGGAAATGATGTCAAGGTCCTCTAGATGGCGGTGGATTTTATCCACAAAGTAAAGGTTTACCCACAGGTTTACCTAAATACCTTGGTAATTGGAAGAGCGTAGCGAGCAAAGCGAAGACTTCAATTTGACTTTCTGTTTTTTTTTGTTTTTTTTCACTTGCGTTACCCCAAGAAAAATAGCTCGGGTGTTTTGTTTTTGTTAGTTTTTCTGTCTGTTTGTTCGCACGATTCCGGGCAAACGGCATGCGATCTTGATGAAAATTGGAGGGGACCTTCGTTTTCTCTGAACTTAGACGTGCCACGTTTTTGGGTACAATCGAAGAAATATTTCTCGTGAATATCGTACTTTTACGATTTTTTTCAATTTTTAGTGCGATATTTTCGTTACATTTGGGCCGATTCTGACCAAACGGGTGGGGCTACAACGTTCATATTTCACATGGACATTAAGATTATGGTGATGTAGTACCTTTTTAAAGAAAAAGTTGAAAAAGTTAGCCAGAATACGTAGAAATAAAGGTTTTAATATGAGTTTTTCGATTTTAAGTGCAATATTTTCGTCACATTTGGCCGATTCTGACCAAACAGGTGGGGCTACAACATTCATATTTCACATGGACATTAAGGGTATGGTGATGAAGTACCTTTTGAAAGAAAAAGTTGAAAAAGTAAGCCAGAATCCATAGAAATAAATGTTTTAATATGAGTTTTTTTAGGTTTATAATAAAAATTAACAAGAAACAATAGAAACTTGACAACAATCACCTACAATGCATTCACAAAGCACTTGCAAAGAAAAAGTGGTTCCACGCAAACTAAAAACTTACAAAAACGCTCATCCATCAACGCGGCGGGACTTTAGCGTTTTCCTAGTAATAAATAATATTGGAAACATGGCCCCGTGGACAGCAAACGTCCAAATTTAAAAATTTAAAACAATGTACAATGTGGGTCTAGCTATAGCACGTACTCGCTTATCAACGCGTCCAACTGAGCTTTCCTAGTTATTGATAAACATCTAAAAAAACTCATATTTAAACCGTTAGTTCTATGGATTCTGGCTTACTTTTTCAACTTTTTAAAAAGATATGCCATAATAATTCCTGAAAATAGGGGGGCCCCAACCATTTGGGAGAACGGCCCAAATGCCGAAATTTCCCTAAAATAAAAAAAAATTGTAAAAAGTACTTTTTCTGGGAATTAGATTTAAAGGTCCATAATTTTTAAAAGTTGTAATCTTTTGCCCTTTGGAAAAGCAAAAAAAACAAAAACAAAAAAACAAAAAAAAAAAAACCCCCCCCCAAAAAAACTAATTTTTTTCAGTGAAAAATTGAAGTTCGCTTAGAACCAAAAGTGTTCTTTTTATATTAATTTTGTTTTTTTAAAACAAGCAATTTTGCCCCAAACCTCGGCGATTTGCATACACGTAATGTGTCACAATAGGGAATGTTTTTAAAAAGGGCAAAAAAAACCCAAAAAAATTTTTTTTACACGTGATTTAGCAAAAAACTACATTTAAATCCCCTTTGAAAAATATATCTTGAACTGTGATTTCACACGAATTTTTTAATTTCTTGACCCAGAAATTGGCAAAAAATTGGTGTTTTGGAAAATTTTCCTAAATCGGCTTTAATGCATTTTTTGGTCCAAAATAGATCTAGAGATAGTCCAATCAAAAATCCCCCTTTTTATAACATCGTGTTTTGAAACCCGTGCCCAAATATACCCTCAAACACGCAAAAATTGCATTCCAAAATAACCCCAACTCGGTTAAGCATATTTGACCGAACTTTTTGCCCAAAAATTTACAAAAAAAAAATATAGAAAATTTTACAGAAAAGGCTGTCGAGAAAACGTAATAATGGCCCAAATTTTTTGGATAAAAAATCCTCCAAGGACAGGGCATAAAGATGTCCCCAATTTTTTATGGGAGATTTTTCCCGATGGGACCTAGCTCGAAAAATGTCAAGTTTGAAAATTTTTTTGGGGGGGGTCTGGGGGCCCCAAAATTTTTCGGAAATTTGCTAAATTCATTACTATTAGCTAAAATAAAATATATTTTTTGAGTTTGGGGGTTTAAAACCCTTTAAGGGATCACAACCCTGGATTTCCCGAGAAGTAAAAATAATTATTTTCAAAATTTAGCAGAAAACTAGAAGGGCGCTACCTGAACAGAAGTACGACACACGATTAAAACAATAATAATAGCGGATGCGCGTGCAGCCACAAATCTGACGAAATCTTGCGCACTTTACGTCCTTTGCAGGGGGACAAATATTTTGACAAGCACGAAAGAACATCTCTGTAGCCGAAGATATAGGTTAAGAAAAAAACAAAACATACCATTGTTCCCGGGTTTTTTCTACAAAACATGATAAAACTAAAATTTTTTGTTGAAAAAAAAAAGTTTTGATTAAATTTAAATGTAGACAAACAGGTTTTAAGTGTATATTTGTGACCTCAAAATCAAATACAATTGACAAAAAAAAAAAACTATTTCACTGGCAAAAGCCCTTGCAGCAAAAAAATATAAAAATACTTATAATATTTTGTTTGTTTAAAATCTAGTAGTATGAGCTATATTAGGGTTTGTTTGCGTTGGGGTTCCCGGAAGACCAGGCGACCGCTTACAGAGGTATGTACGTGCACTATGCACTTTTCAGAAAACATTAAACTCTCTTTGAGCTAAAATGTTCTACACTCGGCTGAGCAAAAGATGTTTTCTTGATTGGTAGTAGTATTATATCCTATGCATATCAGACGCGATCCGCTCTTCACGGGGTCGGTGCGGATTTTCGCCAGAAGGGTTTTAAGAGTTAAAAAAAAACTTCACCTTTTCCCCTCGATTCCAGTAGTTTTTTTGTATTTTTTAATGCTAGGGCATCGACATTTTTTCAATTTTTTTGGTTTTTGGAGGTCATAAAAATTATACTAAAAATCCGTTTTTTGCGTACTTTTTCATGTTTTGTAGAAGAAAGCCCACGGAACACGAAGGTTTTTTTTTTGTTTTTTGTCTAAAAAAAACTTCGGCAAGAGTTTTACGTAGTTCTTCCGCCTTTAAATATTTTTCGTTGCAAACGTGGGGTGGCGAACTTTAGTCGATTATGGCGGGCCATCCACTTAAATTATTTTTAAACTTTTTACTTACTGTTAAGGTCATTCTAGTTTCCATAACAGAAAAAAAATTAGGTGATACATTTGAGAAACCTAGGGGTATTCCTTAAATTTTTTACACTACTACAAAAACTTCTAAAACTTTAAAATTTTTTTAATGATTTTTAAAAAATGCAATTGACCAAAAATAATGGGGGAAAAAAAACCTTAAAGGGGTTTAACTCCTTTTTTTCCAATGATCTAAGCAAAAACAACAAAAAATGACTTTTTAAAAAATTTTCTTAAAAACTGTGATTTCACACGAAAATTTTTTTTGATCCAAATATGGGAAAATTTTGGTGTTTTGAAAATTTTTTAAACGGTTTAAAAGCTTCGGCCCAGATAGAAAAGCATATAAAAAAACCCTAAATTGCCCCTTTAAAATCGTGTTTTAAAAATGTGAAAAATTAAACCAAAACCGAAAAAATTGCATTTACCCCCCTTTGGTAATCCACATATTTTCGAATCTAACCAAATTACAAAACAAAATTTGAGTTTCAAAAAATTGATAGTATAGGGTTTTTTTAAATCAAAATTTCTCCAAACAGGGGATAAAGTTTTCCCAGATTTCTTGGAGTTTTTTCGGGGGCCAGCTCAAAAAATTTGGGTTTGACAATTTTTTGGGGGGTCTTGGGTGGCCAAATAACTTTTAAGCAAAATCATTCATTTGCGGAAAAATTTAATTTTGGTTTGGGTTAAACCCCCCTTAATTAAGTACACATTTTACAAATCGAAAATTTGGAACAAACATTTATTTTTAATGTTTATCAAAGGGCTGGAGAATTGCCCAAAGTTTTATAAACAGGTTTGGCTTTGTTTTCAAACTGTTTGGTCGTTCGGCCATAAGAACAAACAGAAAACATTAGTCCCAAAGCCCCCACAACTTATTCATTCCTTTGTTACTCGTCAAATTATAACATAATTTACACTCTTATTTTTTAAAATTTTCCTTTTTCAACAATTTTCAAAAAAAATTTTTAAAAAAATAATTTTATTGCAAATGTTCTAAATACAAAAAAGAAGTAAGCAAGGTTTAATAAACTATCGTTTCACTTTTGCTCCAAAAATGGTTTTGTGTTCTGCAATAAAGGGAAAGCCCCCGGTTTTTTGAATGCTTTCCGGGCGATTGGCTTCAAAAGCAACAATAAAATTTATTTTTTAAAAATGAACGACATATTTTAAAATAAATAAAAAAAATTTTTGTTTTTTTAAAAATTTTATAAAAAAATATTAAAGCCTTTTCAACAACCCAAGGGACCAAAAAAAATTTTAAATTTAAATTAAAAATGACTTGTATTTAAAATTTATAATTAAATAAAGGGGGTTTGGTCCCTTCTGTTTAATTGAAGTTTAAAGAACAAGCCATTAATTGATATCCCCGCTTCCCTCTTTTTTAGGTTGCAATTTTTTTTGGGTTTGAATTTTTTGGCACGGCGATGACCAATACGCCGATTGGGGAACTCGAATTTTCTTTCAAGCCTCCCTGATTTAAAGGGGCCCCCCTTTTTTCCGAGGTTTTTAACCTAAAATTTTTGCTTATTAAAAATAGAAAATCCAAAATATTTTTTATTTAAAAATTTTTTTTTATTTTTTTTTTTTTATTAAAAATACCCAAATTTTATTAAATATTGGCGGCCCCCCGGGATTCTGCGAAAATTTAAAATAAAAGGACTGAGTAAACCAATTTTTTTTAAAAAATTTTTTAAAAAAAATAAATAAATAAAAAAATAAAAAAATAAATTTTTATTTAAAAGGGTCGTCAGTTTTATCGACAGGGGGGGAAAAAAATCAAACCAAGCAACCCTTGGCCCACAATGACAATTTGCAAATAAAAAAAAAAATTTTTAATAAAATATACAATACAAATGGAAAAGGCAGTGGAAAACACCCGGGGTCAACACCAAAAAATAAAAAAAGGCGAAAAAGAAAACTCTGTTTTATTTTTTCCGTTGCTAGGACGGCTCTAAAGTCACCGTTTAAAATCCAAGAAAAAAATGATGGACTTGAGCCAAACGAAATTAAAAAAAACTTTGACTTGGTGGGAAATCAAACCTGGCCCTTCTGCATTGGAAGCAGATAGTAACAACAAGCCCAAGAGCCACACATTTTTAAAATTTTATATATTTTTTTAAATTTTTTATTATAATTTTTAAAAAATAAAAAAAAAAAAAAACTATTAATAAGCCGGGTTTGTGGTAAATTTTATAAAAGGGACAAATTGGACAGTTCTCGGGAAAAACCCAGATTATTCTAGGAAAAATGTGTTTTTTAAGACAAATGGAAAGCGAAGACTGGCCTACATGACATGAGATAAAAAAAAACATTGATAGGATAGGGCTCATAGAATTAACCCATAGTATTTTTAGTTTAGCGTCAGTGGTCCATTCATTTACCATTAGAAGCCATTTTGAAATCCCATTTTGTGTTAATTAAAGGGAGGTTTTGTAGCCAAATTTTTTAAAGATGGCCTTTAGTTTGAAGCTGAGCATACTAGCCTTTAACATCAAAGATTACAAAAATTCCTAGCAAAATTCTTTTGTTTCTTTTTATTCAACCCCATGCTGCACAAGCTAAAACCATATAAAAACAAAAAAAAACCCCAGAAAATATTTTATTTTATTGCATTAAAAAAGAAAATTAAAAAACGCCAAATCGCCATTTAAATTTAGTTTTTTGAGTTTCAATTTGCTAGCTCGCCCCTTCGGGGGTTTTTGGGGACTGTATCAGCCTACTATAGGTTTTCAATATTTATGATAGGCCTACACAAAAAAAATTTTAAAACAGGTACCCCACAAAGGAAACTTTAAAAAAAATCACAGAGTAGTAGGTAGGCCTACCAGAAAAAATAATTTGGTAAAATTTGTTTTATTATACAAAAAATTTTGTAAATTTTCAATTTGCCCAAAACCATTTTTTTGAAAAGAGGGAAAATTTGAGCACAATTTTTTCAAAAATTTTTTTGGTTAAACGGACCGTACTGTTTTTTAAAAATTTTAATTTTACAAAAGCAAAAGTTTTCTAAATGTCATTTAGTCAAGAAGGCATCTGCATCCTTTTTTTTTTTAAAAAGGGGGGAAAAGGCCCAAGGGTTTGTTTTGTTTAATGGAGGGGGGGGAAAAAGGAATCAAAAAATTAACTCATATAGGGGAATTAATTTTTAAACCAAGTTCATTAAAAGCCCCTTTATAAAATTTTCCCTGAGTAGAAAAGAAGTAAAATTTGAAAGAAACCAAAAAAATAAAAAATTTTAAAAATGTGAAAAGGGCCAACCGTTGGGTTTTTAGTTTAGATTGGAGAAAGGGTTGGCAGGGTTTACTTTGTGGAAAATAATCGGGGTAGTGAGAAAAAGTAATGGAAATTCACATTATGGAAAACCCAATTGGAAACAGAAAAAAAATGCAAATTTTAGGTAGTTTTTTTTGGAAAATTTTATAGGAGAAAACCTTTAACAAAAATTTTTTCCGCTGAGGGGATTTCCAATGTATTCAAAAATCAACCATAGAAGTTTTTCCCAAAAAGGGCCACAACAAATATTTTCAACGTTTTGGGGGGTAAAAGGGGGAGGAAAAAAAAAAAGGGTTGGGGACTGAAAAAAAAAAAAAAATGGCCAATACCGTTCTGCACAACCAAGTAGGGTTTTGGGGTTGGGGGAAATGATGGGCTGGGACCCAAAAATTCTTTGGAGTGGCCTTTTAAATTTAATAATAAAAATATATAATACAAATCCTTTAAATTAAAGAAAGTTCTTTTTTTAACCCTTTTCACCCAAATTTAAGATGGAGAGTTAGTAAATAAATGGTACTAATTTTAAAAAAAAATTGTTACAAGGCCTTTTTTTTTGGGGGGTAGGGGGGAAAATGGGAATAAAGGAAAGGATTTTGTTTCCCCCGGGCCCAAGGTTAATTTTTTGAGGTGGGGGGTACGGAGTTTACCTTTGGGTTTTTGTCCCATTCCCATGTGTGAAAATTTATTTTAATTTTTTTATTTTTTTTTAAATTTTTAAAATAAATTAAAAAATTATTATTTTTAAATTTTTTTTTTTTTTAAACACAATTTAACCTTTGGGATAGGGGGATTATATAGAATTTTTTATTTATTTTTAAGATTATGTTTTCCACCTAATTTTTTAAATGATTGGCCATAATTTTATTAAAAAATTTTTATATTTAAATTTCAATAATTAAAAAAAAATGGGGTTAAGGTCTATTTTTTTATTAAAATTTGGGGCCAAAAAAAAGTATTCGATATGATATGAAAAATTAAAAAAAATTTCGTTAAATTTTTGACAACCAAAATAAATTTAACAAAAATGCTAATTTAAAAAATTTTGGTGGAGGGCCCGGGGTAGGTAGTTATTTTTTTAAATAACCCGGGGGTTTATTTGCGGGGGTGGGTCAAAAAACCCCCGTTTTGAGATGTAAATGTTTTATGTGAAAAACTTATCCCCTATTTGGAAAAAATTGGGGAAAAAACCAAAAAAAAAAATTTTAATTTTTTTTTTTAATTTTTTTGTTTTGTTTTAAAACAATTCATTTCGATTGAACATATCAAATTTTTCGGAATAGATAATTAAGATTGTCATACCCAGCCCTAATTTATTATTGATTCCACTATAAAGGAAAATTATTTAAAATTTTTTAAAAAACCGTTAAAAAACCCATCCCCTTGGGGAGAACCCCGAGTCCCCATTTTCCGGGGTTGGAACGCCTTAGCAATAGACCCCAGGGGGTAAAACTTTTTAAAATTCTGATTGTTTTCATTATAGAAACTTGAAATGGATGGAACAAAAAACCCATCAAAAAATTTCTTTAAAATTGCCAAACAAACTATTTTTGAACCTACGCAGGTATGAGCGGGGGATATTTCTCGTTTGGAATCGGGAAACCCCGAGGGGAATTTATTATTTAATAAACCAAAATTAAAAATCCATCCCAGGGGGTACAATCAACAGAACAGTTTTTGAGCTTTTTTCCAACAAGTTTTCAGAACGCAATAAGAGTTAAAAAGACGTCTCGGTGGTCTTTTAAATCCACCCGGAAAAAGGGGGAGCTTTTGACCCCATGGGGGGGATTTTTTAATTTTTGGATTGATTAAATAATTAGAATTTCCCATAGGGTGTTCCCAGTACCCAAATCAAAAAAAAATATTTTTTAGAAAAAAAAAAATATACATAAATATGTATGCTTTTTTGGCAAGCTTACCCCCTTTTTTCACACATAATATTTGTCCTACTTTTTGTAACATTAAAAAATTTTTTTAAATTTTATTAGATTTTTTGGGCACAAATAACAACAATGTGATTCAAAAGAAAAATTCATAAAAAAAACTTTAGAAAGTGATTTAAGCAGCCTTTTGGGTATAATTGCTACAAAGTGTTTTGGGAACAGGGGATCTAAAAGTTTTAGTATTTTACATGGATTTTTTGAGTAACTACTACAAATCATGGCAAAATTTTTTGAAAAATTTCAATCAAACTGCTTTTGGGGTTTGGAAATGACATAAAAATAATGGAATAGACGTTTTTCAAAATCACCATATACACGCGCGCAAAGCTTTATGGGAGAAAGGGTTTTACATCTAAATCCATGTGCTCGGGTGTGTGGAGAACTGCTTTTTCCCGGCATTTTTTTGGGCATCCGCCACAACCCCAATCAATGGAATTTTAGCAGTAAAGCCCTTTTCCCATAATGTTTTGCAACGGAGGCGCATGCGCATTTAAATTCTAAAAAATTGTTGCAGTACGTTCCAATTATCAGATCTATAATGCACCAACAACCATAAGTTTAAGTTAACCATTTTGGAGTTTACAATAGGAGACGGGGTTTTAGACCCCCCACTGAGATGGATTTTCCATTTCAAATTTTAATTTTTCATAGAACAAGTAATACAGTAATACTTTCAGTATTAAACCTAATAACAAAGGGAACGCTTTTGACCCCCCTACAAGGTCCCTACTTTGGGCAGGGGGTAAGTTTCCCAAAAAAAGAACTTTTAAAAGTTAAGTTAGGGTACTTTGCCTTAAAAGGGGATTTTTTGGATTTTCCTGAAAAAAAAAGTTCCCGTTTAAAATTTCCCCTTTTACCCTTTTAGATAAATGGGGTACAATAAAGAGGGGCGATTTTAAAGCCGTGTGTGCGGGAAAAATGACGGGTTTCATCACTTGAGGTTACGCCCCCTTAAAAAATGATTGTTTACGTTTTTTTATAAAACTGTTTTTATATTGTTCAGCTAAACCCTTTTTAAATCCCGGGGCAGGGGGGTTTTTTCATCTCTTAGAGTAAAAGGGAACTCTCTCTTCTTGTTTCAAGACTCAAGTCAACATAAAAAAGGAGAATAATTTGGGTAGTCCTAAATTTTAGCTCTACCTCAGAACCCTTAAGCAAACAAATTTACATTATCCCACCCCTGAAATATAGTTTTTATTGTTTATACATTATATTTTGCAAAATTGGGTAGGTTGAGTATTGGGCTGGGGCACACAACCAAAGTTGATTTTTAAATGGAGGGAAATCAAACAGATCATCATAACAAACAAAATGAAAAGCCAATCAGACAGAAGTTTATTCGGTTTTTATCAAGAGACTTGGCAAGGGAAAAGAATAAAAAAAGTGAGCTTTAGGGGAGTTTGCACCCTAATTTGTAATACATATTTAAAAACAAACTATTTTTGCCTAAGGGGCCCTATTTACCTTTTCAATTTCAAAATTTCGGATAGATTTGTCATAGTTCCACTGACAAACTCTTTTCCCCCCGGGGGGAAATAGTCAACATCAAAAACCCGCAGACTATGGTCCTAGGATGTGACGGGTTGTTTAAATTTCTGGTATCAAATGGAAAAAAACTATAAAATAATAAAACAATTCTATTCAGCAAGTTTTTCTTTTTTGATAAAAACTATTTGTTTACATTGGGTTGGGTGGGGAAAAAGTTTGATAGGAGGTAGGGCCCAACAGTTTTTTGAAAGATTTTGGGGAATGGTAGAGTTGAAGGTCAAAGATTACACAAATAACTAGGGTTGCCGTTTGTATTTTGATTATCGATCGATACGATTTTTCCCCGAAACATCGATTAATCGATTCAGTCTTCCAAAAAACCTTTTACGATAAAAGATAATCGAATAGCCCGCCGCCCGCCCGAAATTTTGAAATTTTACGCCCGCTCTGCAGAACTTCATAAAATAGTACCAGCAAGACATAAACGTTTTATCCGTGAAAAATGCGTACACGCGAGATCTACAAAGCGAAGGGTGAATAGAAGGGGCGACTCCCAAAGAAGGCACTGCAGACGCGTGAGTGTTACGGGCCGGCTCGGGCGGCGCACCCCCGCGCCGATTGCTAACCTTGGCGCGTCACCCACAGACAATAGTAGTACATCGTTCAAGGTCAATAAGTATTTTAGAGATGCTTTCCTCCCCCCCACGCCAATTGGTATCGTTTTACTTCTTCCGTAGTGCTACGATAATTTTATCTTATCATTCTTCACATCCAATTTTTTTCCCCGTCGTCTTCCAAAACTAATGTCCAAAATTTTATTTTTTTGGGTGGGGTTTAAAAAATATAGAGCATTGAATATTTAAAACGATAATACTTTTTAAATGAATAAAACGACAATCACAACAAAAGCTGAAATGAAACTTCCGAACCACGTTTTGCAAGAAGAAAGATTTTCACAAAGAAAAATTTCAACCCGTAACTCTGTTATTCCCGTAGCGCGCTCTCGTAGGGGGGCAGACAGGGGGGGGGGGGGGAGCTCGGAAAAGATTTGCTAGCGTGGAAAAACCGTTTTGGCAAATAAAAGGAAAAAAGAAGCACTGAAAAAAGGCCCCGGTCAGGTCGGTAGCGAGCAAGTTTAGGCCAATTTTATTCGTTATCGATTATCGATCAATTTTTTTTTTAAACATTATGCAAACGATAACGATTTAACAGCGTTATGATAGAAATTCATATCGAACGGAAAACCTACAAATAAATTACAACAAAATGTAATTTTAAGTTATTGGTGTTTTTTAAAGGGGGTTTTAGAGCGTAGCTTTGAATTGTATAGGCCTAAGATTCAGTACACAAATAAAAAAAAATTTAGAACATTTATGCAAAAGTATATTCGTAAAAAAAGGAACAACCCATGTGGTGTGTGAACGCCTGTTTTGCGTTTCAGCTTGAAGAGGCAGCCCTTGGAAATAGGACCCAGCGCACCGGGCCCGGGGAAGAGATTTTTCTAATTGCTTCTTGGAGGCAAAATAATCTCTAATAAGAGTTTAAATATTTTTATAAACTCCAATTGAGAACACTTCTATCAAAAACAATATTCTAATACAAATTTTGGGTTATCCAGAATAAAATAAGTCAGTTACGAGAAATTTTTAAAAACCCGGTTTTAAGCCCCCCTTTCCGCGGAACTGGCCGCTTAGCAGTTAGGGGAGGGGGTCAGAGGGGAGAAACTTCCAAGGGCTTCTATTCGTTTTATTTGGGAAAAAACACTCGAGTGGGTTATCCATGGTGCGCAAGGGGAGCCGGGAAAAGGGAATTCGGCGGGGATTAAAACTAGATGACAGGAATGAAGAAACTTTTCCTTTTGGGTGGCAAATAATCTCAAAATGGCATGTGATACATTTAAAGGGAATAATATTGTTTAAATATAAGACTACAGATTAAAATACAGTGTGAAGGAATAAGTATTTTGTGAAAAAAATCACAATGGAAGCAAGGGAAGGAGGGCACAACACTGGCAGATGAGGCAAATAGCAAGGACAGGATTGAATTGAAGCGTAAACAAAATTTAATTTAACGTTTCTAGTGGAACAGGGGGAAAAGTACAGAAGGACGACAATTACCTTAAATATAACAAATAACAAATTTAATTCACAAATATTTGAGGGAAAAAAGGAATGGGGGACGAGGCCGTAAAATCTGACTTTAGTCAGGGGCGGGTCGTTAAGGGCACAGTGCCGCGCACGTGATTTGCGGGGGGGTTTTTCGCACGTCCATAACGATTGCATATTTTATCGACTTGGTTTTGGTTACGCTCACTGCGATTTCCCCGGGGCCTGCAGGGTTGGTTGGCGCTTTTATTAAAGCCCCCAGAAAAATCAGTTAATAAATGAGTGGGTGACTCTAAATAAAATTTATTTATTTATTATTTAAATATCTGCGGGAACTAAATTTCCAAAAAAGGGGTTTGAAGCAATCTTGTAAAATTCCCAAAAACGTTGGTGTTTGAATGGATATTTTGGCCGGCCCAGAGCAAGGCATATCCCGGCAGGGGTTTTGGGCCCAATGCTGCCGTGGGAGGGCACTCTGAATGTGCACACATCTTTCCATCGCCTTTTTTTGGGGATCGGCAGAACCCGCCTAAAGGTTTTCCTTTTAATTTAAAAGTTGGTATGGGGTTAGGTGCACGGCACATGGGTCAAACCCTTTCTTCCATTTAACACCTTGGGATTTTTCCGACCACATTCACCCCCCCATCGGTCACTGTCAGTAGCAGGAAAGTTTTTGCAACAGGGTTGGGAAAGGGGTTAAATGCAGTTTCAAGTGAGAACAGTGTTAAAATCATTTTTCTGCCGAAAAATGAAATTTTAATATGACTTTGGTAATAAGCGATCAAAAATAAACAGTTTTTTTTAAAAAGACCATTTGGACGAAAAATAGAAAAAAAATCAGAGGTTTGGGGGCGCGTGTCGGAGGAGATTTACGAAAATTATTGGGTAGGAGGGGATATAATATTTTAATAAGAATTTTAATAATTAATTTTTTTGGGTGGTTTCCAAATTAACAACACATAGGGAGTTTTTTTCCCGACCAAAAAATTCGAAAAATATACTTAAAATCTTTTGGGTACTTCGACCATAAGGTCTGAAAAAAAAATTTACCTCCGGGCTGGGGGTGCGCCCGACCCCTTTTTCCCCCAGAATAAGACTTTGAAAATTGTGTGCACCCCCAAATAATAAAATCACGAGCCGCCCCTGTTGTAGTACTGGTATTTAAAATTGAGCAAAATGAAAAAAATCCCCGTTTAAAAAAGAAAAAATTTGTAATTATTAAAACCGGAAAAGATAGTTTGGTTTTGGGGTTTTGGACAAAAAAAAGTTTTTAAGATAGTAACTAACTTGTAATTTTTACTGGACATTAAAGATAAAAAGGGCCCATTTGGGGTTCCCGCACACGTTGTCCCAAGTTTTTTAAAATTTTTCGGAGAGGTCCTGAGCGCGAGGTCGTAGAGTTAAACCGAAAGATGCACATGAAGCTGAAAAAAAAGCAAAAATATTTTACATTAAATACAATCAAAAAAAATTACAAAAACAACCCCAGGATTTAAATAGGGAGGGGGGATTGCAGGTAAAAAAAACCCCCGTGCCCAAAAACCCGCTCACGCCGAAATTTATTTTAGAATGAAATTTTTTGTCTTAATATTTCAAGGGTTACAGTAATAATTTATGAGCAAAAAAAAAAACGACTTCAACTTTATTTTCCCCAGGGGAAAAATAGCTCTGGTGTTTTTTTTTTTGTTTCTACCGGGCAAAGCCCTTATGGATTTGATAAAAAGGGGGGGGACCTTCGAAATCTTGAACTAGATGCCAAACCAGGGTAAATGAAAAAAAGGGTGGGGGTACAACATTCAATTTACATCAACATTAAAATGGGTTGAGAGAGTGCCTTGAAAAAAAAAATTGACAAAGTTAGCCAGAATCATAAAATAAAGGTTTTTCAAATATAGTAAGCTTTTACAGGTGCATATTTAACAAGTTTTTTTTTTTGGTTAAGGGAAGTGTCAACCTTAGGTTTTAAATGACCATTAAATTAGTATTAGTAGTTAATGTTGTTTTAGGGCACCCAACGTAGAGTTTTCAGTGCCCATTTTAAGTGTAAGGAACTCCCAAATTTTCTTTTTTCCCCTTTTTGTGGATTTCCACATGTTTCTTCCCTCCCAAAAGGGGAACGTAAAGGAAAAAAGCGGGGGGGGTTTAAAGGGAAGGAGGAGGGGTGGAAGGTGGGGGGATGGATGGGTTAAACTGGGGGAAGGAGGAGTGTGTGCAGAGAGGGGCCCGGAAGTAGGGGAAGGAAAAAAGGAAAAAAGAAAATAGATTGAGTAAGGTGTGTGAATGAAGAAAGGTGTGATAAAAAAATTGGCGGGAAACTCTCTGCAACACGCACCCAACGGCCAGATTTTCCCTTAGTTTTGGGGAAAAACATACTCCCCCTCTTAAGGCCCAAAACCCCGGGAAGGGGACGAGTTGGACTTTGAAGGCCCCAAAGCACCCCTCTAGTTTAGGGGCCCCACCTGTAAAACTGGGTGGTCAAACCCGCAAAAGGTAGGGGGGGGAAAGGGGGGTTTCATGTTGCGGTTTTTCAGTCTTTTTCATGGTTCGTTTTATCATTTCATACGCGGGGAGGTCACAAGGAAAGGGGGGGCCCAGACGACGATTGCCAGAGCTGGCTCTAGATTTGGGGAGAATATCTCCCTTTTTCAAAATGATATTTTAGAGGGGGGGCTTTTTTTCTTTAATCACCTTGTCGATTAGCAAACCCTGCTCCGGGGAATTCTACCCGGGGCCAGACGGGGGTATTTTAACAAGTAATACAGAAACTTTACAATCACCTACAAAGCGTACACAAAGCAAGTCTTTGGGCCTCGAGATATTGTGATAAAAAGGAAAAAATGATTGGGGGGGGAAAAATTTTGCCTTTAATTTTTTTTTAAAACAAAAAAAAAAAGTGGGGATTTTTTTTTCAGAAAACTCCGGGGGAAGTGACCTGGGAAAAGTGGCCGGGATTTGGGGTGGAGGGAGAACAAAAAAGTCGAGTGCTCTAAAAGTCTTAAAGGGGGCCACCCCGAGGGAAAGTAGAGGTTTTGGGAATTTTTCACAACATTTTAAGTCTGTCTTCCAACCTAAAAAAGTTACCAATCCTCCCGTATATAGATGGTTTAACAAAATGTTTTGGTAGGCGACAATACGAGGATGCAAGTTAAATCAATATTGGAACTTTAAAGAAGGAAAATCCCCGGGGAGTAAAGTTCCAGTAGCTAAATTGAAGCTTGTGTTTCTGAGTTAGCCGTTCCCTTAATATTCCCGTAAATGTATGTGGCGGAAGGAAATACCCCGGGGAGGGGGAAAGGGGGAAAGTCACACCGTTTTCAAAGTGGTAGGAAGGGGGCCCCTAATTATAGGGGATTTTGCTCCTTAATTTTTTTTTTCCAAAAAAATTTGAGAAGTCGGGGATGGGGTTTATTTTTTCTGTTAAACCTTTATTTCCGGGGTCGCATGGATTTTGCCAAGTCGTAAAAAGTTACAATCTTGGGTTATTGTAACAAATATCTGAAAAAATTTAATCAGGGGTACAAGGGGATGCTCTTTTTCCGACTTTCAAAAGCTTTCGATTCTGTGAGTCATTCACTTCTTTTACAAGGGTTGGAATCCGCAATTTTGGTTCCAATGATAATTGTTAACTACCCAACGGGACGTAAGAGAAGTTGTCATCAAGGGCGAGTTTTCGGGCTGAAGAGGTTTTTGTCGGGGTTCCTCAAAGGCTTCATTTTTGGGGCTTTGCGTTCAAAATTTTTTTTTTGAATTCCCCTGTAGATTTTTCCATGTCTTTGTATGCTGAGACACAAACTGTATGCTGCAGTAAGTTTAAATTTTTAAAAAGACTGGTTTTCAGCTTCAAGAAGCTTTTGAAAGGGTTTTGTGACCGGTGCCTTCTTGGAAGTAAAAATTTAAAAAAAGTTTTTTTATTCTTTTAGATAAAAAAAATAAATTTACTTCAATTTTCGCAAAAACGATAAACTTAATAGGGGGTGTTTAGGTAAAGATTAGGTGTTTTTTTTAACGTCGATTTTTTTAATAAAAAAAATTATACATTTTGGTTTAAAAAATTTCAAGTTACGGGCTTGTTTAAAAAAAAATTTTAGTTTGCCTTCTCTAAAAAAGCAAATTTGACGGGTATATACTTAGGTTTGGCGGCCGCGTTGGGGTATGAAGTAATCTGGTACCCCAAACACAAAACAAAAATTGACAGTTAGAGCGACTCCAGCAGGGTTTTTTTAAAGGTTGTCAATCATGCGATCTACATTGTTTACCACAGAAGGAAATTATGAACAATTTGGTATGTGGGACTTCGCTTTCAGCGCCCGTGGAGGAGGCAGACTGCGACCTCGTTTTTTTTTTAAAAAAAAAAAAAAAAAATTTTTTTCCAATGGGGGCGATTTGCCCCGTGTTTACATAATTTTTTAAGTGCCTGTTTGTGGGAAAGACTCTTATTTTTTTATCCTCCTAAGGGTAGGATTGTTTGTAAAAATACTCTTTTGCCTTAGAGTGCCCGACCCAATTTTTAAAACCTTCAGGCAGTAGAAATGACTTTGATATAGATCTTTTGAAAGATCAAATTTTTTCTTTTAAAAAAAAGGTTTTTTGTTGTAGGGGAAATGTTTTAAATTAATAACTGTAGTCCTCATGTGTTTTTCTGTTTCAGGTTTGTTATGTTTTTGTGTTATGTTGTTTTATTATATCTAGTATTACTGGGTTTTAAAAGTTTGGGAAAAAAATAATAAAATAATAATAATAATAATAATAATAATAATAAAATAATAATTAATTAGGGCCCAATAATAATAAAGTCAAAGTATAAATTAACCTATCAAAATTACCAAAAAGGGCCCAAGAAAATAGGTATTTTGATTTTTTTTTTTGAATTTTTTTTTTCAACCCCAAAAAATTTGGGGGAAGGGTTGGGGGTGGGAGGGGGGGGGGGGGGAGTAGGGAAAAAAAAAGGGGGGGAGGTTTAGGGTCGTAGGTGGCTAAAAG
This sequence comes from Sweltsa coloradensis, assembly GCA_024449915.1. NCBI lineage: Eukaryota > Metazoa > Arthropoda > Insecta > Plecoptera > Chloroperlidae > Sweltsa > Sweltsa coloradensis. The sequence goes on from JAMZAV010001454.1 coordinate 26,561, forward strand.
TAAAAATCGATAAAAAACCAAAAAAATGACCTAAAGGTAACGAATTTTTAAATCATAATCAAGTTTATATTTTACATGGACAAATAAAGGAATGGTGAGTAGTGCATTTTTAAAAAATAAAAAAGAAAAACTTAGCCCAAATTTATAGAAAAAAATTTTTTAACATTTTGGGGGAAAAAAAGCCCAAATAGCGCCTACATGTAGCAGTCTTTTTTTGGGGGGAAACCCCTTTTCCCTATTGGGGGGAAATTGTAACATGCTAAATTTTTTTTCTTACATATTTTTAAAAAATTTTTAATGGGGCCAAGTCAGTCCCCCCAAATCAAAAGTCGGGCATGCAAACAAAAAGTAACCCCGCCGGAGAAAACTCGCCGGAACGGCCCGGAAAAGTACCCACACATCCCCTCCCGTTGCCGTCTTCTTTTTTCTTCTTCAAGCGCGTTAAAGAAGCGGCGATGGGGCTGCACTGGGGAGCTACTTTACCAAAATATTGGGGGTGATGAACGTGGCATCTGGTGGTATTTTTAGGGTCTAAAAAATGTATCACGATAATTTTAAGCGAATTGGTTAAAGCAAAAACCCTTTAAAATTTCGCCAATGTTGAATTTTTTATAAAATGAAAAGGATTGGTAAACCCCCCCTTGGGACATTAGGTATTCGTATTTACGGCCCATTAAATTTCCGAAAAATTTTTTGGCCTTCTCTCAGTATTCCGCGGAAAAAAAAAAACCCCTTTGGGGAAATAAGAAACAAATGAATGTTTTAAAAGCCCCAGACTGGGCTAATAGTATTAAAAAAGCCTTTTTTCAAATTGGAAACCGAAAATTCTTTTAGATGCAGGTAGTTTTTAAATGGGGTTCTCGGCCCAGACGTTTAAAAGGCTTTAAAACGGGATTTTTGGGGTCCGGACGGAACCCCGGTTTAACGGGCATTAGGGAAAAAGAGGCCCCTAATTGGAGTAGGCGAAAATGTATCGGAATCTGAAAAAAAATAGGAAAATTTTTGGAAGTACTTTTCGGGGATGAAAACGGCAACATGCCTATTTTAAAAGTGACCCCAGACTGGTATAATATTACATTTTTCAGGGATTAAACAACTAAAACCCAAAAAATAAAAACTTGACAAACATCACCAAAAGAACCAAAAAACCCCCCTTCCCGAGAATTTTTCATAATTTTTTGGAAAACCATAGCAATTAATTAAATTATCAAAATTAAAATTTTTTTAAAAAAAAATATTTTTGGGAAAGGGTTTAAAAAGTAGTCCCCCCAAAAAAAAAAATTTAAAGGTGGAAAAAAGAACCAAAAAAAAGTAAACAAGGCTTTAAAAAGACCGAACGGTTTTTAAAATTAAAGTGGGGCGGGGACCACGATAGCCAAGATTTTGGAATATAAAATTTTTAAGATAAAACAGGAATTTTGCAAGTCGGTTTTTTTACCAGAGGTAAAGAATTTGGGCCCTTTGGGGGGTCTCCAAACCCCCCCCATGGCCTTTTTAAAAAACCCTTTAAAAAAAAATTTTTTTTTCGTTGGAAATCAACGTTTGGGGAAACCTGTGGAAATTCATGGAAATTAAAAAAAACTAGTATTTTTCTATATATTTAAATCTTAAGAAGGGGTGAAAAAAAATTAAAAAACGGCCAAGTGGCCAAGTTTTTAAGGGCCCCTTTCCAATGAAAGGGAATTTTTGGGAAAAAAGACCAAAGCCAACCAGGGACAAAAATGGAAAATTTTTTGCAAATTTGATTTTTTTTTAGGGGGGATTCTCTGAAAACTTTTGGCCTTTGGGGTGGCTTCATTATGCCCCAAAAACTTAAACGCAATCTTTTAAATTTATTTTTGTAATAAATGTCGTAGTGGAAAATTTATGTAAATTTCAAAAAAAAAGGTTTTTTCTGGGGCCCGGGGAATTTTAAAAAAATTTAAACTTTTGTCGCATTTGTTATTAATATCACAGAAAAATTATTTCCGATTAGAAGTCTTTTATAGTTTAATTTTGGTTTAAAACGGTTGATTTTTTGATTAGTTTGGGGGACCTCCCCAACGGGGGGGAAAATTTTAGGGGCTTGGGACATAAATTGGTTAGTCATAGTGAGTCGTAAAACAAGGACGGGAATGGATGTTAGGTTTAGACAAAGTGTAAACTGCCTAATTGTTACCGCCAAAAGGAAAATTTGGTGAAAGTAAAAACCCCAAAAAAATGTAAAACGCGCCCAAAAAACCCTAGTCACAATTAGCTTCCTGATTGTTGAATCCCCAATATGTAAGGAATTTTAGGGCATTTTGCAATTGGAAACGAAAAAAGCTTACTCTACCAAGATAGGGGAAAGGATTTTTAAAGCTTTCGACAGGAAACGGGTCGATGCCCAAAGATTTTTCCCACTTAAATCCCAGGGGATTTTTCTTTGTTTTGTGGCAATCCTAAGAGGGCCCGGGAAAAAATAAAAATTTAAAAATTTAAAAATATTTTGAAAAAACAAGGCTTTTTTTGTGAAAAATTTTAAAAAATTTATTTTAAAATTTTTATTTTTAGGGTGTTTAATTTTTAATAATTGCCCCCAAAAAATTTTAAAGTGAAACATGGGGAAAACAGGGCCCCGACTTTTTTGAAAAACTAAAACTTGGGGCATCCCCCCATAGATGGTAATTAAGCCCGAAAAGGCGATCTGAGACCTTTTAAAAGGGGATTACCAAAGGGGGTTTTTTAAAAATTTTAAAGCCAAAAAATTGTCACCCCCCAAATGGTGTTGGGTTTGTGATCTATACGTTTTTTCCCCCACATGTTTTAAATTTTCACTCGTTGGTGATTTACAAGGTCAAAATCGTCAAAAATTAAAAAGAAATAATAGAATTTTTTTTCATTAAAAATAATATATTTTGAAGGGGTTTTAAAAAAAAATTCCCCAATATGGAGTGGCTACTACGCCAGGGGCCCGGGTGCAAAAACGGACACGGGCGGGCCCACCCCTTTTTTGTAAAATGCAACGCCCCAAAAAGTAAAAAGTAATTGTTTAAAAGTTTTTTTTTTTTTTTCTTTTTGGGCATTTTTTTGGAAAAAAACATTTTTAAAAGTTTGTCCGTCCATTGGTTTCTTTTTTAAAATTTAAAATATTTGAAAAACCCAAAAATCTTTTCTTCAGCAAAACTCCGCAAAAGTTTTAATTATTTAAAATTAGGAAATTTAACACTTTTGGGGAAAAAGGGTTTTTATTTTTAAAAAATTTAAAAGTTTCATTTTCTTGAAGGGGGAATTTTCAAAGAAAGTGAAAAACTTCCAAATTGCAAATAAAAAAAAACATTTCCCAAAAAGGAAAAATTTAAAAATTTAAAAAAGTTTTTTTTTGAAATAGTTTTTAAACCTGTTTTTTTCCGAAAACGAGTTCCATTTTCCACTACAATTAGGAAAAATTTAAAGCATATCTAGGAAAATTTTTTAAAAGGGCAGCTTTGCTCCATTAAATTTGAATTATTACCCAAATTTTTTTTAGAACTTTTTTTTAAACAGATCGGAAAAACGTAAATTCCAAAATCCCATGAAAGCGGTAGGAATTAAAAACAAAGGCAAAAAGTCAAAAAAACATTCTTAGAATAGTGATTTTTGGAAAAAAAGAAAAGGAAATGACAGACAATTACCAAAAAAATTTCTTTTTCTTTTTTTTTTTCAAAAAAGGAAAAAAAACATTTGGGGATTCCTAAAAAACAGTTTGGGAAAGTACAGTACATTATTGAAAAAATTTTCAATAATTATTGTACCCCCCTATCTAGAACAAATTTTTTTAAAAAAAGTACCGTAAAAATTTTAGTATTTTTTTTTTTGAAAATTAAAAAATTGATCTTTTCCCAAAAATTTCTTCAAAAAAATTTTTTATAATTTTAAAAAAAGGGTTTAATTTTGGAAAAAAAATCTTCCCCCCCTTTTCTAAATTTAGGAGGTTTTTCTTTTTTTCAAAACTTTCCCTTAAAAGGGGAAAGTAAAATAAACCCTACCAGGAGTTTCCCCAAAGGGTTTTTTTCCCCTTTAAATTTTGGGAATAAAATTTTTTCGCGCCAAAAGGGGAAATAAAAATTTAAATTTGCCCAATATTTTTACCTTTTACGGGAAAAACAAAGGGTTGACCCAAAAATTAAAAATTTTTAATTTTTTTAAAAAAATTTAAATGTTCCCCCAATTTATTTATTTTTAAATTCCCAATTTTAAACCCCCGTGGTCTTTACTTTTTTTAAAATCCAACCACCAAAACCCCCCCCCCTTTTTTTAGAGGAACCTTTGCTCCCTTGGGAAAACCAAATTTTAAAATTTTTTAACAAATAAAAACTTCTTAAAGGGGAAAACTTGGGTTTAAACAACCTTTAAGTTTTTGGGGCTAAAAAAAAACCCCCCCCCCCCCCCCCCCCCCCCCCCCCCCCCCCCCCCCCCCCCCCCCCCCCCCCCCCCCCCCCCCCCCCCCCCCCCCCCCCCCCCCCCCCCCCCCCCCCCCCCCCCCCCCCCCCCCCCCCCCCCCCCCCCCCCCCCCCCCCAAAAAAAAAAAAAAAAAAAAAAAAAAAAAAAAAAAAAAAAAAAAAAAAAAAAAAAAAAAAAAAAAAAAAAAAAAAAAAAAAAAAAAAAAAAAAAAAAAAAAAAAAAAAAAAAAAAAAAAAAAAAAAAAAAAAAAAAAAAAAAAAAAAAAAAAAAAAAAAAATTTTTTTTGTTTATAAAAATTTGGGAAAAAAAAAAAAAACCCCCCAAAAAACCCCCCTTATAAAAATTATTTTTTTTTAAAAAAAAGGCCCTCCTGGGGGTTTTCTTTTAAAAAATTTTTGGGGGAAAAAAAAAAAAAAAAAAAAAAAAAAAAAAAAAAAAAAAAAAAAAAAAAAAAAAACCCCGGGTTTTTTTTTTTTTTTTTTTTAAAAAATTTTTTTTTAAAAATCAATAGTCCCCAAAAAAATTTAGCTAAATTTTTTTGGGGGTACGAATGAATCATATAGTATTACCTGAATGCACTAGATACTGTATAATAGTGCATCCCCCATTAAGAATCATAACAAATTAAATAGCCTAGGCCTACTACTATTCCATGTTAAAACAAACTAAAATTAATTAGACTAATAATACTAATACTAATAATACTACTAGGCCTACTACTACTAATACTATATTTAGGCCTATTAGGCCTAAATAAAAATACCTAGGCATAATCAAATGTAAAATAACTTAATAAGTCTTACAAAGAACAAAATAAAAGCCATTATGTCCAACATGTCAAAGGTTCATTTCACCCAAACAATACGCTTATGCCTACCTTGCTTAAAATTGTATTTGTTGGCTCTCCAACGTCTCTAAGTGTGGAGTTTTCCATATCCCAAGTTTTAATGGTTTTGTCATCTCCAACAGTGAGGAAATGTTCTCCACTGGGATTAAAGGCCACACCTCGCACAAAACCATTATGTGCCTGAAAGGTGCGTGTACACTTTTGCTGAGGTAGATCCCAAAATCGTACCTAAAGAAGATTTCAAGTAAACATTTTACAAAACAATTCAATGTCAAAGGAGCTACATAGTCCTAGTGTGTATTCCTACTGGCATTTATTGAGTTCAGAAGCAACATACAGAAGGACGTCCAGTCTAATGTTAGGAAACTTTAATGGGAATGTATTCAATTTTCAACACGTGGAACTTGTAGGGTACCCTTAACTTAGAAAAAAACCCACCCACATAGTTTTTTCAGGGTTTTGGGGGTGATCGGTTTTGGGCCAGAGAAAGCAAAACAACTTGATAGAAGTCTATACCGTACTGCATGCACACAACACAATCAAAAGAACGGTAGACAGATATCTATGATCAGTGATCACAAGATTAAATGAGTCTTAAGGTTGAACCTCATCAAATTCAATGCAATAGGGCAATGCGAAGCTGGTTCGCCTGGATTCTCCGCCATGTTCTCAGGATCGGGATTTGGTCTCGGGACTCTTTAATTATGGTTCCTACAGAACTTACACATGGTTGTGCCAAGTTGTGACCAAACGTCGATCATTCTGCACTCCGGTAGGAAATCAGTGACTTACAACCATAACAACAATAATGCACTGCTGATCGTTCTGCGCTCTGGCAGAAGATTAGTTTGACCATTGCCCTCGTATCTGTAGTATCTGTGGTACCCTATCTATTTATCAAGATAAAAGATATTTTATTCACCAATTGATTTGTACATAGAGGTACAAATGGTGGTGTACAAGATGTCTAATTGCAGGGAAAAAAACACAAATAAATAAAATATTTACACTGTAGGTGTTAGGCTGCTCAGCATAGGTAGCGTACATGTAATTCCTAGGCCTAGAAATGTTAGTTAACCATTTACAAAGTAGCCTGCAAACACCTTTAAAGTAGGGATGCACATCGATAATATCAGCCTGTTCCCCAACCTCAAGTTGGAAAAGTAGGTTAGGGGGAGTGGGGGGTGGGGCACGAAGCACATATGTTTTACAATATTTTCATTATTATTATTATTATTATTAAACCATACGCGCTTCTTGGGCCCCACAGGGGGGGGGGGGGGCACGGTACTTTTGCAATTGGAGGGTCCAACTTTTTAACACTGATGTTAGGGGAGAAGTAGGTTAGGGGGACTGGGGGGGGGGCACAAATATTAATAATTATTATAATATTGTAAAACGTATGCGCTTCGCGCCCCCCCCCCCCACTCCCCCTAACCTACTTTTCCCGTAATATTAGCAGTGTTAACAAGTTGGACCCCCACAACTGCAAGAGTACCCCCCCCCCACTCTTCCAAAGTTGGCCCATCCCATCCGAAAAAGTACCCATTTTCGTTGGTTGAGCTCAGCGCCCCTCTTAAGTAGTGGTAGGCCTACCTGTACCTATGTTAGTAGGCCTTATCAAAAGGTGGTGGGATGGGCACAGACCCTGTCTAGGTTCTATTCAATGTTTCATATATCTTACAGTATGGCCTTCCGCCTTCCATCATACTTCATTAACTTTAAAAGTAGGCCCTACTCTAAGTTATAAGAGGAAGCCTACCTCGCCGTCATATGAGCCACTGATTAGCACAGACAATCTCTGTGGGTGTTTTCCAAGACAGGACACTCCATCGCGATGTCCATCCAGATTGCCAACAAATGGTTTGGCAAACACTCTGTCCAACTTTACTGCATTCAATGCTCTTGCATATTCACGAGGCGCCTCAAACGGATGAAGACTTGGGTCATAATTACGAGGAACTAAAACAATGACCATATTATTAAGAATTAATCATTTGTCATTTCACTACATACCTCTCTCTTAAGACGATATATAGCAGTCTCAAATTGTACACATCAATTTTTTATCAACACCAGAAACATGTTTTACGCATTGTTCTCAGCAAGCGGGTAAGGGTGACAACGCAAGGATTGTTTTCTATCGGGGCACACTTTGTCGATTTGCTTCACCCCTGTTGCCTTACCAGCTCAGCATGTGGTGTTCCTAAGTGGTCACCCATTAAAGTACTGACCACGTCCGATGTTGCTTAACTTCGGTGATCTGTGGGGAACCGGTGTATTCAACATGGCAATTTTCAAGGTTGTAGTAACTAGGTTTTTAAGGCATAGATCTAAATGCAGGCATATATTCAATTCAGTAAAAGGCCTACTTTTTTTAAAACTGATTTACCTACAACTGAGGATATTATTAGGCCTTGCGGGTTAGTAGTATACTATAATAATCTTTATTAATTTAGGCTAGATAGGCCTAATGTTATTTTTTCATCAATAGGCTACAACAGTGGTTCCCAAACTGTGGTACGCGGGGAGTTTCCCAAACTGTGGTACGCGGGGAGTTTCCAGGGGGTACGCGAAAAATTCCAGGATAACCAAAAATTGCCATTTACTGCTTCATAATAAACCTTGCTTATTTGTTAAAAGCCATTAATTTGTGAAGAATATTTACACTGGACAAAAGCATTATTACATTCTTCTGAGTTCCACAACTGGATTCCGCGTACAGCACAATGACTCACTCACTTGACTGGACTACAAGCCCCAGCAGTGACGTATCGACACCTGCTAAGGGGTCGGTGGGGGGGGGGGGGAGAGCTTATATAGCAGTGTTAACAAGTTGGATCCCCACAACTGCAAGAACCAAAATAACTAATCAGATATAACAGAAATTTAATCTCTATTATTAATATTTTTTGTGAGTTTATAGGTAATAATAAGTGATAATTCTGTGCTTCAATGAAAGAGTGAAATCAGACCATCATTTTAAGATAAAAATCTACAAATTTGGTATGTATCAAGGAAAAATAGAGCATTTATAAGAATATTGTTTTTGCCCTGGGTTAAAGGACAATGTTCTATGGGTTATTGATTGAAAAGTTTTTGTTTTTGTTGTGGCTTATTGAGAATAACATTAAAACTAGTCCATTTAAAAACTGATTATGGCACAAAAAGTAAAACAAGATACTCTTTACTATTATAATAGTAAGGGTGGATACCAACATTGGTGCCAATCAATAAATAAACCAATTAAAGGGTATCTTGATGAGGTAAACTGTCTTAAAGATGAAGTATGTAGATTGAAATTAGTAATAAGCCAACAAAAAAGTCAAATAGTAAAACTTATACAAACCCACAGAGATGCTTGGACTAAGCCTGACATAGCTAGGCCAATGCCCACTGCAGAAATAAACAAGACACGCCCCCAAGACGCGCCCAGCCGCACCCTCAGAGCTACCACTGAAGAAGTACTACAAGTGGAGGCCCAAAGACATGTCATGCTCAGGGCTGACAGTCACGGTCGTTTCTTATCGACATTAATTAAACACGAGCTCATTGCACATGCTGGCCCGCAAAACAACTACAAAATAGATGCGACGATTAAACCGGGTGCTGGAGCTTTACAAGTAACTGAAGGAATTGTGGGTGAATTAAGTAAGTTAACAAAAGATGACGCAGTAATTATCCTGGCAGGTACAAATGATATGGGAAATAACTGTAATAACATCAGAGATGCACTAACTCCACTAAGGCACTATCAATATAGCAACAGACCGAAGGTAATTGTATGCGAAATATTGCCACGTTTTGACCTAGAAAATAAAACCGAATTTCAAAAGATAAGTGACTCCATAGCTGAAGTAAATTCCCGCATCCAACACCTGCTCAGAAATACTCTAGGAGTTACTGTGCTCTCAATGAAAGCCCTTCAAAGAGAGCACTTTACCCAACATGGCCTACACCTCAACCTGAGCGGAAAAAAAACTGCTTGCCAAACTAATAGCAGAGGAAATTGCTGCGAAAACAGATGAGAGACCCTCTTCTACATGCCACTTAAATAGGCATAGGCCTACCAATATGGCCACAAACGTCATAGACCTGCCTATTAGCGAAGAAGACAAAACACGTTGCCTCTTTCAAGAGACACGAGCTACCGACGAGAACCCATCTACCTCTGTAGGAAGGAAGTTTGCCCAGTACGAATCCACTAAGTATGTGCCAATAACCACAAACAACAAGTTTGACATACTGAGAAATCTTTACAACACAAGCAAGCAAGGTCAGTCAGGGTCAGTCACAGCAAACACAGACACAGAAAAGACGACAGAAAAGACAGAAAAAATTCACAAGGAACTAGGCCTAGTCACTCTACTCACAGACAGTCATGGGAGAGGGCTTCAAAAATTAATACAGCCACTCGTGAACAATAAATGCCGGGTAACGTCGTGGATAAAACCAAATGGTTTAATGGAAGAAGTTGTAAAATCTAAAGTTAGACCTTCTGACCCCACTGCCACAAATGATGAAATCTTTATCATTATAGCTGGAACTAATGACATGGAAGAAATAGCAAAACACAATAGCAAAACAATACGAGACAAAAATATTCAAGACAATATAGTTCTGCCAATCAAAAAAGAATTGAAGAGATGCTCTGCTAGAAACAAAGTCATAATAATTCCAATACCAGAAAGACACGACAAACCATCCCTCAACGATGATATCCAAGCTGCAAACTCAGCACTGGAAGTAAGCTTGCAAAACACCAATGTTGTATTCCAAAAAACAAACCCTGCCTTTTTACAAAGACATGATTACACCCAACACGGCTTGCATCTCAACAGAACCGGCAAAAAGAAACTATGTAAATACATCTGCCAAGCACTAGACCTACTAAATAAGAACCAAGCCTCCGAATCAGAACGTGCGTCAAAGTACAATCCGATCACCGTCACTGACGAGACTACACCCGCGACCGAGCTCGACTCCAATGGGGGCACGTACAGATCTGAGTCGAGTGCCAATGGGGATACGACAGGGCTGAGCGCCGATGAAGATTTGTCAAAACCGAACACCATCACCGACGAGGCTACACCCGGGACCGAGCTGGGCTCCAATGAATGCTCCGACGATGACTGTAAAGGTTTTCCAAGTAACAGAACCGACCAGTACGAAGCTTTCATGTCACATCCAGGTGCCAGGACCGACCGAAACAAAGTCTCCTCATCACCTCCAAGTAACAAGACCAACCAGGACGAAGCCTTCATATCACATCCAGGTGCCAGGACCGACCAGAAAGAAATCTCTCAGCTAAAAGAACTCCCATTGATAAAGATCATGCCAATATCACAAGGCCATCAATCAATCAATCATCTGGATCCAGCCTTGGCCTACGCCTTGGCGTTACCTGATAAAGACTGCGGTACACTGCCCTCTGAGCCTTCGGAGGGACCAACCACGGCCCAAGACCAAGACTCGCTGCTCACCGAGAATTTGGAAGAGGAGGGGTCAGAGGAACTGTACCAAACCGAGCTGGGCTCCAATGAATGCTCCGACGATGACTTTAAAGGTGAAGTCAATGAATCCGAGACCACACCAAGCAAACACCAACTCAAAACCAATCAGGCACATGGAACCCAAGAGATACATGCTGTAGATGCAGGGGATCAAGCAGATAAGACAACGGAAAAGCGAGAAAACCTGCAGACCCACATGAATACAGATGGTCCTGAATTCATGGAGGAACCAAGACTGGACCTCTCCTACAACACTGAGTCGGGAGATGATTCCATATACTCATCCGCAAACAGTATTGGAGGAGACGGATAGTGATAGTGATAGTGATAGTATGTTTTTAGGTTTCAAGGAGGAGATCTGTAGCAGCAGCACACTTGTATTAAAAGAATTGTCAGAGGTGACAGGTAGGTGGCAGGAAGATGTTCTAGAAATGGAAAATGATAGACTTATGACTCACCCTTTTTGGTCAACCCACTCGTCACCAATGAATCCCTAACAACAACCCTAAATGTGACAGCAAGTACTGATATGGTGGGGAGGAAATATAAATTTAAAATATTACATCAGAATGCACAGTCAGTTAAAAATAAGGGGGAGCAGTTGGAAATATTATGTAAAGAGGAAACCCCAGATATATTTTGTATAACTGAACATGCATTAAGCAATCCTGAAATGTCTGAATTCACACTTGAGGGGTATTACCAAGTAGCCAGCTTTTGTAGGCAAACCCAAAAAGCAGGAGGGGTCATGATTTGTTCAAAAGAAGGTATCAATGTAGAGGAATTTAGAAAAGATATTAAATTAAAAATTACACAAGAAAATGATTTTGAGGTTGTGATAGGTAGAATACAGCATGATTCTTACATCACAATAATATTACACTATATAGATCTCCAAATGGGAATATTGACACCTTTTTTAATAAATTACATGAACTCTTAGAGATGGACTGCTTGAAGGAAAAAGATATTGTACTATGTGGTGACCTTAATATTGATGTACTAAAAAATGATAAGAATACGAGAACTCTTAAAGAATTAGCTAATATGTTTAAATTAAACATAACAATTAATGCTCCTACTAGGATTGCAATAACTAAAACATCAATTTCTTCTTCTGCAATAGATAATATATTAACAAACATGGATAATGATATGTATCAAAGTGAGGTCATCATTTCAGCAATATCTGATCATTATGCTCAAGCAATAAATATATATCCTTTAGATCAATCTAAAAATGAAAAACATAGTAACAGAATACTTCTAACAGAATACAGGGACATGAGCAAGAGAAATATAACCATATTTAATGACAGACTTTTAAATGTTTCATGGGATGCAATATACAATCATAAAACAGTTGACCATGCATATGACACATTTGTAGATATAATAACTTTTCACTACAATAAATCATTTCCAGCAAGAAAGGCAAAGATTCAGAACACAAAAAAGAAAAGTAATAAATGGATAACACAAAATGTGATGGAAATGTCAAGGAAAGTGAGGAGACTTGCGTTAAAACTTAAAAGGAATACAAATGTCAATGTTCTAAATAAATACAAAAAATGCAAAAAGGAATATAAAGATACAATTCGAAAAGCGAAGGCTCATAGAATCAAAGAACTAATAAGGAAATCAGAAAACAAAGGAAAAGATATATGGAATATGATTAATCTGGAAAGGGGTTCAAAAAGAAAAAAGAAAACTGAAACAGAATTTGAAATCACAGTAGATAATGAAACGGTCAGAAATGCAAAGCAAATTGGAAACATATTCAATGACTACTTTATAAATATAGCCACAAAATTAACAGAAAGTCAAAAGAGAACTGAAAATGATGGGAAAAAACTGTTGCCTGAAATAGATCACTTATTTTGTCTCAATAATGTAAATGAAGATGAAACTTTGCGAATTATAAGAAATTTAAAGAATAAGAAATCAATAGGTCCAGATGGTTTATCAAGCTTTCTTATAAAGAAATGTGCAAGAGTATTAGTAGAGCCACTTACTTACTTAATTAATATGTCTCTTAATGACGGTGTTTTTCCAAAAGCTTTAAAGGTGGCGCGGGTAAAACCAATTTTGAAAGAGGGAAACACTCGAGACATCAGAAATTATAGACCAGTTTCAATACTTAATGCTTTTTCAAAGGTGTTTGAAAGAGTAATGTATAATAGATTGTCCGAATACTTAGAGTCAAATGAGATAATAGCAAAAGAACAACATGGATTCAGAGAAAAGAGATCAACTGAAACAGCTCTTGCTGCCTTCATTGACAATGTTGTAACAGCGCTTGATCAGAAAAAAACACCAGTAGCCATTTATATGGATCTTTCAAAAGCTTTTGACTGTGTGGAGTATAATACATTAATAAGTAAACTGTTTTCATATGGAATAAAGGGAAATGCCCTGCAATGGATATTTTCGTATCTACATGGAAGGACGCAATATGTAGAAATTTCTGACCATTTGAACAAAAAAACTAAATCTGAGAGGAAATATATTAAACTGGGAGTACCACAAGGATCAATACTAGGGCCTTTGTTTTTCAATATACTAATAAATGACATGCCATGTGCAATAAGTGAAGGGGATATGCTTCTGTATGCAGATGACGCAACCACCATCCTTGCTCATGCACTTATAGAAACATTAGAAAAGACCGCTTTTATCAGTTTTAACGAAGTGGCGCAGTGGCTGCAACCAAATAACCTAATAATGAATAATAAGAAAACTAAATGTATGATATTCCCAAGGAAAAATATGGAAGATCAAAATATTTGTATCAGGTTGTGTGATGAAGACCTTCCTATTGAACAAATAGACACAGCAAAGTTTTTAGGACTGTATATTGACAAGTGCTTATCGTGGGACATTCACACTGATTATGTAGCAAATAAAATAAGCTCCAATATATATGTCTTACGTAAAATGAAAATATATGCAGATAGAAGTTTGCTGTTAGTAGTGTACTATGCCCTGATTGAGTCACATTTGAGCTATGGGTTAATAGTGTGGGGTAATACATCAAAAAACAATTTTCATAAGATCTTTGTCATGCAAAAAAAAGCTTTAAGAATACTAGATAAAATTAAGAAAGGGGATACATGTAGAGGACATTTCAAAACGTTGAATATTCTTACTCTTGCATGCCTCTATATTTACAAAGTAATATTATTTTTAATTAATCATAGGGGAGATATAAAAAAAAACATCAATATTCATAATTACAATACTAGGAGGAAAAATGATATATTTGTGACATCCCATAGGCTGGCTGTGTATGAGAAAAGCCCCACATATGCAGGAATAATCCTTTTTAATAAGCTACCTGCCATTATCAAAAACAAACCAACTGATACATTTAAAAAGGATCTTAGGACATTTCTTGTTGAAAAAGAATACTACGATATTGAGGAGTTCTTGGCGGACAATAATAATATGTCTTGACAATACAATTTATTTTGCATATTATAGATGCCTAGACTTATATTATCTAGTAGCCTATCTTATATTAGTGCAAAAGTATATATTTTTATTGTGTATTATTGTATTGTTGTAAAAGTGTATTTTGTAATTTATGTAAATTAGTTTTAGTATTTTCTATACATCCTAATATTCAAGTCTTAGTCTTTTGAAAAGACGTGTTTAATAGCTAGCTAGCTTATAATGTAATGTTTAGAACTTGTTTACCTTGTCATAACATTGTAACAATATATGCTAGTATTAGGTATATAAAACAAGACAATAAAATGAAATGAAATGAAATGAAATCTTATCTTATCGTAGATGGGGCGCGTTGTGCACATATCAGTGCAACGTTAACTAGCAACCTGTCCGCAAGCAAGTAGTAAGTGAATAGGCCATCACAAGTGAAGGGTGAAGGCACGTTGTTTATGTGTATTTATAGTGAGTTGAGTTTACAAGTTGGTAGCGTAAAATGGATCAAGTGTGAAAAGGAAAAATGTGACAGTTCTTGAGAGTGAAGAAGAGGTACCTTCTGTAATAGCATGGAGCAGTACATCACAAACGGTGAGTGAACCTCGCAATATAGTGCATACAGTGGGTGGTACAGAAACAGAGGAACATAAATCTAAAAGACGTAAATATGATGAAAAATATATTGAACTTGGATTTACGTGGATTGGTGACAAAGATCAACCTAAACCTCAGTGCGTGATTTGTTCTGAAATTGTCACCGATAACGCCGGACTTTAAAACCCTTTGTTCCCGTAAACAGGCACATCCTTCCCATTAGTGAGGAGCAACATAAAAATAAAGGGATGTCATTTCTACTGTTTCTAGTTTTTAGAAGGTGGGGGTACGTGGTAGGATCCAAACTGCTCAGGGAGTAGGCCTACACTGTCTGAAAAGTTTGGGAACCACTGGGCTACAACATTTCACAATATAGGTCTAGGACTCTTTTAGGGTTGCCATATTTCTCAGATTGAAATTCGGGACATTTGTAGGCGGAAAAATTTTGGGGAACTTTTTCGACGTGTGCCCAGAAAACGACGTTTAAGCATTAGGCCTACATTTTTCATGTTTGTAGTGATGATAGAATTCACAATTTCATAAAATTAATTTGATGTTGGGTTGGGTTTGGTACTAGGAACTAGTGGTACCATCAAGTTTAAAACAAACTATACAGTGTTCTATTCGTTTTTAAACAGAAAAACAATTTATACTATTCAGTAACTTCCGTTTCCATAGGCCTGTTTTCAAGCTGATTAGCTTCATCACCTTTTTTCTTAGCGAGCAGTAATATTAACTTATTCCAGCCAACAACTTAGAATTA
Source organism: Sweltsa coloradensis (assembly GCA_024449915.1). Lineage (NCBI taxonomy): Eukaryota > Metazoa > Arthropoda > Insecta > Plecoptera > Chloroperlidae > Sweltsa > Sweltsa coloradensis. The sequence goes on from JAMZAV010001454.1 coordinate 42,126, forward strand.
CTTTTCACATAATCATAAAACTCTGTGCAATTTACACCCTTAAAAGTTATATTGCACAAGGAGGATTGACCTTACAGAACTAATGAGAAGTCAGTTTGTTTGATCTGTCCACTGACAGTTCATCAGTGAAAATATTCTTTCCATATTAGCATTGTGGCCTGGAATAGAATGTGAAAGAATTCATTAACTCAGTAGTCTGTTCTGTGTTAAAGAGTGTTGTGTCACATTTGAACAGTCATTCTGTAAAAAAAAAAAAACGGTTTTGAAACAAGTAGGCCTATGAGTAGGACTAGGATTTGGAAATCGAGACATTCCCGAATTTCCCGGACATGAAAAATACAGAGTTCAAAATCGGGACAATCCCGATTTTTTGGGACGAATGGCAACCCTACCTACAATACGAACAAATAAATTAATAGGAACCAGCCGGCGCTCATTGCAAACAACTCTTCACTGAGTTGAAACTCCTGACTCTCCCCTCGATTCTGATACAGCAAGCTGCCATATTTGTGAAATCAAACCCAAACCTTTTCACCAGAAACTTTAATTAGTGTGGGGGGGGGGGGGGGGGGTCAAAAATAAAATTATCATGCTTTTGCTGGTTTAGGCCTACCTATTATAACAAAAAATGTCTGTAAAACCTTTAACGTTCCTATTTTTGGATAAAATCCTTTTCTGTTGTTAGTCCTTTAAACAGGGATGCGGTTAACAATAATCGATACCGGTAATCAATAAATTGGGTAAAATCTCAATAGGTAATCGATAGGTAGGGCTAGGCCTAGTAAGTAGTAATAGAAATATCAATAGGGCCTAATTGGTTGAAAACGGCCCGAAACACATAATTCGTATTTGCCGCATGGGCAGATAGAGATAATAATATCTAGGTCACAAGGTGTCTTAGGTAGGCCTACTCAAGATTTATGTTTGGGAGTGAACTTAGCCGATAGCGGGAGGCAAAAACAGAGACAACACAGACAGGACGAGGCTGCGAGTGGCATGAAATTGTACCTTGTTTTGAATTTCATTTAGTCTACCACATTTGACATTGAGATTCCATCTAGGCTACATTGCAACAGGCTTGAATTTTTTATTGGTAGGCTTTGATAATGACATTTCCATTTCGATAATCGATAATGAAAAAAGTATTGATACTATGCATCCCTAGTCCTTAATATTTAAAATAGAAACGTCAAAGGTTTTGTTGCTTTTTGCGTATTTTCGAGTACCGGTATTTTAGTTAAAAACGTGATGATTTTATTTTGGAGTTTACCAAAAAGTTACGAAGAACGGTCAAAGGTTGTGTTCTGAATGAGCCACGAGCGGCCATGAAGAGGTGGTGGGAGACGATTAGCAACAGAATTACAGAGCCTAGGCAAGAGGAGAGAGCTGGGAGATGTGGAAAAGATACGGTTGTGGGAGGATAAAGAAGTGAAGAAATTTGACTGCAAAATCCGGAACTCTTTCGGTTGGTATGGACAGTTTTTGATCAGTAGGTACTTTGGATTTTAAATAGCGACGTTAAATCTTTTGTAGGTACTTTAGACTTAAAATAGCGACGTTAAAGGTTTTGTAAGTACTTTAGATTTAAAATAGCGACGTTAAAGGTTTTGTAGGTACACATAAAAAAACTGTCCATACCAACCGAAAGAGTACCCAAAATCCAAGCTGACCCAGAAGTGGGAAACGTTAATGGATGATGATGATGATAAGCCTTGAGTAGGCCTAGGCCTAGGCTTTTGCCATTGATACCTTAGGTTAGGCTATAGAGGGCTAGGCAGATCCAAAGTCTAATGCCTAGGGATTGCCGCTAGGGCATGGTCAACTGCAGCCCTTTGGCTAGGCCTACAACAAAACTTACACAAAAGTGTGTAGGGGCCTACTAGGCCTAGGCCGGTACTCTTTCGGTTGGTAATGGTATGGACAGCTTTTTTTATGTGTACCTACAAAACCTGTAACGTCGCTATTTTAAATCTTAAGTACCTACAAAACCTTTAACGTTGCTATTTTAAATCTAAAGTACCTACTGATCAAAAACTGTCCATACCAACCGAAAGAGTTCCGCCTAGGCTAGGTCAAGGAACGATGATCCAGGCTGAGAGCCTCTGCGCTGAAAATGAACAGAATTACCTTTATGAATATCTCGTTTAGTTTCTCGTAGATAATAGTCTGGGTTCCTAGAAATAACTTTGACTTTCATATTTTGTAGGCCTATTGAAAATGTAGCTCAGATTTGACACACGTAAACATTGAACACGTTTTGTCATGCGTTTTGTAAACCTAACCTAACATTCACCAACAGCTGCAGCAGCTGCTCTGCGTCACGCCCGTTTTACGACCTATCGAGATATTTAACGCCGACGGCTGAAGTCAAGTTGACCCAAGATAAAATATATAAGTGGAAGCTTTTTGGCCTCAATAAAATTTTAACTTATTTTAGTCGTATATAACACGAATACTTTATGTTTTTGGTCATAAGTTAGATAAGGCACATCACTTTTTATTTTTACACCGGCACACGCATCGAGAAAAATGGTTTTAGTTGGCAACGATGAAAGAAGCAAGGGCGTTGCCGTTGTTGTGGTGGTTAGACTGTAGCGGCGTAGCCGATAGCGTTCCCTTCCCGTTCCGTGATTCTGTCAACAAACTTTATAACGAAATCGTTTTTGCTTTGACATAATGGCAGATAATACTCCAATAGGTAAGTTATACTGTAAAATATATCTACTTGACGGAAGGACCGTCACTAGTTAGTAAATACATTATAATTTTAGCATAGGTCCCAATTTCGAACAAAGTTGACAGCAGGCTAGAGGCCTAGGCCTACGAGGGGGCCAATAGGGCCTAGGCCCCTAAAAAGCCCTTACCTAGGCCTAGCAGCACTTCTGTACTTGGCGGGTCCCAACATTTATTTTTTAAATGAAAACATACGCACCCGAAATCCTTTCCGTTACAAAACTACTTTCGTTAGGTTAGCCAAACTTTCCGCTGGCTACAGTGCGCCGCGCTAGTTCTAGGATATTTTCGAAAAGAGCGCACCCGAAATCCTTTCCGTTAGTGTATAAAAGTTGGGACCCGCCAAGTACAGAAGTACCGGCCTAGCTACCCCTTATTTAGGGTTGCCGCCATTCATCACACAGTGGGTGAGTGCGTTGTGTTTTTACCGTGTTTTAACCCAGTTAATTTTTTTTTAAATTCAGTTTTCTTGACTCTTGAAACACACAAGTGTGGACGTCAGGAGCGGATAGGCCCATCTGTCGACTGGGTAATGCCAGAAGGGTCGGTAGCTTTGAGTTCTAAACCCAAAGCGTCAGTCGATAAAAGAAGCCAAACACAATGACGTCGAAGACAGTGAGGCAGCAAACGAAAAGCGATTGTATTGTTTTGACTTAGTACATTTGCCACACTTGGGGTTCCACTTATAGGCCTAGGTCGGAACAGGCTTTGTTGGCGATATCGATATTATCGATTCGATAGTGACATTAGGCCTACCATTTTGATAGTCGATAATGAAAAAAGTATTGATGTGTATCCCTAGGCTAATGAATAGCATGGACAACAATAATTTAGACATCGATCACGACGACCATCACATTGTCAGTGACGGGGTCAAGGTTGGGGAAAAAGGCCACTGAAAGGCGGAGCGGAAAAAGTGTGTTGCAAGCTCTGAAAAACTGCTGAGGAAGGAAGGAAGAGGCGCCAAAGTGCTTCAAACTAGGATTTGTTTATACAAAAAGACAACAAGAAATTACCCATCAAGAAGGAGTCCCGATAACCCATCGACTTCCTTGGCGTCGCCGTAACCGACCCCATTTGCGATGAATCCGCACGACTATCTCTGCTGCTTTGCCTTGCCGCACAACGCTTCCGATACCGATAATCCAAACAAAGAGTTTCAATAGAAAAGACGCAACAAATCGTCCTTGGTTAAGCTATGACGCGAAACTAAAAGCTCTCTTTTGCAATGCTTTTGCCAGCTTTTGGGACTGGTTTAGTGACCTTGGGAGCACACTGGATAAAGGGGAAATAGTGGATGCAGTATTCAGTGATTTTGTTTATATCTTGTTTCTAACCAAGTTCTTGCCAAGATCTTAACAAGAATCTTGCCAAGAATATTCTTGTTAAGAATCTTGCCAAGATCTTGGCAAGAAATAAACAAGATCTTATTTCAATGCAAGATCTTGGCAAGATCTTGACAAGATCTTACTTAACACAAGTTCTTGGCAAGATCTTGCAAGATCTTACAAGATCTTGACAAGAATTTTCACCAGGGTTAGGAAGGGGAGTATGTGGGACGAGGAACTGATCAATGGACAGCTAGTAAGGACACATGAAAGTGTTTCAACCATAGTTCAAGATCTAGGATGGGAGAAGCTGGAGGATAGGAGAAGGATCGACAGATTAGGGAAAATGTATAGGGTGACTAGAGTGCAAGAAGGATGGGGGAAGATGAATAGCCAAACTATGTTGTCAAGAGGGGATCATATGTGGAAGTATGAGAGGGGAACATGGGCAACTGATGTAGGCAGAAACTCATTCTTGGCTAGAATGGTGGTGGAGTGGAATGGCCTACCAGGGGGGGTAGTGGGGGATAGAACTGTAGGGCCTAAAGGGTTTTAAAAAACAAATGAAGCTGCTGCCAAAGGTTAATCCAGAGAAGGGTTGAGAGAGCAGGCAAGACTAGATTATGCCCTATGAAGTGAGATGGGACAAGCTAATGACAAGATAAGGGCAAATGAGAAATGAGTAAAGCACAAGTGGAATTAGAGAAGAGAGAGAAGCAGAGGTCAAGCTTATTGAGATTCAAAAGAGAGAGATTGATGGGCTAAAGGCAGATGGGATAGGGAACAGGACAAAAATAAAAAGGAATGAAAATGAAATTTAGAAGAGAATGAACAAGTAACAAGCAAAAGGAAGGATGCTAAGAAGGAAGGAAGGATGAATCAAAACCTACCACCAACTACCAGTCAACAATAGGGGAAGAAGACAAATACAATACCTACAATACAAAATACACTGTATGCATAGTTTATAGCGCTAGTACAAATGTTGATTACGTGCTATTCATGTCGATTGGTAGGTCCGTATGACGGACTGGAGGTACATTTACTCACGCATCGAAGAGCATGAAAATATAAAAGCTTGCAAACAAAATAGCTTACAATAAAATAGGCCCTACTACTAATTATTGGGGAGGGGGGGATTTTTTCACCAATCCGCCCCGGGTGTTTTTTACACCCTGCTCCTTGTTCTGGCATGTGATGTTCTGTTCCGCTGTTGACCATTCGGTCTGTGGCAGATTTTATTTTCCTATACCTTTCCTCTTCTTCAGCCTTCCTTCACTTCCCAGTTCCACTTCCATATCTCCCATCAATTCTCTTTCTTTGATTAATGCACCATCAAGCATCTATTGGATACACTCCAACCCTAGGTATAGGCCTAGTTATGACTTATGAACTTATGGTTGAACGTGAGGTTGGCCTAGACCAGTGGTACTCAAACTTTTTTCCCGGAGGGCCACTTTTCAAATAATCCAAGTATAGCTGGGCCGCATTAATAAAACACAAGTATGCCTTGATGTTTTGTGGCGGGGTGGGGAAAGAGGTGGCAGTGTTATTTGAGGTACATATATTAATTACCGGTGTTTGTATGCTAAATATATTGTGTTGTCTTTAAACACGACATTGAACGATGACACTGTGCCTTGTCTTGTCTCCAAATCACGGATCCTTTGGGAAACTTGTTCTCAAATGAGTTGTGTTTTGATGAATGATGCCGTCCTAAACTAAAACGTTTCCAGAAGTATCTTCTAAACTCCTCTTCCCAACAACATTTAAAAAAATTGATTTTCATCTTCTAACTTCCTTTCTTTGCACACTTTGAATTAACACCTGACATTTCAGTGATAAATCAACAAGGATCACCGACAGTAACGTGGTCTGCTTTATACACTGCTAATGACAGACACAGAACCTTTTTGGCTGTGAGGCCACTACATCCCCCTCCCTAAAGTACAGAAGCCATTGAATGCACAAAGCAAAATATTTAGGTCAGGATAAAAAGACGAAAAATTGCATCCTCGCAGAGAGCAATAGCCTTTGGTCAACTGAAGTTACAGAACTTATTAAAACATTTACTTGGTTGGAAATTTATCATCACGAACACAACACAAAAATAGGAACATTTAAGAGTAAATACACAAAACACTGGGCCGCAATAATTGGTAAGGAGGCCGCCACGTGGCCCGCCGGCCGCAGTTTGAGTACCGCTGGCCTAGACCCTACGGCCTACTAATACAGGCGGTCTCTACCGTAGGCGTGGGCTTTGGCCAACTCTTAAAACCTAGGGTGACCAGACGTTCCGGTTTTTCCAGGACAGTCCTGGTTTACAGGCAACTGTCCCGGTGTCCCAATAGACACCACCTGGGACATCTAAATGTCCCGGTTTTTCATCTCGGGTCGTTTTTATAAATTTTTATAGTCGATTGCCTCTAGTCATTATTCCAATTTGTTTTCAAATAGGCCCTACAGTGTTAATTTTTTTACTAGAAGATCAGAAAGATGATTTGGAATGAGCATTTCCCTAAGGTTCCAAATGCTGGCCTGTGGGCCTACTAGGCTACTACCTATATTAACAATTTAACATACACTGGATGGATATTTAACCATAGCTACGGGAACGGCGGTAGAATTTAGCCGTAGACTTAAGGCCTAGGCCGACAGAAGATTTACGACTCTCTCTTTAACTAGTGTTACAAATAGAAACAAAATTGAGCCTTCCAACCAAAAATTATGAGCAGGAATATGTCCGGGGCATACTATACGTAGAGGTCCGTGAAAATGGTTATTATATAATGTAGGCCTATAAGATGTGATTTAGATTGAACATTACTAAGGAGTCGCCTGTGGCGGTAATCAGGCACATCTAGCAGTCGAATCAGATAATATAGCCTGTCCGATGCCAGAAAGGACGTACAGCTCAAATAAAATCAATCAGTTCTCAATCGTAGGTTGTAAATAATTTACCTCTGTGGTGGTTCTGCGACAGTTTCGACACACTCGCGGAGTGGATAATGATATGACTGTTGATTAGTCAAAGCGTGCACTGACGGCTCGATTCGATACAAAGTGAACAACACACACACACAACCGTCAAATGTACTTAGGATTTCACTATATATAGGCCTACTACTTGACTGTCTCAACTCTCAATATAGATCAATAACACAACTGGTTATTATTTATCTGCGACCCGCCGACCACTATAGATACCACACTACTTCTTCGTCAAAACAAGTGATAACTTCGAACTGAAGAACCATGATGAGGATTGTGTCCTTCCGACAATCCAAACTCCACGCTTTGGCTTTGACCTCCCTAGTCGAGTCAAAACCACCAACTCTCCTGAAAAAACACCCTCCGCGAGCTTGTTTCTCCAAGATCACGTGACTTTTCCTATGATGCTTTGCGGTTTCCTAGAAAATCTTGTGACATATTTCTAACATAATGATGGACTTGCCTTTATACTGTGCTGTGCACCTCTTTGATCGGGTTCCAAGTAAACGTTTAGCAGCATTACAAGAGAGCTGAGTTTTTCAAATTTGCTCATCCGGACTAACATGGCAACCTGCGAAAGACAGTACAGTACAGCTATAAAAAACTGTCTAGAGTCTATAGTAGGAGGCGATGCTAAGCAACCAAAACTCGGTACCTATGGGTCAATTTTGCCGATCACCAACCGTTCTAAAGCCCCCTAGGCTCTTATAGCCCAACCCCTCTAACTCCTTCATAAATATCTTAAAATTAATTATATACCTTGGATTTAGATTGATGTTAATCTTGGTAACATGTGTACATGATCAAGACTAATGTTTGATGAGAAAATAAAGTTACATTTTATTGGATGAGCAAAGCAAAGACTTCAATTTCACTGACCCCCCAAAAAATTTAGCTCTTTTTTCCCCCCTTTTCTGTCTGTTTTTTGCGCTCTACCGGGCAAACGGCATACCGGTTATGTGATCTTGATGAATATTGGAGGGGACCTTCGTTTTCTCTGAACTTAGACTTGCCACGTTTTTGGGTATAATCGAAGAAATATTTCTCATGAATATCGTACTTTTACAATTTTTTTTTAGATTTTTAATGCGATATTTTCGTGATATTTGGGCCGATTCTGACCAAACGGATGGGGCTACAACGTTAATATTTCACACGGACATTAAAGGCATTAAATCACAATGGATGAAGTATTTTTTTAATACAAGAAGGTGTACAAAAAATAAGAATGCCGGACATTTTGGCAACCTTGGATGAGGCCTATACCCTATACAACGGTTTGTTTTGACGCGCGCCTGGGGGCATGTGACGCAGGTGGATGGGGACCTGCTGAGCTGACAAAGCCGGCCGGGCGAAGGTAGACACTCGTTTAGAACACGTGTTGTATTTACTATTTAGTAAGGGGTTGACATTCTGTGTGGATGGAGTGTTCGCAGATTTGTTCTAGCACAGTGACAGCTCAACAAGTGTTTTTTGTACTAATTTAATTAATGTGATAGTGAATAGCATTACAAGGTTTGTCGAGATATGTGAAGAGTACGGATATGGCTCAGTGACTACAGTTAACAAACATACCTATATAGTTGAAGTGTGGATTTTGTCTTCTTATAGTTCTAGTAGTTTTTAAGTTAGTGATACGTGTGTCATACAAAGAGACGGCAAACATACCGAATAATTCTTAAGTTTTATAAATAATTAATTTGTGACGCGTGAGTGTTTAAATGTGGATTTATTGGACAACAAAATCAAAATCAGGTTTATGATACAGAAATGTGATTTTCATATTAATCCGTGGGTTAAAATCGTGTTACAAATGTATAGGCCTACACTGTTCTAATCCTTACAATGATAAAGAAATCATTAAAGTCTAATCACTTTTAGTCAAAGTAGTCCACAGTACTCCCGTATGCAACTTTAAATCCTATATATCGTTGGTCTTTACACGTGGAGAGTAACAAAAACTGTTGACTAGCAGTGTTGAGAGAATGAATGTTAATAATATGCTCGAACCCATCATGGACATGGACATCATGGAGTAATACAATCGAAATTAGCACGCAAATTTGTGATTTTTTCCTATTCGTGACAATAAGCACTCTGTGTCGGTATCCATTGATGTACATTCATTACAACTACACTATTTAAGATCACCTTTCCTGCCACTAAACTGTTTTATCCAGGCTTCTTTTTCTTAATTTTTCTTGAGATTTTCCCTCTGTTCACTTTCTGTGTATGAAGGCTCGAAAATGAAGGGAGCTAATCCTAACATCGTGTACATAGAACACTTTTCAACTGACCCGTCCCGTGCCCGATGGTATTGAATGGGCGGGCAGTGAGCGGCCGCATTCACTCGAGTCGATCGGTAGCGAAGCTCTGTACCCATCCAACTACGTCACGGGTGGTGACGTCACGCACTATACAATTTCCACAATATTGGTCGTACCATGTTTAAATATTGACCGATTTTGTTCATTTTTTTTTCTTCATTCCTAAAATAAATTTAGGTTTAACATAAATAAGCAACAAGTCAATGTGAGAGTATGGCTTTAAGGTTATGGTGATGTAGTACCTACCTTTTGAAAGAAAAGGTTAAACAAGTTATCCAGAATCCATAGAAATAAAGGTTTTAATATAAGTTTTTTGAGGATAATAACAATTATCAAGTAACAATATAAACTTGACAACAATCACCTACAATGCGTTCAAAAAAACTTACAAAAGTAAAGAGATCCCACACAAACTAAAAACTTATTAAAAAAGCTCATCCATCAATGCGACTACAAAAAGCGTTTGCGAAGCGGCCTAGTTGGATGAGCGAAGCAAAGACTTCAATTTCACTGACCCCCCAAAAAATTTAGCTCAGGTGTTTTTTTTTTTTCTGTAGGCCTATGTTTGTTCGCACTCTACCGGGCAAACGGCATGTATGCGATCTTGATGAAAATTGGAGGGGACCTTCAAAATCTCTGAACTTAGACTTGCCATGTTTTTGGGTAGGCCTACACTACAATCGATCAAATATATTACTTATGATTATCGTACTTTTATTATTTTTAATGAGATATTTTTGTGATATTTGGCCCACGACCGGGCAAACGGCTACTCCGATCTTGATGAAACTTTACCGTTTACGGAACGTTTAAAATCACTGAAATAATATGTTATGATTTTAGAGACATTTGAAGTAAATATTTCTCATAGAAATCGTACTTTTACGATTTTTTTCTCGATTTTTATACGATAATTTCGTGATATTTGGGCCGATTCTTACGTAATCATTGGACAGAAATATCAAAAAAGCTCATCCATCAACGCGGCTATAAAAAGCGTTAGCGAAGCTGCCTAGTTATTATTAATTAGATATTTGCATAACTCAAGATTGATTGCTGTTTGATATGAATTGATCCAGGAAATGACAGTACAGCATGGTGAAACATGGCTCGATTGCTCGTCTATCAACGACTTTAGCAAACCACATCTCTACAACCAATATTTATTGCCATACTGGTAGTCTTATTTGGCCTTCATTGTTTCAGATGTAAACCCTACAGAGGAGAAAGATTTGGAGCCAACCCTTAGCGTTAGTACAAGTACTGGTTCAAATAATTTATCCGTTACTCTTGATGAGAATCGTACTACCGAAGATACTAAACCTGCTGTTAATGGTAGGTATGCACTACTTCATTATATTTCTAGTTATTTCATTCTTTGACTGATAAGTTGCTTTTCTTTGCTTTCTTTGCTTTAAAAAAAATCAATTATTCCCATGTTTTAAATTTAGAACAAAAATCAATTTTTATTGCAATCTTAGCCATAGCTCTAGAAGGCCTACCAACATTAGCTTTTTCTTTCGTTACCGGTAGTCATTTTTCTTCAGCGTTGAGGTCAGGTGGTTCAGTGGTTGTTAGCGGTGCCGGGTGGGATTTATAGAAAAAACTTTGGGTGGGACTAGCCCTACCCCTTTGACGCAGACCCCATGGACACCACATGAGAGCATTCTGTTTCTGTATCATCTTTGTTGAAGGCAATGTCAATTAAAAACCCATCTCAAACTTAGTTCATGTTCAGTTTTTATCGTATCAATAATCATGGCTCTCAACAATCACAATAGGTAACAATTTAGTAAAAGTTTGTCTTAGAAAGCTCAGTTGGTAGAGCATTGGTATGTAAAGCTTGAGGTTCTGGGTTCGATCCCCTGTCGGGGCAAACCTTTACGACCATAGGACGTTGGTCAAACTAATCTCCCACCAGAGCGCAGAACGATCGCGATTTGGTCACAATTGTCTAGATGTTTATAAAAGAGGAATTTAACAACATCTTGACGGCAGTGCATTATTGTTGTTTTGGTTGACTGATTTCCCACCAGAGTGCAAAACGATCGACGTTTGGTTGGTCACAGCCATATGTGTAAGTTCCGCTGGAACCATCAATGTAAAGAGTCCTGTGACCAAACCCCGATCATGCGAACCTGGCGGAGAATTCGGGCGAACCAGCTTGGCATTGCACTATTGCTATCATTCAATAATAATACAGACATTAAGAAACAAAAATCTTAATTTAATAATTTAAATGTGCTGTTAAAAGACCAATAAGCACTACCGTATGCGGTATGCCCTACAGTTTAGTTAAATAAAGTTTAGGGTTAGTAGCTTACCTACTTACACATTTTAAACCAGAATACTGCCACTGGCAATTTTGTATTTTTCTTTTCTAGCTGATGATGATGATGCTCCGGGCGAGATTATTATTGTTGACCCTGAAACTGAGGTTTGTACTCTGCATCTACCATTTATAGTAATGCCAAAGTTCTCAGAGAGTTATGTATATAATTTCTACATAGTTACTAGTTAGTATGGCTCATTGTGCAGTGGTTAACAGTCCCGGCTTCCAATGCAGAAGTCCCGGCTCCTGGGTTCAAATCCCGCTTCATGCAGAAGATTTCTTAGCTTTGATACATTTAGATATTCGTCAGTTCTTGGGTTGGGAATGTATAAACGGTAATTTTGGCACTGTCCTAGCAACAAAGCACATAATAAATTCTGAGGTTGTTCCGAATTAGCAGTTTCTGGCGTCACCCAAGGGTGGAATCTTGCTTGCCCAATGAGTTGGGTCTCTGTTTCCTATAATAAGTAGAGGTAGCCTACCTAAGTGTAATAGCATTTTCAAGAGTCATTTTATAGTGTTTTGTAGCATCTATTTTTTGACTACGGTACGGTACCTTCAAATCCTTGTGTATGAACTCTTTTCATGTTTTTTATTTGAAATTTGGTCATCAAGGTTGAATAAATATCAACTGAATAAAAATGTGTAGGCCCTATAAACTAATAGATAGGCCTACTATGGAAAATAAAATAAGACTGAAAACCTTGGTTTTATTATAGCCTAGGTGAAACAAAAGTGCTTTGTAGCATCTATGTATTTACAAATCTCTATTTTTACATAGCCTACCTATAAGATAAGATAGCAATAAGGTTTAAGACTTGTGTTCACGTTACATAGCATAGATATAACAATTTTCTTTTTGAGGGTTTTTGTGATCAGTGTAGATAATTAATATTAATAATCAGTGGCGTAGGAACTATTTTTTTAGTGGGGGGTCACACTCAATTTGACTAGAGGTTGGGTGGGCAAAACCGGAGGCTTTTTCGACGTAGGCGAGATTTTTTTAAAAAGGTGCCCTTGATAGGTGGCCTAAAACACGTTTTCAGGTGAATTTTAATTATGAATAAAGGTTACATTTTGAAGCTAATATTGCATTGAAGATTGATTACCTGACTAAAATCGGTCGACAGTCTGCTTGGGAGTGAAAACACTGCACACAAAATATAATGAATATTAGTCTTAAATCAGATGGCTAGTCTAGTCTTGCAAATCACTTCTCTTACTGAATCTTTATAAAAAATGTTTACAAAAATCTTCCTTTTTGTTTGCAGTCCCGACTGTAATAAAAATCCTAAAAATCACCCAACAAGCTATAAGTTAGAAAATGACACCCATACCTGGCTTGACCCCCCACTGGGGGGGTCAAGTCAACAAGTGGGGGGGGAGTTTCCCCCCATCCCCCCCCCCGTTCCTACGCCCCTGTAATAATAATATGATAAAATAGGTTTGCCAGATTGGCCATTGTTCACTCGTTGATGGCGCCAGCTTGACACAGTTGGCTTAGTCTGCTTGAAAATTAAAGTCGTCTTCAAAAAATTAGTTATTGACTTATTGTGTCTTGAGTGATTCAACTTTACAATATGAATTAATTATTTTTTACTACTGTACAACTAAAGGCCTACTACATTACCAACCAAAAGTTGTTAATAGGGATGGGATAGTGTACACGTGTAAACGTGTACACGTTTTCATGCGATTACACGTTTACTGTTTTTACGAAAATAATAAACGTGTGTGCGTGTCCCTATGCTGTGTGCGGCCAGCCGCCAGCCGCCGGCCGGGCGGGCCGGCCTTGCCTCACGAGAGAGGAGCGAGCCTGTCTTGATAGCTCTGTCTTCCCGACTGACGCGGCGCACGCGCACTGCGCATAAGGCGTATAGTGAGACAAAGTGCTATCTCTACAGCTCTCCGTGTAGGTCGGACTGACGCTTCGCGTCTTGCATCATCACAAGGAACTCGGGACTAACGCTGCTTTATCTTCTAGATACGTAGCGCGTTTAGACATTTATTAGGGCTCACCGCCTGGGTAATCTATTGGTTCCTTGATAATTCCTATCAAAATCCTAGCAAAGGCAGTGAGCCCAAGGTCTTGGTAACCATGGCAACCAGAGTCGATAAAGAAGTTTCCCCGGTTTATCGTCGGTAATTAACCCAAGGACCAAACAAAGTACAATGTTGAATATACAAATTTGCAGATAAGTAAGGTATTATTCGTTGACAATGGATGTTATAATATATATCCATTTTTATATTAGATATTATCAATATTAGGCGTAGGTTCATGCCTCAGGCAAACTATTGGAATATATTAAATTGCTTGGCGTGAATTTGACTACATCCAGTTACACACTTTTAGACGGTGAGAACGTTACATTTCTAGGGCGGTGAGTCCCAGAAATTTTTAACACACGAACATCCAAATGCGCTTCTCTATTAACGTAGTTAATAAGATCCAGGTTCTCTACTCGGGACCTGCGCAGAGACATACTTACCAGACTCGATCGCCAACAGCTGACGCGTGAATAGGCACTACACCAATAAAATAGATCGCGTACTGTAAATCATTTTTTTTTTTTTAGCAAGTGGCAAACATAACAATGTGTACGTGTACACGTGTACACGCGCTGACAGCCAAGAGTGTGCACGTTTAGGAAAGTACACGCATTTGCCCATCCCTAGTTGTTAACATGCTCTTTTTATTTCGCAGGAACTTGACATGAACCACCAGCGTATTACTCGTCTTGAGAACCTAGAACCTCTAACAAAGATAGAATATCTTTACTTACGCTGGAATCTAATCAAGAAAATTGAGAATCTTGACACTCTTGTAACTCTGCGTGAGCTTGAGCTGTACGATAATCAGATTACAACTCTGGAGAATCTAAGTTGCCTTGTAAATCTAGAGTAAGTTATCACTGTTGTATATTTTTAAATTTATTGTAGGCCCTACTCAAATGTTTTAGGCAGTGTTTGATTTTTGGTGGCCCTTATCATCAAGTATAGTACCTATTTCTAAAATGGGAGTATCTGTTGGACTATGGCTAGAGGTAGGCCTAATGAGATAAACCCAAATTTCGTTTAAAAAAAAACAAATTTTGCATTTTTCACGATTTCACAAAAATTGTCAAACGTAAGGTAGGGCTACTAAAAAAATTTCCCCTAAAAAAAATAAAACGGAGCCTCCTACATCGATGACATTTGATTCCAAAAAGTTGAAATCGATCATTGTGACCCGAGAATCAATCTAGAATCGATTCCCAAGAAAAAACAAATATTTATACACCCCGTTATTTTGGTGGACTATTTCCGCGGAGTCCTTGAATGCGCCGTTATTTTGGTAGTCTATTTCCGCGGAGCCCGCGTCACGAAACGATGTTCCATTGTCGTCTGTTCAGTCTGGATCGGCACCTCCACCAAAAATCGCGTAAATTCTGGACATGTGTTCTTGTAAATATGTATCTCTTAATTAAAGCATTAAAGCAGAAATCGATCATTGTGACCCGAGAATCAATCTAGAATCGATTCCCAAGAAAAAACAAATATTTATACACCCCGTTATTTTGGTGGACTATTTCCGCGGAGTCCTTGAATGCGCCGTTATTTTGGTAGTCTATTTCCGCGGAGCCCGCGTCGTGGAACGATGTTCCATTGTCGTCTGTTCAGTCTGGATCGGCACCTCCACCAAAAATCGCGTAAATTCTGGACATGTGTTCTTGTAAATATGTATCTCTTAATTGCCAGTAAGGCAGTAGCATTGATAAATTTTTCAATAATATTTAATCAAGTCGTATGTTATCATTACCAATTTTCAAGGTGTATACTGTATTTGACTTATTTATAATAATACTTTGTAACGGGGCATCAAACCATTTTGAACCAAAAACCAAACAAAAACAATATTTTCCCTGAACCGAAAACCGAATGCCAAATCAAAATTCAGTATTTCGGTTATTTTTAGTTTATTTTGGTTTGGAGCAGTTTTGGATCACAAAGTCTAAAAATTGCCAAATCGCAAAACTAACAAAAAAAAGTGGGGAGTTCAATTTTCCCTTTTACAAATCTGGCGCATACCTCCTTTCGTAAGTCCATAGCCAGCGTTTCAGCACACAAAGAGATTTAATTTGCACCTGCCTGCCAAACATCTTCGTTAGGTACTTTTTTTTGTGTGCGAAGTTGGCCTCTTTAGCTATTTTTCTGTCTTGCTATCCAATATAAGACTGCCTCCTTTTCCATCCTGCTCAGTTCATCGGGCTGGGAGTCAATGTCACTCTTGAGGGCGCCAACCTCAACGTGTTGACAGTGGGAGGGGGTACAGTAAGATGTGCATTTCACTGTATGCCTTTTTATGTACTTGTCAATCTGTTATTGGTAGTAAATAAATCAATTGCATAGTTCCTGGGGGACGAGGTACATTGTAGGCAATTGAGTCAGGTAAGCAATTGCTAAGGTGACCAGAGTACAGTACCGTTTTCAGAACACTTGTACCAGTGTCCCGAGAGACTTTTTTACAAGTTTTTTGTTTTACATATGTGTACCTGTTCACAATGATAGGTGTTAAAGCTTACATAACTTACCCAACCCTGATTCTGAATTGGTTTCTTGATTCTTAAATGTTTTTATTGTTTCAGGGTTCTTGATGTGTCTTTCAATCGGATTCGACAGATTCAAGGACTTGATCAGTTACACAATCTTCAAAAGTTGTTCCTTTGTGCAAACAAGATAACACAGATTGAAAATATTAGTCATTTAAAGAAGTTGACTTATCTTGAACTAGGGGATAATAAAATCAGAGTAAATTATTGATATATATTTACTTAGTGTTAGCACATTGTATTAGGGATGCACCCGATGACGCTCCCCGAGAGAGCTAGCGAGCCTCTCTCTCTCTCTCTCCTTCTACTCTTCCTCACATAAAACTTAATACATTTCTAAGCCTCAGTACTACAGAAAAAATCTGGTTAAAATAGATGAGCACATGTCTTGGACAAACCATATACAATCATTTGTAAAAGAATTGGTGCCTTCCTCACTAATAGATTTAAATAGTTTTCATAAACTTAAAGACACTCGTGAGGGCTAGTAATACCACATTTTGACTACTGCGACGTGGTAGTCAAGACGCGGCCCTGATCTATAAGAAGCTGCAGGAGCACATAATGCATGTGTTAGATTATATGTAATTTAAATTCGCTGACCAACGTATCTCCATCATTCTCATATATATCTTGGCCCCGTCTCAAAGATAGACGCACTCTTCACTCCCTTTGCCTACTACATCGAATTCTTCACTCTTCATCACCGGCTTATCTCTTCTCCCGTTTCAACTATTTATCTACTCATCATAGTCGAGAAACTCGTGGCCATACTTCAAATCAACTTTTCCTTCCTATCCACAGAACAGCAATCTACGATAATTCATTCACAGTGTCAGCTGCGCGGGAATGGAACCGTACCCCTAGTAGTGTCAGAGACTTGACAAAGTTACGATCTTTTTGCCAGGCTGTTCAAAAATTATTCTAGAACATTGTTTTATCTATTGTATTTAATTATTCGTGTATACGCCATTTCACTTTTCGATAGAAAAGATTTTATTGTTTAAATGAATTGTAGTCTAGTTGTATTTAAAGTGTAATCAATAATGAAAAATTCTGTATCATCATATGAATTAATTATAATTTCCGTATATTATATGTTGTTCTATCAATTAATTTAATCAAAACATTTGCAATCGTAATGTATTAAAAAGAGACAATTAGGTAATTCCTATTTAATTATAATGTATTATTCATTATCATATAGTTTTCTTATTATATTTTATTATGATTTTATTAGTATTATTATCATGCTGAATATCTTCTTGTTAAATTTTTGTTTTCACTTTTCACCAGAGAGTGCATCAAAGTGCATCTAAAAATTGGTTTTAGTTTAAATAATTTATAATTTTATGAAGTAGTTTCATGGTTCAAAAGATTTTTAGTGTAATATTTGATAAATATTCATCATTTATGTATTTTTGTGAAACATATTGTATTTTGAAGGATGTATTACTATTATGAAGCTGGTTAGATGTAAGAAAAGGCCTCATGGCCTTAATCTTGCCAGCATAAATAAAACCTCAATCAATCATCAATCAATCTCTGCTGGTGTTGGAAGGATGTCCAGTGTAGCAACAATCTGTCACATCGGGAGCTACCTCTTTGCCTGCATTTTGTGAAGAGTTTACAAGCCTGAAATAGTATTCAAGATGCACCTTATAATGTCATATTTTTAGTATATTGAGAGTCACACACACCCTATTAAACACGAACATGTAGCGGAAAAGTAGCACACTACATTATTTGTATAGAGCAAATGTAGCAAAAAAAGTAGCATTAGCAAATAGCATGTAGGTCTATGCTACGTCTAAAAGTAGCAACCCTAAGGCTGAGTAACACCACCTATCATAGGCTAATTGTCAAAAGTTCCCCAAGTGTAGCTATGGTATTATAGAATCTAATTTTGCTTTTGTGTTATTCCATAGACTATCGAAAATTTGGAGGGTCTAGACTCATTGAAGAGTTTGTTTCTTGGCAAAAACAAGATAACCAAAATACAAAATTTGGATATGTTGGCTTCACTAGAAGTTCTCAGTCTACAGGTATGATTGATTACTGAATAGTATATTTTATGAATGATCTTTTAATTTCTAACTCTTTATTATGATTTATGTTACTGAATTATGTTTTTGACAACATGATTGTTAAAATAATATTTTGACAAAACTGGGAAAATGAACTCATTTTAGTAGACTTTTCTTTCATAAGTCCTGATGTTCTTAGTCCTTATGTATAATAATAATAATTGTTGCACATTACCCCTTTTTTGGCATTTTCACCACATATTTTCTTGCAAGACTTAAAATAGTACAAAAGAATTGTTTGAATCATATGAAGTGTACAATCAATGTTGTTACCTAAGCGGATGCCTATAACAATTGTGTAACTCCTGTTCTCCCTTGCAAATGGAATACTGTACAGTGTACTGTGGCATTGACTTGTTCAAAGAGCGGAGTGTAGGAAGTTAGATTGCCTACCGCCGACCATTTATAAAAATATTGTATGTAGTAAATATCATTGTGGTCAAATGGTTCAGATTACAAGCAGGGGCGTAGCAACCATGGCGCGAAGAGGCGCAACCGCGCCCGGGCCCGGTGCCTCAGGGGGCCCCCTGAGGCCCTGAATTCTCGATTAGCCAAGTTGTATAAATATGAGATGTTAAGCAATATCCAAATAACAATGTGTCCAGTTATAGGGATATTAATTACAAGTGAGACTGAATATCCACTATATGTAGGGTGTCCTAAATGTGTTAGACAATAAAAAATAATTTTAAAATATAAAATGTCTTTATTTACATTGGAAATTAATTTGTTGATATGACAAAGATGGCACTTAATTATTGTTGTTTGCATTGTATGCATCGATCGTTATAAACATAGGGTCATTGGGTAACCAGACGTCCCAGTTTTAACAAGATCGTCCCGTTTTTGTGTGATCTGTCTCGGTATTCCAAAAATAGTTGTTGGGACGGTTCCTGTCTCGGATCGCTCTATAGGTTATCTTGAGCAAAAAAAGGTCCCAAAACAATTTCCGCCTTCGGCGGCTCCGTGTAGCCCACGCAACTACAGGGGCCCATCGGAGAACCTTACGCCCGGGCCTATGACTATGAGTTGGTAGCTACGCCACTGATTACAAAGAGCCACCACCTATTTCCCTTCTTTTCTTAGCAATAAGCTGTTCAAGGTCTTTTTCTTCTGTTTATACTTTTAAGTGTGTTAATCAGTTTTTCTTCAGATTTTTTGCTTGCTACTGTAGTTATCCGATTGGTGAGGTGATTATAATTTTTTATTTGAATGGTATGTTTTATGTGTGTATTGTGTACTAGAATTGTACATCACAATTACATGTGAGTATGCTCAGAGGCCAGCCATTGTATTAGATCTTGTATTTGTCTTAGTGCTATGTATGCCATTTTTTTGCTCCACCCAGCAGTTTTCTATGTCTTCTCACCCCATGCAGTGAACCCACAAACAATGGCGTGATACACTATGGTTCATGCAGTACCAAGCAGTTAGTTTCTAGCAATCCCCTTGTCCAGCCAAGGAGACAGTCATGTTACCCAGAAAATGGGCAGCCATGATTCCATATCTGTCACACAAAAAAAGATTTAAACAACTTTTTGCAAACCTAGTTTTAGTGGCAGTGCCTATTTTGTGTAACATTGTATGTAATGTGTGTGTAAAAGTATTATGTAAATTATTATTAATTTTAATTAGTCTAGTACTGAAATTTCTGCTATTACTTTTCTTCATTACACTACCTAATATGGAATACAAACACTTTTATTTTCAATTTACGCTTACTGTACATAAAACGTGACAGTAAATTTACAATTACTGGCTATGCACATTTCAGCAATTTGATTTAATTTATATAATTATAGCAGTCTTCAGTCAGTATATTGTGTAGGGATGCACATCAATACTCTTTTGATTTTTCATTATCGATTATCAAAATAGTAATGTCATTATCAAATCGATATTATCGATAATATTGATATCAACAACAAAGCCTGTTCCAACCTATAAGCGGAACCTCAAGTGTGGCAAGTGTAAGTCAAAACAATACAATCGCGTTCCGTTTGCTGCCTCGCTGTCTTCGATGTCATGTGTTTGGCTTCCGTTATCGACTGGTAGCTCATTTCCAAACAGTAATCTCGAGTGTGACACTTATCAGCCCAGCCAGTGCATGGCACAACTTGAGATAATCTCCGTCTTTCTCGTTAGTAGGGATAGGTTAAAAGCGTTTAATTTCCTAAACGTTTAACCCTTTGAAACTTGCTAACGTTTTACATTTTTAAAAATGTTTTTATAATTTTAGGTAGGGGGGTAGTTTTACCAAAATAATACATGACGCAATTTATCAGCATTAATACGATAATCACCATTTAAGAAGGCTTAAACAGTGGGGACCCCCAAATTAAGCAATATTAGAAATATGCCAATTTGTTACCTGTGTTTGTGAGGCTGAAATGTAAAAATAACATTTTAGAGTTAAGTTTAATAAAACCTTCGTTAAACTTACATTTTAAAATTATTTAATAAAAAAATTTATTGATATGAATTATTCCATTTTGATATTATGTAATATCGTTCTTGGCATTATTTTGTATTAATATCCAATTTATGTGCTACTCATAGTCCTTCATAATCAAATGTAAAAAAATAAACTTAAGTGGGTGATGTGTGAGAATAGGTTGATAACTATTTTTATTTGATAAAAAGTAAGATATTTCAAACCTAGTTTGAAGTGGCGTGCCATTTTTGTCCAATCATTATGTACATGTGGTAAAATATATAGTAATATTATTTTTAATTATCATAGTAAAAAATTCTTATGCCATTACACTATAATTGGATACAAAACTCGTTTATTCAATTAGATGTCAATAAAACTGACAGTAATTTACAATTATTATGAATTTTAGTTTGAAATTTTTTATATATTTAGTCTTCATCGAATATTGTTGGCTTGGGATGTCACATCAATATCTTTATTTTTTCAATGTTTCAAAATAGAATGCATTATCAAATCGATATATCTGATCAACTTCTGATATCCAAACAAAGCGTTCCACCTTAAGCGGAACCTAGTGTGGCAAGTGAAGTCAACATACATCGCGTTCCGTTCTGTCCTGTCTTCTGTCATGTTTGGCTTGCGATTACTCTTTCCAAACGTATTCAGTGTGCATTATCACCCATCAGTGCATGACACTTGGATAATCTCTTTCGTAAAGGTGGGTAAAGGTTTAATAAACGTTTAACCTTGAACAAAGCTACCATCTTTGTTTTTGTTTATAATCTGTAGTTGGCAATATACAATGTTTTTATTAAATTTCCTATGGTTAAAGTCGTCTTGGGTGTTTGTGTGAATGATTTGTTGACCGGAATATAACACATTGATGCATAATTTAATCAGCAGTTAAAATATATAAACTGTATTAAATACGACCTAAAGTTTTTCCCAAAGTTAAGGGTGGTAGGGAACAGTGGGGGTGAAATATCGCTTACCTCCTGGCGGATTATTATGTTTCATATTATTATGTACCATCATGCCAAATTTCATGCTGATAACTCATTCGGTGCCTTCATGGTGAATGCTGGAAATCAAGGTAAAAATAACATAAACTATTAGGGATGGGGGTTGAAAAAATGTGGTTTAGGAAATGAGAATAGGCCGATTGGGTTAAAACACATAAAACATAATTTATTATTTAAATAAAAATTCATTTTGGTTAGAGCTATGAATTATTCCAATTTTAGGGATTTTGGTGTTGGGGGTGGAATATCGCTTGCCTCTCGGCGAATTATTTTTCATATTAGTATGTACCATCATGCCAAATTTCATGCTGATAACTCATTAGGTGCCTTCATGGTGAATGCTGGAAATCAAGGTAAAAATAATATAAACTATAAGGGATGGGGGTTGAAAAAATAAGGTTTAGGAAATGAGAATAGGCCGATTGGGTTAAAACATAATTTAATAAATAATTTGAAAAACATCAATTTTAGATTAGAGCTATGAATTTTCCAATATTAGGGGTGTGGAATGAATATCGCTTGCCTCTCGGCGGATTATTTTTCATATTATTATGTACCATCATGTCAAATTTCATGGTGATAACTCATAAGGTGCCTTCGTGGTGAATGCTGGAAATCAAGGTAAAAATAATATAAACTATTAGGGATGGGGGTTGACAAAATGTGGTTTATATAATGAGAATAGGCCGATTAGGTTAAAACACATTGGAACATAATTTTAATAACTAATTTGATTAAAAATTCAATTTTGGGTTAGAGCTATGAATTATTTTAATTTTAGGGGGTGTTGGGGGTGGAATATTGCTTGTCTCGCGGCGGAAGTATGTGAGTCTGAGGTACATCTAAGTGTGGTCCAAGTTTCATAGTTCTAAGATGCACCGTTTTCTCTGTAGGCTCTTATTCCTCTCTGGCAGAATCCCCCCCCAACCAGCCAGCCGAAAGATTTTCGTCGATTTTTACGCACTTTTTTAACACAGAACGGGTTATCGGATCGGGCTGATTTTTTTTTTGGTATGTCATGGACCACATATCAGGTCATATACCGAGTTTCAAGATTGTAAATCTTTCGAGGCGGCGTGTGCAGATAGCTGAAAATCCCCCAACTCGGGTAGGAGTAAACAGGGTCAAGTTATCATCGCCTACTAGCAGTCGCGTGCGCTTGTTTATTCGTGAGGAGACCGTAGTTTTACTGAAATGAAAGAAATAGAAGTGTGTTCTCAATATCTTATTGTGTTATTGAGTTACTTTATTGTGTATTGGGTATTGAAGTCAACAGTTCAGATCACCTTGTTCTCTGCTGCCAATGACCTATATAAGCCACAGTAATACAACTGCAGACCTATTTTTCTGCCTATTATCTAAAGCACTTTCACATCAAACATTTATTGGTCACATTTTTTTTACTTTTACCTAGTACTAATACGTCGGATAGGTATGCTATTTTTAATGGTTAATTGTTTAGCAGTTAGTAACACCCATTTTCATGTGATTTTATAGTCATATTCCTTCAACACACATCCTTGTCAATGAAACTTAATTCAGTTTTCAAACTGCAAAACCGAAAACTGTTCACATTTGTCATACCTACCTACTTATACTTTTCAGTTTTGTATTCCTGATTTTAGAACAATCGTCTGCTAAAAATTGAAAACTTGGAAATGCTGAAGCAGCTGGACCAGCTCTACCTGTCGGAAAATGGAATTGTTACAATCGAGGGCCTCGAAGCCAATACCCATCTCACCACCCTTGACCTCTCGACAAACAAAATCCGGCAGTTGACCAACCTTGAACATCTCTTCGTTTTGGAAGAACTATGGGTAACTAACTATCTAATAGAGTTGTATTCACACAACTTTGAATGACCTTTTGAGTTTACACTTCTCGGCAGCCATTTTGCATGTGGACCCCACAAAAAAAATTGATGGCTTAATTGAAAGCCTTCTTCTTACCTAATAAATGACATATTCATGATGCTTAATAATCTCCAAGGCAAAAATTATTATTTTTAAAGTTATTTTATTAGACTATCTATACACATCATTTGATTAAAACATATACATAAAAACATTTGTAACTTCAACAATTGCTTTAACAGTTGGCAACATTGTTAAAATTTAAAGAACCAATGAGAGCTCACTTCAATACCATTCTTGCAAAAAAAAAAAACAACTCAACAGACTGATATCTACAAAACGTTTTTCATTCAGCTGTCACTGCCCACTGGATAGGCCTAGGCCTAAGGGTTCCTGCTTCAGGTAGGCCCTTCATCCTAGAAATCTTCTCAACTTCTCTTTCGACATTTCTTGATCATTATGAAGTAGTTAAGGTGTAGGCATCTAATAGACCACTTTAATGTGAACAACTACGTTAATAATATGACCTAATAATTCAGCTGTCAAAGTACTTCAAGTGCTCCAAAATCAGGCGGCCATTGCATGATAGTATTTTTTGTTTTCCTGCATTGGTTGTGCCAGAGTGGATAAAAAAGTTTCCCCATTGCGGAGGTCCCCCAAGCAAACGTGTGTATGTACGAGTATGTACGTCGAAAATCAGCCGAATCGCTGAATAGATTGCGCTGAAATTTTAAACAGACATCCGGAACGAGTTAACTGAGAACTGCTAACAAAATCAGCTAGATCCATTGCGATTTAAACCTACAAGAAATAATAAATTGACAAATGGAATGCAAAGTGCAAATGTATAGGAATTATTTTAACGACAATGGTTTTGTTTTTGAAAAAAAAAAAAATGTTATTTGTCAGGCTGAGAAAATGCAGTGCCCAAGGTGTATCAAATCTTGCCCGCTCAAGGTACCCCCAAATTCCGCTCTGAGATTGAGTAAACGTTGCAATCTTTACACGTATTTCATACTGTGTTTTCCATAAATGATAAGACTTCTACACTGCGTTATATGCATTTCAAAACATATTTAATAATTTTAAAAATACAATCCAAAAATTACAAAAATTTTCCTGAACCCCCTAGGGGATTGAACCCAGGTCTCCCACATTTCGGGTATAAGAGCGCCTTAGCCAACTAGACTAAGGAAAACGCCAAAGTCGTTGTTAGACGAGTGAGCGAGTCATGTGTTGAGTACCCGGGAACATTTGCATTTAAAATTGATAATTATATTGGTATAAAAATAAAAATAATAGGGTTTTTAAGTTTAGTTGGTGAAAGGGTGCGTGCACTGCTCAAGCCTCACAAACTAGGTAATTTTTGCCAACATCCTAGGACTTCTTTAGATACAAGGTTGATGTGATGTTGAGGAGAGTCTCATCTTGTTATTTTTTAACTTTTATAGCATTATATTTGTCTACCCATACCCACAATCCCACATATTACAACAGTGTCCTACATTCGCAGGCAAATCAACTTTTTGATTTACGTAAGACTTTTGAAAACTGGTGTGCGCGTGCGACCTACAATCTAGTAGGCCTAAATACTTACATAGTGTTTGCTTTTTGGTTACATGAGGTTTACTCTACCCCAACAAGGTTATGACAATGTTTCATGCAACTTATAATGATTTTAAAATAATAATGCATTTCATTTTATATCATTGCATATTGGATACTAGTTTTTCACTAATGAAGCTGTTTTGATTCTAGTTAAACGACAACGTGGTAGATGATTGGGCCAGTGTAGAGCTACTCGTGAAGAATAAACAGCTGGCCACCGTCTACATGGAACGTAACCCATTAGCCAGTGACATAAACTATCGACGAAAGCTCAAACTAATGCTTCCTTGGCTGGTTCAGATCGATGCCACTCTGTGTCGATAACTTTATGTATTTCCTAGCACTTCAACAAATCTTTAACTTACCTACTTATTTATAATATTTATTAAATAGTTTTCATTTTTTGGTTGTCACTTGAATGCAGTCAGTGTAGGCCTACAACATCTGAACAATTTTAAACTCTAGTAAGATGAAACTCCTAATCAATTTAGAACTTTTACATTTTATGTCTGAAAAATACCTAAAAGAAGAACTCTAGTAGTACATGCCAACTTGCTAGGATTGAATAGTTTAACTAAATATTGGGCATTTTATGTCGTGAAGCTTTGTTCAATATAAAGTTTATAAACATGAAATGTTTTTATGAATAGCCTATGTGTTTTTATTTTTGGTGGAATTTTTCTCAAGAGGTCATCAACAATAATTATCTATTCACTATTTTAAAAATAAACTAAAAGTATAATATATCAGACCCCTATTCCATAATAACAAGCCATTAAAATGTTACCTTATAAATAATTGAAATTGGTTACACATTTTTTTCATGAACAATGAATGTTGATGATACTTGGTTGATGATGATTTATTGATATAGGCTATTGATGATACCGTATTGTTCCGAATATAGCACGACCTCGAATATAACACAACCCCCAATTTTTCAGAATCATTTCAAGAAAAAAGAAAAAAAATCAAAGAAAATAAAAATGTACATGAAACACTTAAAACAAAACATTTTGAACAATGTTAGGGCCTAGACCTATGGTTTTTAACAGGGTAGGGCCAAGCACAAGATCACATGTCAACCACAGTTCACCAGTCTGATTCCTGGTCTTCAATGTTTACGTCGTAGGCCTAGGCCTAGCTCCTTCGCAATCCCTTGCTGATTTGTAAGGCAGAGGAACCTTTCTTTTCCACGCGATCAGCAGTCTTCATTTGTTCATCTTGAGCCATTTCATCTTCTCCTTCATCACTCATTATTACGTTACGTAGACTCTTAGCAACGTAGATAGACAACCCCGACGAACAAAATCTATGTAGGTCAAGCTAGGTCACGATGTGATCACGGCCAAGGATTCTGACGACTAGCAGACAGTTTCGCCCAAGGTTCGGCCGAGTTCAGTGGCATCGAGTGGGTGGGCGGGGCGAAGCGCAGCAGACGGTGCGCGGGAGTTGTATAGAGGCGTGGCCTATGTTCAGGCGCTATTTCAAATGCAAGCGCGCGGAAATAACGCGAGTGCTGTTTTTGAGATTGTATTTTCGGAAAAAAATCATCGCGCTATATTCGGAACAATACGGTATTATGTTGGTGATGTTGCTGAACATGTTAATGCAATTATAGATAAGATGAATTAATGAGGTCAGAAAGATTAGTAAAATAAAGGTGAAACAAAGAATCTTGCCTCATGTACTATGCAGCCATGTGCCCTTATGACAGAAGGGTTAAGTTGGTAAACAAATGAAAATAAAGCTTGGTGAAGAGATTGTGTCAATTCTTAATACCTTATTATAAGTTATTGAAATGTCGCATTAACTCTTGATTCTTGAAACATAGACACTACTTTCCAAATGACGTTCCATGTAGGTACTGAATGCATTTCATATACCGTCCACTCTACACAAAATATTTATAATCAATTCAGATCAATAATTATTATTATTTTCATTGCGTCTTTGGAATTAATGTTTACACAGTGTGTTCCAATTGTTTGTATGTAAGGTATAACAAAGGTTTGTAATTTATGCTAGCCTGCTTACTCAAGTCTAGTAAAGATTTGCTTGTGATAACAAATCAATGTTTACTAAATAATTATGCATATAATTATTATTATACTGTATTTGTATGCATTAAAAACATTTTGAAAATTACTACGGTACAGGTACAGGTAATGTTCAATCTTGCTTCATATTTGTTCAGTACAGTGTGCCTCTACATTAGGTGACCATATCCTAAAGTAAAACCGGGAACATGTCTTTCGTTTTGTATGACTTGCGTGGGCTAACCGGGTCTGGCAAGCCCAGCCGCGAGCGGAATTTTGGGTAATTTTCCCCCAAGATAGCCTTAGTGAGATCTGGACGTTGGGTTGGGGTTGGCCTTTGCTTTGAGAGTGTGGTGCAAGTAGAAAAGTCAGGTCCCAGCAAATTATAAATAGTCCTTTCTTAATGAAGTGCCACTCGGCCGAATATTTTTCTTGAAACGAACATTTCCGTTTCGGTTTCGGCATAATGCTTCCTACTCACACGGCACAATATCACTGACAGACACAACACAACCGAACAGTAGCTCAATCAGAGCGAGACTGACGAAAGTCACGAAACAACCCCGCGTGCACTGCACAGTAGGATAGCCTCTGCCTAGGCTGTCTCAAGGTTGCAACTTGCTTCTCGAGAGTGGAGTGGGTTGGGCCGTTGGGCGGGCGGCGAGCGCGGCCTCTTTGGTCGCGTCTCGCGTTGCAAGAATACTCTGTTGTCTGCTGCGCGAGTGGTTACTTTTAAAAAAGAACGGCGCTTCGCGCTCAAAGAATACTGAAAAGTGAAAATTAACGAATTTTCACGGAAAATAGGAGATTTTATTTGTTGTGACAAATCCGGGACAATTACATGTCCCGGGTGGTGTCTCTCGGGACACCGGGACTGTCCTGGGAAAACCGGGACGTCTGGTCACCCTACTCTACATTTTATGGATTGTCGTTGCAAATTTCTTTGCATGTTTATTGATTTTATTTGTTACAACCTGATATACGATATGGTTGTAATTCAAGAATTCAATCCTAGGAGAAGAGGTTTTGTCTATTGTGCTGGCAACTTTGGCTTACGTTATTAGGGTGCAACTGTGCTAGTGAGTTTGACTGCAACCGTGTCACTGTACTTGACACGTGTGCCGGTTGAATTGAGTACCGATAATTGACTAATTGCCATTTTTTATATTAACAACATGCTAAGGGCAATCAATATCACATATCAGAATCAATAATATACTAATGGTAAACTAACATTTTGATTGGTACTGAAAATATTATCGATCTGCCCTTTTTCTTAAAAAAAACTTGTTCAAACATGTTGTATCATATTTCACGCACTTTGTTGTGTGAATAATAATAATTTGATATTTCAAAATCACGGAGACTCAAATATTTACCACTATTTCTGCCAAGAAAAATTTAATGTCGACCTTTTGAGACTTTCAATCTTGATCAGTTATGATCACTTTTAAGTTTTAAGTAACCTTTTCAACTATCAATAATATGTATTCTTATTTCTTATTCTAGCATTGTTCATCCCTACTCTTTATACCTTTAACCAGTTGCATAACAAGTCCCCAGGTCCAATTGCTGGTGATTTTGTTGGAGTGTTCAAACAAGACTGAAGTGGTATTTGTGTGTTACTTGAGAAAAAAATGAGATGGTTATTTTTTATATAATATTTTGAAGTGTTTCCTGTAAAAAACAGTTGTTATCCACATTGAGAGGGAGATAGCAAGATACTTTGTAGATAGTGCATAGAACTTTCCTTCATTGTAGTGTAAGAGTAATACTATATGAACAATAGTCAATTATTATGTAACTTTGTTACCAATTTGAATTGTAAGAAACTTTTAAGATTGTTTTTTTAAACTTATCAATTACCAATAAAACGTTGTGTGCACCAACAAATTTGATTAATAGTACATGTATTTTTTGTCTTTTTAGTATGGCTTTAGAATCAGTTTGATCATTATGGGAGGAGGATGCAAAGGACAAGCTATGGCAAAGTATAGTGTCAAGAAAGAAAGACAAAACCACCCAGATATAAGAACAGAAATATCTCATCTGCCCAGTTCCAGATGACCTGTTGGGGGGGGGGGGGGTCAACATTTACACAAAGTAGGAATGTCAGATTCAAGCCTATGCAGCTTGTGCGGTAAGGAAAACAGAATCGACAGCATCTTTCAGTTCTGAAAATACTGTCGGAACTTGACGCAATGCCAGATGGCATGACGCATGTACAAATGGGAATTGGATAAATGACGAACACATAATGGCCGAGTAGGCTGATTGGGGCATATGAAAGAATTTAAATTTTGAATTTTGAAATATAATAGTACTGTACTGTACCTAGAACAAATGGGGTTGCCGACCATACTGATTTGATCTGGACAGTCCTGATTTTGGGACTTTGGTCCTAATGGCAGAATAACCTCATTCAGGACAGCATAATGTCCTGACTTGGCAAAAAATCCCTCCACCACATTTAGTTAAATATTCACTGATTAAAAACACTGGGAGATGTGTTTTGAACCGTAAGTAGTGACGCGATTGTCATGCCCCCCAACTCCCCATTCACTCGTTGAGGTATGTAAATATATGCGTAATGCCTTGCAATTCCCTATTCAAATTATATTTTATTCATTTCAATTTTTATTATAATATATATTCAATTATTACTGTGTAGTACATTATTTGTTTATGTCATTGCAATTTTTTATGTTTAATATCATGTACTATTCACCTTTTCTTTATAACCTTTGTTAAACTTAATCTTAGAACCCACCTTATTCATTTCACTCCACGCATCTCTCTATTTAGAGAATATGCGGAATGGTTATACTTATTAATTTTATTCTGTATCAGTCAAATGAATAAAAACTACTATAATTATTTACTATTTATTTATTACCTGAACCATACACTAGAGATACAATCCCAAATTTAAGCCTTTTCAATTTTCAGCCATTTCTGAAACCAAAAGTCATATTAATAGTTGCAAATTCTATTTTGTCAAGCTTTTCAAGGGTGTAGTTTTGAGGCACTGTACGTTGGAAGGGTAGAAGAGCTTTGGTCCTTTTTTAGATCTCATTAGTTTTAACTTGTAAGTGTGTAATGTTTGGCCTTATTTTTACAAGGTTTTTGTATTAGTGGTCCAGCATACTTTCATTCCACCACATGAACTGCCAATCGTTGTTTGTTTGACAAGTTACCCGGCACCTCCACCACTAAACTGCCGATCGTTGTTTGTTTGACAAGTTACCTGGCACCTCCACCACTAAACAGCCGATCGTTGTTTGTTTGACAAGTTACCCGGCACCTCCACCACTAAACTGCCGATCGTTGTTTGTTTGACAAGTTACCCGGCACTTCCACCACTAAACTGCCGATCGTTGTTTGTTTGACAAGTTACCCGGCACCTCTACTACTAAACTACCGTTCGTTGTTGGATGAGCGTAGCGAGTGAAGCGAAGATTCCATTTCACTACACTGGAGAAAAAAATCTGGATTTTTTTTCTTTCTTTCTTTTTTTTTTGTATGTTTGTTAACACTATTTCGGCTAAACCGATACTCCATCTGCGATGAAATTTTCTGGAGGCATTCGAAATCTCTGAACTTAGAACTGCCACTTTTTTGAGCGCAATCGAAAAATTATTTCTCATTAAAATCGCAATTTTACGATTTTTTTCGATTTTTAAAAAATTCCTTCGACTTATAACACCTACATGCTTTATCCGATTGTAATGATTTTTTCACAGAACCTTAATTTTATGAATTAATATATTCGTGTGAATTTGAGAGCAATCGAAATTTTTTTTTTATGAAAATTGCAATTTTACGATTTTTTAATCGAGGGAGCGGAGCGACCGAGTGTCTCCATTCAACTCAAACGGCTCTCATTCTGTGTGTCTGTCTGTCTGTCTGTCTGTCTGTCTGTCTGTCTGTCTGTCTGTCTGTCTGTAGGCCTACGTCGAAAATCAGCCGAACTTCTGAACAGATTTCGCTGAAATTTTAAACAGACATCCGGTACGAGTTTAATTGAGAACTGTTAACAAAATCAGCTAGGTCCATTGCGATTTAAGCCTACAATAAATAAAAATGTGATTTTTTAAATTATCGATAGCATTTGTTTAGTAGCAGCTAGCGGGACGAGTCTACCTGGCTGGCTGGCATAGCCTAGTGGTAAGCATTTAGCCTACCGCACGGAGGGTTGGGGGTTCGATGCCCGTTAGTGCGAACTTTTTTATATTTTTTCATCCACATATTATTTTTGAGGGGTGTTAAATGGGAAATAAAAATTATGTGATTTTGTTTCATCTTGGAAATTTGTTAATGTTTTACGCTAATACGTTTTGAACACGATTCGCATTTTAAATGTTCAATTTAAATAACTAGGGAAACGTCAAAGTCGTTGTTAAACGAGTGAGTGAGCCATGTGTTGAGTACTCGGTATCATTCCCCATACTGGGCTCGATCCAGCCTTAGGTATAGGGGAGGAAAGGGGATGTTCCCGGGTACTCAACACTTGGCTCACTCACTCGTTTGACAACGACTTTGGCGTTTCCCTAGTTTAATGAAACGAGGGAGCGGAGCGACCGAGTGTCTCCATTCAACTCAAACGGCTCTCATTCTGTGATTCTGTGTGTCTGTCTGTCTGTACGTCGAAAATCAGACGAACCGCTGAACAGATTTCGCTGAAATTTTAAACAGACATCCGGTACGAGTTTATTGAGAACTGTTAACAAAATCAGCAAGATCCATTGCGGTTTAAGCTTGCAATAAATAAAAATGTGATTTTTTAAAATATCGATAGCATTTTTTGTTTAGTAGCAGCTAGCGGGACGGTATATCTACGTGGCTCGGCATGGTCTAGTGACGGAGGAATGGGGTTCGATACCTGTTCGTTTGAACTTTTTTATATTTTTACACCCACATATTATTTTTGAGGGGTTTTAAATGGGAAATAAAAATTTGTTGATTTTGTTTTATCTTGGAAATTTGTTAATGATTCACGCTAATACGTTTTGAACACGATTCACATTTTGCATGTTCAATTTAAACTAGGGAAACGCCAAAGTCGTTGTTAAACGAGTGAGTGAGCCAAGTGTTAAGTACCCGGGAACATCCCGTTTCCTCCCATATACCTAAGGCTGGATCGAGCCCAGTATGGGGAATGATACCGAGTACTCAACACATGGCTCACTCACTCGTTTAACAACGACATTGGCGTTTCCCTGGTTTTTAAAACATTCTTCGACATATAACACCTACATGCATTATCCGATTGTAATAATATTTTCACATAACCTAATATTTTATGAATTTATATATTTGTGTGAAATTTGACTGCAATCGTAAAATAATTTCACATGAAAATCTCAATTGTACGCTTTTTTCGTTTAAAAAAACATACGCTCATCCGACAACGCACCTGAAAAAGCGTTTGCGAAGCTTCCTAGTTTGTAAGACAACTACACGGCACCTCCACCACTAATCTGCCGTTCCTTGTTGGATGAGCGTAGCGAGCGAAGCAAAGATTCCATTTCACTACAATGGAAAAAAATTCCGGAAAGTTTTTTTTCTTTCTGTATTTTTGTCTGTTTGTTAATACTATTCCGGCTAAACCGATACTCCAATTGAGATGAAATTTTGTGGAGGCTTTCGAAATCTCTGAACTTAGAACTGCCACGCTTTTGAGCGCAATCGAAAAATTATTACTCATGAAAATCGCATACGATTTTTTCGATTTTTTAAAACTTTCTTTGACTTATAACACCTACATGCTTTATCCGATTGTAATAATTTTTTCATAGATCCTTAATTTTATGAACTTTTATATTCGTGTGAAATTTGAGCGTAATCGAATAATTATTTCTTATGAAAATCGCAATTTTACGCTTTTTTCGTTTTTACAATTACGCTCATCCAACAACGCGCCTGAAAAAGCGTTTGCGAAGCTTCCAAGTTTGAAAGACAACTACACGGCACCTCCACCACTAATCTCTTAAGAGCTGAGTGAGGCGAGATATCACGCAAGTGAGTGAGTGCGTAAATACGATTTCGTGTTCACCCACCGAACAACGCGTCTGTAGGCCTACTTAATTTCTTGTCTCGTTTCCATTTAATATGCAATATTTATAAACTAGGAAAACGCTAAAGTCCCGCCGCGTTGATGAATGAGCTTTTTAAAGTTTTTAGTTTGCGTGGGATATCTTTACTTTTGCAAGTGCTTTGTTTTGATGCCTACGCATTGTAGGTGATTGTTGTCAAGTTTCTATTGTTTCTTGTCAATTGGTATTATTTACCGTAAAACACTTATATTAAAAGCTTTATTCAACGTTTGCATTCAAAAGGTACTACATCACCATAACCTTAATGTCCATGTATAATATGAACGTTGTAGCCCTACCCGTTTGGTCAGAATTGGCCCAAATGGCACGAAAATATCGTACAAAAAAATCAAAAAACTTATATTAAAAGCTTTATTTCTATAGATTCTGGCTAACTTTTTCAAATTTTTCTTTCAGAAAGCAATACATCACCATAACTTTAATGTCCATGTGAAATATGAACGTTGTAGCCCCAACCGTTTGGTCAGAATCGTCCCAAATGTCACGAAAATATCGCACTAAAAATCGAAAAAAATCGTAAAAGTACGATATTCATGAGAAATATTTCTTCGATTGTACCCAAAAACGTAGCAAGTCTAAGTTCAGAGATTTCGAAGGTCCTGTCAAATTTTCATCAAGATCGGATATGCCGTTTGCCCGGTAGAGAGCAAACAAACAGACGAAAAAAAAAAAAAAAAAAACACCCGAGCTAAATTTTTTGGGGGGTCGGTGAAATTGAAGTCTTCGCTTCGCTCATCCAATAAGTGTCAACGATCAATTGTAACATTGGATAACAATTTTATTATATTATGCCAGCGGACATAAACATACATAATATGTCGTACAACACAAAAAATATTATAAATTAATGTAACACTTATAACAATAGGCCTACAAAACATAGTAGGCCTATGGTCAGAATAAGGGATAACAATTTATTGATTGATTGGTATTGCTTAAGAGTCAATTATACCTATTTGAAACTTTTTTGGGAACTATTCCTGCTTCCAGTTGTCATCCGATCGATATGTAATTTTGCATAATTGTCAAGAAGGATATTATAGTCACTCTTCTACGCACAAATAAACTCCGAAATTTATTAATTTTGATGATTTTACAAAAATTCTAAATCCTAAAAATACATTTCACTTAATTAGTTTTTTTGTGATCGTTTAAAAAAACTGTGCCACTATAGAAGACTGTATATACATGACCATAAGCTATGTGCAAAGTCTTATAACAATCTGATAAAAACTGGCTTATGGAAGAGTTCCAGAAAAAAATCACTAATATTGCCGACTCTTAACGTTTCATATTAATGCACTTTGGCTATTATATATACATATATAACCCATATAAGGTAACCCATATTGCTTCTGTTGTTATACTGTATAAGTAATATATCGTTCCCACCCTTTATTTTTAGAAAATGTTCTTCATTGCACATTTTCTCTGTCCGAAAAACATATCGTTGATAATGAAATACTTGCAGCTACCCGAGTCTACTCTCTGTTACGCCCCGACAAGTTTCAATCGCCATCCTACCGAGTACAGGCATTACCAAGACATGTTTTCTTTTCCTCTGTCTCGTCATTTTATGGGTTACTAAACTCCAACTTCAAGTCTCTGAAACTAAAGGAGAGCTTTGCAACTCGTCTTTTGCCTCGGGGTAGAATAGGCCTAACATAGGACCTCTGTATAGTGCGAGGCGAATTAATCGGGTTTAGTAACTGGCCTTGTTAATCCATCAATCAATGTAAGGATGTCGCCAATAATATTCTTAGTTTTCATTGCATAGCTTTGAAACAAAGTTGTCTTCAACTTTAAAGTAACTATTGACCTGTTTGAACATAGCTCATTCAAACTGTCATTTTACGATGCAATATTAGGCCTACTTCATCTATCCATCACAATAATTTGTTAATCTAACGCCGTGTTAGTGTAAGTATACAAGTTAGTTTTTTAAAATTGTCCTAACTAATTTATTTCCGTGTTAACAAAGATAATATGATGGGCTACGCCTACGTTAGTTTGATCTGGTTCCGTTCGTGAATGTTATATATAATAGTAATATGTTATTGCGTGTATGTCTTGAAATAATTCATCCCTGGTGATTGCTCTTATAGGTAATGCACGCTAATACCTACAACGAATAGTAGACTATTTTAGTTTACCTAATGTGGTAGAAGTATAGTAATCCATACGGTACCTGATGTCGGGTACACATCATTAGGTGAGCGTAGCAAATATGTCTATTTAGACGAGGGAGCGAAGCGACTAAACCAACTCAAACGGCACTAGATCTGTTTTTGTCTGTGACTTTGCTGCAGAACGGCCAAACGGCTAAACAGATAGACCTGAAATTTTATACAGACATCCGGCACAAGTATTTAGCGTGCATAACATTTTGAACAAAATTCGTTACAATTTAAGCCTAAACTGACAATAAAATAATACAAAATTGGAAATAGGCTGAGAATGTCACATGCAATTAAACGACAATGTTTTTGTTTATGAAAAAACTTTTTACAAATCATGTTTGCATGCAGAGATCAAGATGCAAGGTGTATCGAATGTTGCACGCTCAAGGTTACCTAAAATTCCGCTCGGAGATTGAGTAAACCTTGCAATCATTACTCGTATTTCGTACTGGATATGTTGTCCATAGTAGTGTATGCATTTCAAAACCTGTTCCATAATTTTCGTGAAATAATAAACTAATCCATAAATAAACAAACCTATAAGGCCGCTCCTGCTACGCTGGTCGCGCCCTAAGAAAACCTATCCCGACCGTTGTTTAAACCCGCGGGTCTCCAACATTCCGGGTATAAAGGCTAAAGCCAACTAGACTAGGCAAACGCCAAAGTCGTTGACAGACCGGATGGCGGTCATGTGTTGCATTTAGTTTGATTCATAGGTTCTTAGTTGTTTGGAAATGTGGCGCAGCAACTGTTAGTAGGCCCTAAAGCGCCCCGTCCATTTAGCCTAATAATATTTTGGGAGGAAAGACCCATGCTGTATCCAGCCTTATGTAGGGGGAGGAAATGGAGTGTTACCGTATACTCAACACAATGACTAGCTCACTAACCCTAAAAAACAGTTTGCCTCCTTCTGTTTGTGTGTATAAGTTAAGTTTGTTATCTCTACCGAAAATACGGCTGCTCCTATATTTATAACATTTACAGGGAACCTTCGAAATTGATCTACGTTTTTAGCGCAATCCAAATACTTCGTATTTTTTATATAAAGTGTTCGATATATTTTGTAATTCTTCATTCTTCTCGTCTACTACATATTATTCTCAAAACGGATACTCGGA
The DNA here is from genome assembly GCA_024449915.1 of Sweltsa coloradensis. Taxonomy (NCBI): domain Eukaryota; kingdom Metazoa; phylum Arthropoda; class Insecta; order Plecoptera; family Chloroperlidae; genus Sweltsa; species Sweltsa coloradensis. Next base: position 78,889 of record JAMZAV010001454.1, read on the forward strand.
TGTTGGTGAATGATGACATTTTCACTAACTCTCTGGTACCTCTAAACTGAGCTGAGACTGGTTACTTTAGTACAATCAAAGACATATTGTTATATTTTTCGTGAAAAGCACACTTTTTTATTTTCATGAAGAGTCAATCCAAAACCTATGGGGCTGATTTTTTATATTGATGTCTGCCCTTGATACATTTATGACATGAATAAAATGTTATGTGTGTCTTTTGTTGATTTTCGTAATAGTTGCACTAGCAATGCATATTATTCCATAGATTAAATTGTTGGTTACAAATTATATTTTGAAAATAATTGCTCGCAAATATGTCAATCATATATTTGTTTCCTATCACCTGATTTCAAACTTCCATTGTTGTATATTATCAGGAAAAGAACATTTCGACTGTGAGAATTGAAGACAATGATAATATCGTGATATACAGTCTATGAGGCGTAGTGCATGGCCTCCATTTAGAACTTTAAATGCTCATTGTTAACGTATGATCTTACAATGAATATCTCTATGCATTATTATTATCTCGCTCTTTACAATGTAGACATTAGTTTGCTCTTCGTCCCTGTCGAATTAGAAAGTGTATAGGAAACTCGAACGCAAATCAAAACGCCGGCACAACAATGATCTCCGAGCAGTGAAATTAGTGGGTGTTCCATTCTGTCTAGAACTCGAAGAATGCATAGTTGACTTGAATCATTCATTTCCCACGCTCCGTGTGTGTTAGTCGGCGGTGGGTGCGCGGGGATCGATGAAGAAGGGAGGGAATCAAATCATGAGGGCGGTGGTTGTTTCCTATTGGTCGAGGATAACACGAGGAGGCGGCATGCGGTTTCAGCCGTGACAGTCTTTATTCTTTCATTTACATCGATAAGATCGTGAATATGTATCCTCGATGTCTTGACATCTGAGGATCGGTCCATGCGGAGCGGCTGTCTTCATCTCATCTCGTCTCCGCACGGTATACCGGAGAGCATGGGCGCCCCAAGGCACCACTGGTCAAGCAAGGGTTCTTCAAAGATTATTAATAACAGATCATATCCAGTTAGTTAGGATAGGATGTGAACAACCAGCGTTTTGTGTGGGATAAAAGCCCATTAGGAGACTTAAGCGATCTTGAAAACAAACACTGCCTGTTGCTAGGGGCCCACGCCCATAGACAAGTTGTGGTTTGGTTTGAGAATTACAAATTGCCACCTTAAACAAGTGCAAGAGTTGATGGGCATACACCTTCTAAGGCATTTGTTGTATGCACATGCACTTGCACACCTTAAGCAAGAGCTAATATGGGAGTACACCGTTGTACTGTACATTTGATCGTAATATATGAACACGTTCATCGTATTTCGCATTAAAGCTCATTATACCCAATCTCTAATGGCCACATTGGACATCAAAGCGAAGCTCGAATCCGTTCGATAAGAGTGGACGTAGAGTATAGTCATATCTGTAGGTAGGCTTCGAGCTACTTTATCCAAATACAAATAAATACAGCTGCTACAAATTTCAGTTCAAGTTTCAATGTCACTGTTTGTGTTGCTACATAACCTTACAGTTTGAATTATGTTTGAGAGCTTCTCCAAAGAGAACATAGTATTTTATTGTCGTTGATAACAATAATTTGTGGTGAAATATAATATAAGGTTTTGAATATGACCATAATTTATTAAAATAATAATTTTGAATTATTATGATAGTTATGGTGGCAACTAATTTTTCCTTCCAGCATAAACTTGTTTTTCTTGATCATTGAATTCAAAATTAAGTCATACGTATTGAATTTAAATTCAAAATAATTGAAATAGCGCTACGAAATATTAAATAGCGTTTCGTCAAGTTTGTTTGTTGAAGTTTCAAGTTGAAGTAAGTACCTATAATATCTATAAGGTTTTCTTTGGTACATTGAGAGTTAGTTTTACACATAAAGATATTCTCTCTTCATGAAAACAAAATGTAACTTAGATTTGACTCTGTGAGTGGGAACGATGATTAAGAGTAAGTTAAATATAAATAATTGTGTTCAAGTTCACTGAATATTCTAAAACTTTAACATGAAACTGTGTTGGGAAATTTTCCAAAATAAACAAATTTATAAAGTTAAATTACTTTGTCATGAAAGGAAATTTGTTATGGTCCCGTTTCCCTTAACTAGGAAGCTTCGCAAACGCTTTTTCAGGCGCGTTGTTGGATGAGCGTAATTTTTTTTAACGAAGAAAAGCGGTAAAATTGCGATTTTCATGGGAAATAATTTTTAGATTGCGCTCAAATTTTACACGAATGTATTAATTCATAAAATTAAGGTTATGTGAAAAAATCATTACAATCGGATAAAGCATGTAGGTGTTATAAGTCAAAGAAATTTATAAATCGAAAAATAAAATTGCGATTTTCATGAGAAATAATTTTTCGATTACGCTCAAATTTCACACGAACATAATAATTGGATGAGCGTAGCGAATATTTCATGTCAGTACACTGGAGAACAAAATCCGGAATGATTTTTTTCTCTTTTTGTATTTTTGTATGTTTGTTGAAAAAAAAGAAAAACACTACGGATTTTTTTCTCCAGTGTAGTAGTTCGCTTCGCTCGCTATGCTCATCCAAAAATTATAGCATAATACTTCACTTAAATGACCGCTAAAAATTTTATCTATATCTTAACTTTAATTTTCGCGAATCTTTTCACCTTTTTGATCATGAAATTAGCCAAAAAATTGGCGTTTTAGTGAATTTTTCCTTTCACATAAATACTAGAGCATCGTACCAATCTAGAATGGCCCTTTAAAAATTTTTGTCTTGGAACTGTGCACATATATGGCCTATAACCTATATAATCAAAACCGTGGATTTACAAACACATTGATTTTAAAAATTGCTAGCCTCCCCCCCCCCCCCCCCCCAACCCACCAAAACCCACCAAAACCTTATGAACTTTATTATTCTTGCAAGGGCTATGGCAACAAAAATAACCAATGTTAATCGGACGTCGCGTGTTCGAATTTTATAACCAGATGTGACACGCACAGAAATACGGACGAACAGAAAAGTAATGCTTATATGGGAGCTGTGCTTCCTAATATGCACATGTTAAATGACCTTATTAATGTTACATGAAGTTCTCTATTCAATACGTTTGTAGCTTAAACCTTCCCGCGAAGTTGTTAGCGGTGCGATCACTCGATTGAATTTCAAACTTCAAAGTCAAATCGTGCGAGGTAAATAATGAATTTGCCAATCGAGCTAGTAAACTAAAATTTGGACTAAGGGTAGCACGATTACTTGTTTACTTCCTTCGAGAAATCAGGCGAGCGTAAATTTAGACCCCTGATCGTCGTGATAAGTTTAGAACTTGTGAAGCCTTTGAAGCGTCTTAAAATTACTACTAAAAATAATTGGATGAGCGTAGCGAGCGAAGCGAAGTTTCCATTTCACTACACTGGAGAAAAAAATCCGCGTAGTTTTTTTTTGTATTTTTGTGTGTTTGTTAACACGATTCCGGCTAAACCGATACTCCAATTGGGATGAAATTTTCTGGAGGCCTTCGAAATCTCTGAACTTAGAACTGCCACGTTTTTTAGTGCAACCGAAAAATTATTTCTCTTGAAAATCGCAATTTTACGGGTTTTTTCGATTTTTTTTTCGACTTATAACACCTACATGCTTTATCCGATTGTTATAATCTTTTCACAGAAACTTAATTTTATGAATTTATATATTCGTGTGAAATTTGAGCGCAATCGAAAAATTATTTCTCATAAAAATCGCAATTTTACGATTTTTTCGATTTTTTTAAACGTTCTTCGACATATAACACCTACATGCTTTATCCGATTATAATGATTTTTGTACAGAACCTTAATTTTATGAATTAATGTATTCTTGTGAAATTTGAGCGCAATCAAAAAATTATTCCGTATGAAATTTGCAATTTTACGCTTTTATCATTTTTTCAAAAATTTCATCGACTTATAACACCTATACAATGCTTTATCCGATTGTAATGATTTTTTATAGAACCTTAATTTTATGAAATAGGCCGCTTCGCGAACGCTTTTTCAAGTCGCGTTGATGGATGAGCTTTTTTGGAATATTTATGTCCAATGATTATGTTTTTAAGTTGGATCTCATTACTTTTTCTATAGTTACTTGATATTATATGTTAATTATCCACCTGTAAAAGGCTTATATTAAAACCTAAATTTCTATGAATTTTTACTAACTTTTTCAACTTTTTCTTTCAAAAGGCACTACATCACCATAATCTTTATGTCAATGTAAAATATGAACGTTGTAGCCCCACCCGTTTGGTCAGAATCGGCCCAAATATCACGAAAATATCGTATATTAAAACCCGGGAATGTCTTAAATGTACGATTTCTATAAAAAATTTGCAAACGTCTCTAAAATCATAACATATAAAATTTCAGTGATTTTAAACGTTCCCATAAAGTTTCATCAATATCGGAGTAGCCGTTTTCCAAATATCACGAAAATATCTCATTAAAAATTGAAAACAATCGTAAAAGTACGATAATCATTAGAAATATTTGATCGATTAACTAATACCAAAAAACGTGGCAGGTCTAAGTTCAGAGATTTTAAAGTTCTCCAATTTTCATCAAGATCGCATATGCCGTTTGCCCGGTAGAGAGCAAACAAACAGACAAAAAAACTAACAAAAAACAAAACACCCGAGCTATTTTTCTTGGGGTAACGTAAGTGAAAAAAAACATAAGTGAAATAATTGAAGTCTTCGCTTCGCTCATCCAATTAATATATTCGTGTGAAATTTGAGGTTTATTGAAGAATATTTTTTAACGTGTATTTTAACGTTTTTTAAAATTAAAATAACATTAAGCAGGCGGTGACCTAACCAAAGAACATTCAAAGAAACTGGTCCTATGGCCCACATTTTTCATTGTTGTCTCCAATATTGTTCTTTGGTAGCTTTGCAAACGCTTTTTCAGACGCGTTGATGGATGAGCGTAATTGGTGCATTTAAGCTGCCAATTAGTGTAATGCAGATGGTATTTAAATTGATTTAGTTTTTCCATTGCTATGGCCTGCGAGACACGCTTGGTAATATTGTTTTAATTTTTACGACGACGACATGAGAATCAGGGGCGCGTCAACTGGGTAGGTCATTTCGCATTTCGCATTCGAACACATGGCAGCTCAATGCACCATTTACGCTCATCCAACAACGCGCCTGAAAAAGCGTTTGCGAAGCTTCCTAGTAATTGATAACACAATTCGTTTTGCTATAAACTCATATGCTTGTTGCTTGCCAGTATTCCTGTAGTAAGTTACAGTTCTTTGCTAATTTAAAAGTGGTTTTAAAACGAAGCTTTTGCTATATTTGCATCAAAACTTTGTATTGTGTTTCATTCGTTATTTAAAACTAGGAAGCTTCGCAAACGCTTTTTAGGCGCGTTGTTAGATGAGCGTATTTTTTTAAAACGAAAAAAGCGTAAAATTGCGATTTTTTTGAGAAATAATTTCTCGATTACGCTCAAATTTCACACGAATATATTAATTCATAAAATCAAAGTTCTGTGAAAAAATCAAAACAATCGGATAAAGCATGTAGGTGTTATAAGTCGAAGAAATTTTAAAACCCGAAAAAAAATCGTAAAATTGCGATTTTCATGAGAAATAATTTGTTGATTACGTTCAGATTTCACACGAATATATTAACTCATAAAATAAAGGTTCTTTGAAAAAATCATTACAATCGGATAAAGCATGTAGGTGTTATAAGTCAAAGATTTTTTTTTAATCGAAAAAAATCGTAAAATTGTGATTTTTATGAGAAATAATTTTTCGATTGCGCTCAAAAACGTTCTAAGTTCAGAGATTTCGAAGGCCTCCATAAAATTTTATTGCAATTGGAGTATCGGTTTAGCCGGAATCGTGTTAACAGACACACAATAATACAAAAAAAAGAAAAACATTCCGGATTTTTTTCTCCAGTGTAGTTAAATGGAATCTTCGCTTCGCTCGCTACGCTCATCCAAAAATGATTAACATAAAAAAAATGAATGGTATATTCATTTGGATATACTTATGTCGAGACCAATAGGCCTACAAATGGGTGGATGGTGAAAGGGAGGAACGAGAACGATAGATGAAAGTCAAGATTGAAATTCATGGAACATGTTATTGGTATAGTGGTGTGCGGGTACCCGAAAATGTCGGTTCGCGTATTTGGGGGCCAACTTAGCTTTCTGCCAACAAAGAAATATATATTTGTGGGGATGGTTGAGGTGCCGGTCCATGATTTACATACCTAATTGGTGGAGGTGCCGGTCCATGATTAACATACCTATTTGGTGGAGGTGCCGGTCCAGAAAATTTGTAATTCAGAGTATATAGTACAAAATGTCATTCAATGAAATTCCAGACAGTAACAAAATTATAATTAGGCTATTGTAATCACCCTATACGGTCAAAACCTTAAAATTTCCATGAAAGGTGGCTGAATGAAAGAGTTCCTTCAATAAAACAATAAAAAGTGTTTGTTTTTTGGGGGGTGGGGGGGGGGGGGAGAGACATAACCTCACTATCGGCCATTATATGTCGTTTTTTGACAATAGTGTAGCCTGCACACCTAGTGCAAAATTAAATTTTGAGAATCGGTTTCATGGATACAGTTTCTAAACACCTTTAGCTTCAGCTTTAACTATAAGGAAAAATGGATTTCTAAAATAACAGTTGGTGCACGATGTTTTTTGTCAAACTGTACAAATACGATTTTTTCGAGTTTTGTATCGTCTGACAAAAAGATTCGAACACCAACTGTTATTTCAGAAATCTGAAAGATGTTTAGAAACTATATCCAGAAAACCGATTCTCAAAATTTAATTTTGCACCAGATGTGCAGAACACACTATTGTCAAAAAACGACATAGAACAGCGAAAAGTGAGACTATGTCCAGCTCAAAAAAATTAACAATTTTTTTCTGTTGTGTAAGGCCCTCGTTCATTCAGAAAACTTTAAGACATGTTTCTTAGATTTTCAAATTTTCTTCCAGAGGTGGACACAATAGCTTTAGAGATTATTCGCAAGTAAAATTCACTGTCCATTTTAACACGCAGAATTAAAACTGCCGTAATTTCCCAAACCGAATCGAAAACCCGAAACAGTGAGTACCCGAAACCGACCCGGCTGTTAAAACCACGCACAGCCCTCTACAGTTATTGACTTATTGGTCCGCAATGACGTCACGGTTTGTTAGTGCAAATGGTACCTATCATACAAACAGCTCATCCGATTTCAATGACATTTCTAGTAAAACCTTTACCTAAACGTTGATCCACCACGCTTAGGTCTTCAGGAGTGCAAGCGAAGAAACCTTTTAATGAAAATCTATATATCTTTTGTACAATAAATTGTCACTTGAAGCCATTTTCACGTTTTGTGTTTCTTTGGTATCTATCATACAAACAGCTCATCTGATTTTAATGACATTTCCAGTAAAACTTGATCTAAACTTTGACCTACCACGCCTAGGTCTTCAGGAGTGCAAACGAAGAAACCGTATAATGAAAATCTCAATTATTGTAAATAATACATAAAGCTTTTGAGCAATCTATCTACTACTTTAAGTAAACGAAATAAATAATTACCATCATCATTACGATCTCGGCGCTTTATACTTTTAGTTATATTAAAATATTCCTGTAATCTGGTAAAATGTGTAAGCTTCATCTAATACTTCGCCCCACACGTATAGACACTCATTCACTTTACATTTTATCCATGAACAGCAGCTCAAAAACGCCGAAATGCTCATACTAATTCGTGTTCGCAAATACTTAGTATAATTGTTTCACATCATGCTATATTATGTTTGGGGGGGTCTGCGCACCCCTCTTCCTTCCAGCTGTTCAAAATCATGGCTGCAGATATACAGTATGTATAATTTAGTATAAGCTTACATTACACATAACATAGTGCTGTTATTACGTCTTCAGGTCCAACTTACATTTTGTATAATTTCTTCTTCTTTATAACCTTACATAGACACGGGTATGGGAGTTTCTTTTTTTTAATTAGAAGTAAATCGTACCTTAATTATTGCTCTACGCTTGTTCCACCGCAGTACATAAATATTCCAACTTTCTGGGGGCTAGCTCCGCCCACGTAACCCCCAGAGTCACCAAAACTTCAACCTATTGTTGGAAGAACAATATCCACTAACAATTCATGTCAATCGGAGGTCATTTCTTTTTTGCCTTGGGACGTGTCACACGCACACACGGAGTGCACAGGGAGAGCTTTGCCTCTATCTACTTATTTTCGTCCGCAGCTAAACATCGTGTAATAATCAATTGCACCGAGATGCTCGTTGTACGACTCGATGCACTTTGTTTGGTATGCTGTTCAGTGTTCTTTAGTGTACTTTATCCGCGTGCATACATATTCATACATCTCGACACGGCTCTTCTGGGTAGTACAATCCATTACTATTTACACGGCCATGTACACACAGTCACACCACTGAAAGAGTTTGTGAAAGTAGAAAAATAACGAAATAAATGTTTCAAAAGATTTTTGTTGACCCCCTTTGAAAAATAATCCTTTTAGAAAATGTGATCACTTATTTTCGGAGTGACAGTTTCTTTTGACTTCTCGAAGGTGGTCTATATATACATGTCAGTGTTTGACTTCTTTGTCTTCCGAGGTGTAAATAGTCCTGTTTTCCCTGTTGCTCCGTGGCGAACGAGGTTGAGGATTCTGAACACGCCGAGACACTTCACGACATCTCCATACAATAATGGCGATGAGGCCCATTATTCTACGCCCCGTGTAAGGTCGCGACGGGGTCAAAATGCTGATGGCAACCAGATATAATTGGCGGGTGGGTGCGGTATACGTAGCGGGCCAATCACCCGGCCAATATCTACATCGCACTAGACTTACTTGTCTCGTCACACCCTCAACACAACCGAAATACTAGGAAAAGTTGTGCATGCTTAAATTTTATTAATAATACTTACATAACTTAAAACTCAAATATATTTCCCTCGCAAGTGCGCTATCAAATGTTCATGATATATTTTGGGAAAATTGTTAAGTTAGTTAGAACGGAGTAATACACAATTTTTATAATGTAATAACTTATGATAAAGAGTCGTTATAGGTCGAAATAAAAAGTTGTGGATGTGATATGATGCTGCAATCTGATGCTCGAATTTCTCGGAAATATTATACAAATTTGGATTTTTTTCAATAAGAAATACAGTATATACTTCACAATTTATTCAGTGCCTTAATATAAAGATCCAGAAAAGAGCTATAAATTAACATTTTAAATCTTCTAATAATCTTCATTATGAAAACAAAGCAGTTTGTTTTAAATGACTAGAAATTTAACAAGAACTGGCCTCTTCCAATTGCTTTTTATAATTCAAATGCGAAATACTTTCTTCCTTGACTTCTTCTACATCTCTTCTTCTTTTTTTTCCTTTCAGGTACTCCATTCCCTGAAACATACTTTTAAAATTTTCCTGACGATTAATATTATCCATTTCATTCGATCTCTTGTGGATGTATGGAAATTTGAGTACTTACTTACGGATGGTAGTTGGATATGTTGTTAAAATTCATCTGTAATGCTTTTTGTGAGATAACTTCATTCTCTACAGATGATGCTTTAACCTGGTGTAATTTGTTCATCTGACTGCTAACAAAACATCAAATATGCCATTATGTATAGCACAAACATTCTGTTCCCACAGTTCTATTTTAAGTTCGTTTAATGTTTTTTAATAATTGACTGTACTTATTAAAATATTGTGAAAGTACGTAGGGATCGGCCTAGGCTTATTTTAAAAGTAATCTAGTTGTAGGCCGAACTTGAGTATCTTGAATGGACTCGGAGAAACGCAGGCTTATAGATGAAGAGAAGAATACATGGGTTGCGGAACTCTTTAATTCTGTTCTACCGTTAAACTTTGTCCTATGGGATCGTTGTAACTGCACCAGTATATAAAGTTAAGATGTGTGTTGGGCGTGATCAGAGCACATTTACAAAATATTGCTTAGTTTGTTTAGTAGAGGCCTTTGACCGTAATGGGCCACCGAAGAGATATTTTTGTATAGTATTTTCCAAACTATCATATGAAATGTTAAAATGTTCTCGAATCGCGCCATCAGCATATCCTTTGTATAAACAACTTTCCAGAGTTTCAAGGTTTTTGGGTGAATTTTAGAGGTAAAAAAGTGGTCCAGAATTAATGTGGACTTTTCATGGATTTGCCGACCAAGCGATTTTTATATGGAAGTTGGCCCGAGCTTATACAGTTGCGTAATAAAATGGGTAATAAAAGCATTAATTGGCGAATACGAGTCTGGAACTTTTCGCCTGACTAATTAGTTATGACTTATGCGCCTATTATCACATGTTAAGCACTATATTAGTTATTAGGTGTGAGTTAGCCCTCGCTACAGTTCTCGTGAAATTTTACTCAGTCTTATTGGACACATTTTGATATTAAGACCCACAAGTGGCCCTCAGACAACCTAATTCAGATTTCCTATAGCTTCAATCAGATTCGCATGACACACACACACACACACTATATTACGGCATTTATTTATTTGTCTTTACTAATTTTTTGTAAGGGTAGTGCGACTTATGCAACCGTTGTAACAGCAAATTCATCCTCAAAGTAATTTTTTTTATTGGTAAGTAAGTTTAATTATACGCTTTAGTTTGTTCATTGAGTTATTAATAACATTTTGTAATAATGTTAGTCTACATGGACCATCACGCAAGCGTGTGTAAGATATTTCGATATGGTAGTTGAAATTGATGCAATAAAGATCAATAACATACAGTTATTGACCTCGAGGGTCATGCATTTGGTTTTCATGGACTACTTTCAATCGTAATGGTATACTAATAATCATCTGATCCTAATAATATGCAATTACTTTTTTATTAAATTGTTAAATTAAATATTGTCTTCAAAGAATTAATGTATATTGCATCTGATGTATCGTAATAGATATACTTTAATTTATGGAACTCATTATATTTTTTAAATCCTTTTTTTATGCAGCCTATTTCTAAAGAATTCGTAAAATACCATAAACCACTTCGTTTCGATTTTTGGATAAGCGTAGCGAGCGAAGCGAAGATTCCATTCTACTACACTGGAGAAAAAAATCCGGAATGTTTTTTTTCTTTTTTTTTCTTTTTTGTCTGTTTGTTAACACGATTCCGGCTAAACCGATACTCCAACTGCAATTAAATTTTCTGGAGACCTTCGAAATCTCTGAACTTAGAACTGCTACGTTTTTGAGCGTTATCGAAAAATTATTTCTCATGAAAATTGCAATTTTACGATTTTTTTCGATTTTTTTTAAATTTCTTAAACTTATAACACCTACATGCTTTATCCGATTTTAATAATTTTTGCACATAACCTTAATTTTATGAATTAATATATTCGTGTGAAATTTGAGCACACTCGAAAAATTATTTCCTGTGAAAATCGCAATTTAACGATTTAAAAAAAAATTATAACATTCTTCGACAAATAACACCTACATGTTTTATCCGATTGTAATGATTTTTTCACAGAATCTTAATTTCATGAATCTATATATTGTGGTGAAATTTGAGTGCGATCGAAAAATAATTTCTCATGAAAATAGCAATTTTACGCTTTTTTCGTTTAAAAAACAATTTGTTCGACTCATAACACCTAGATGCTTTATCCGATTGTAATGATATTTTCACAGAACCTTAATTCTATGAATTTATATAATAGTGTGAAATTTGAGCGCACTCGAAAAATAATTTGTAATGAAAATCGCAGTTTTACGCTTTTTTCGTTTAAAAAAACATACGCTCATCCAACAACGCGCCTGAAAAAGCGTTTGCGAAGCTTCCTAGTAGACTTAAATTTTTTATGGTTGGCTACTAATGTGATCTCCCAACTTAAGAACTGTGGGATCCATTTTTTGGATGAGCGTAGCGAGCGAAGCGAAGATTCCATTTCACTACACTGGAGAAAAAAATCCGGAATGGTTTTTTTCTTTTTTTCTTATTTTGTATTTTTGTGTGTCTGTTAGCACGATTCCGGCTAAACTGATACTCCAATTGCAATGAAATTTTCTGGAGACCTTTGAAATCTCTGAACTTAGAACTGCACGGTTCAAAAAATCGATCGAAAAATTATTTCTCATGAAAATTGCAATTTTACGATTTTTTTCGATTTTCTTGTTTTTTTCTGTTTGTATTTTTTGTTGTTGTTGGTTACATCTCTAATTCGAGTTCTCTCAAACTTAGAACTGCCATGTTTTTGAGTGCAATCGAAAGATTATTTCTCATAAAAATCGCAATTTTACGATTTTTTTTGTTTTTGTTATTTTTTCTGTTTGTATTTTTGTTTGTTTTTTTAACACGATTCTGGCTAAACCGATACTCCAATTGCGATGAAATTTTCTGGAGGCCTTCGAAATCTCTGAACTTAGAACTGCCACGTTTTTGAGCGCAATCTAAAAATTATTTCCCATAAAAATCGCAATTTTACGATTTTTATCGATTTTAAAAAATTGTCTTTGACTTAAAACACCTACAAGCTTTATTCGATTGTAATGATTTTTTTACGGAACCTTTATTTTATGAATTTATATATTCGTGTGAAATTTGAGCGTAATCTAAAAATTATATCTCATGAAAATCGCAATTTTTCGCTTTTTTCGGTTTAAAAAAAATTCTTCGGCTTATATTACCAACATGCTTTATCAGATTGTAATGATTTTTTCACAGAACCTTAATTATATGAATTAATATTTTAATGTGAAATTTGAGCGCAATCAAAAAATTATTTCTCATAAAAATCGCAATTTCACGTTTTTTCGTTTAAAAAAAATACGCTCATCCAAAAACGCGCCTGAAAAAGCGTTTGCGAAGCTTCCTAGTTTTAAAACATACGGCTACTTTCGACCCTGATTTTATGGGCATTATGGAGTTGATCTAAACTCTTTGTTAAAATAAGTTACTTCTATTACCACTTCAGAATATTAATCGTATTCGATTACGTATCACACATTAAAAAAATAACTTTCTGTGTAAGCCTCTATTATTCATTTTGACAGTACGAAGTTACCTTAGGTTTCCCAAAGCTCATTTTTACTAACTATTCCCATGGGGTAACTTCAGCAAATGTGTTTTATGTTTTTTTTTTAAATATATGATTTCATTATTTGTTGGCTCTTGAACAATCTGGTTACTTTGATGATTATTTTGTATTTCATGTAATGTATCAAAATATGTAATCCCAGTTTGAAGTAAAAATTGATTTAAAGTAGCGGGCCCGGTTGACCGGTATAGGAACACTTGCTTTTATACATACTTATTCTCACGCTTGACTCCCACATGTTAAAAACTAAAATATATCATTCATACCAAATCTAGTCAACTTTTATTTTCAGAGTAATTTTTTGAGGAAGTGCACGTGAGTTTCTATTCGTAGGAAACCCCGCTGTAGGGTACCAAATCAGTTTTCTCCGGCGTGATCCTCTTCAGTTTAGGGGACTATAACTAGGGTGTTCGGGTAATTTAGCAGGGAATGTATACTCTATGGTTGTTGACTGAATAAAACCTGTGAAAAAACCTTCAGTCAGCATTGCTCGTGGCGGGATTCGACCGTGTGGTCATATAGTGCATCGACTAGCCGCGAACCCTCGGCCGAGTTATTCTTATCTGCGTTACGGAAGCCTATAAAGCCAGGTTTGGCCCTCATCAATGTGTTCCATTGACCATAAGTCGTCCCACCGTTTCTTACTTTTCTACCACCACTCATTAGTTAAATGATGCGATAATAATTGTCATGATAAGCATGCTTTTATAAGTTTTCATATTTCCAACTATAGGGTCTAGCTCTAGGAAGTGAGAAACCGAATTCCGTGGAAGATATAGCATTGGTTTTTACTACAAAACAGTTTTGTAATCCCTATATTCCCTACACTAAACAAAAAATGCGTGGTTTAAACTAAGTTGAAATGAAATGAGCAAATATAAACCTGATGTAACTATATTTATTTCACGTCATAACAATTTGTTTGTGACAATATTACACTCTCAAAACACTTAGACAGACAGATTTTCGTAGGGAACTTTTATCTTCTGCGAACGCATAAAAATTGATGGACCTATTATGAGAGTTCGTAAATTAGTAACTTAAGGTGACATTGTACAACGAGTGATTTTTATTGTTTTATGTGCGAGTTGGTTTTATATAATGCCTCTTGGTTCGAAACATTCAGGCTTTAGCAAATGCTTAAATCGTCACCTGTTAGACCTCCCAGTATCATAGCCTGTGTCAGTGTCCTCTCACTCATAGGGCTAAATACAGATGAGCCTCGGCTCGTATGTCAGTGTGCATAGAAAGAGTTTAAAGTGTAATTTTAACGGGTTTCAGTGAAAACAGAAGGTTATGTTAATGTACTAAAATATATTTATTAGTGATTCTTTGATATATTATCAAGGTCATTATTATTGTCTAGTATTCATTTAAACTAAATTAATCTGTCGTATAAAAAATTCTACTAATTGGACTAAAACGTTTTACTACAGAGAACAGACCTATAAATTTTACGTTCATGCCTTTGATTGACTTTTTATTTAGAGCGTCGTTCAACCAATTCACTTATTAGGTACGAATTGAATGATTGCTTTTGTTTATAGGCGAAGTATTGCAGTGATAATAATTTTGCCTGGAACAGCAATCTTTTCTACTGAAAATCAGTTCTTCAACTGAGTAGTATATTACAATTGTGAAGTGATTAACTAATCTCATTTATTTACATTATAATTAATTGAACTTTAGTTATAGCTATTGTTTCACAACTGACATTTTTTTCTTCTCACAGTTTATGTGACGGCATAATACGAATACTTATAAATTCCAGCTTGTATTGAAAGTGTTCAGCTGACTTTACCATCTAGAATTGGCAGGTAGGGACTGCAGGGTTTAGATTCTCACTTACAGCGTTGTTAAATGAACAGCAGATAATGGTTTACACACACGGATCATTATATCTTTTCAGCATTTGCACTCGGTCGGAAGAAAGATATATGCATGCATGTACAAATGTACGTGTATATTACAGTGGACTCAAATGTAGACGCCTCCAAAGCATTATTGCTCGCAGACTACTAGCATATGCGCAACTCGTATTACCATCTAATCTAGCTTCACACATGTCGACTTGTATGTAATTCGATTCAATTGTTTTACTGTTACCCTTGACGGATACATGTGTAAGAGACCACGCTACCTGCAATTAGGTACAACACAGCCTACATTACAAGGTAATTAGCTAGTTGAAATGGAGCATACGTTTAAAATAAATACCATACGGGTATGTTTAAAACTGGCATTTACATTTTTTACTCGGATAATCATAGGGCTTATGTTCGGTTCGGTATTGTTGTACATTCACACAGCCCAACATTGTTTGACACGCAGCGGGCTAGTAGGTTACGTAAAAAAAGTGAAAACCTATGTGATATGTATGATAACTAGGAAAACGCTAAAGCCCGCCGCGTTGATGGATGACTTTTAAAAATTTTAGTTTGCATGGGATATCTTTACTTTGCAAGTTCTTGTTTTGCTGCCTAGCATTGTAGGTGATTGTTGTCAAGATTCTTTGTTACCTGTCAATTTATTATTTACCGTATAAACTTTTATTAAAGCTTTATTTATGGATCTGGCTAACTATTTAAACTTTTTCTTTCAAAAGGACTCATCCCATACTTAATGTCATGTATAATATGAACGTTGTAAACCCACCCGTTTGTCAGAATGGACAAATGCACGAAATATCTACAACAAATCAAAAAACTTATATTAAAGCTTTTTCATAGATTCTGGCTAACTTTTTCAAATAATTCTTCAAAAGGTACTACATCACCATAACCTTAATGTCCATGTATAATATGAAACGTTGTAGCCCCACCCGTTTGGTCAGAATTGGTCCCAAAAGTCACGAAAAATGCGCACTAAAAATCGAAAAAAATCGTTAAAAGTACGATATTCATGAGAAATATTTCTTCGATTGACCCAAAAACAATACACCTCTAAGTTCAGAGATTTCGAAGGTCCTGTCAAATTTTCATCAAGATCGGATATGCGTTTGCCTGGTAGAGAGCTAACAAACAAGACAGAAAAACAAACAAACCAAAAAAAAAAAACAAAACAAAAAAAAAACACCTGAGCTAAAATTTTTTGGGGTGTCAGTGAAATTGAAGTCTTCGATTTCGCTCATCCAACAAACCAGCTTACACGTTATACCGATTGTCTCTTGAACGTTCGAGACAAATCTATGATATGAGTGTGACTGTATTCATAATAAGGTCCTCAGAGTCTGGGGCGAAGGGTACATGCAGAAATTCTTATGTATACTCTCTTTATTAAATATAATATTTCAAATGTGTTGCGGATGGGACATGCAGAAATTTTTTTATAGCTTCTTTAAAAAATATGATTTTTTCAAATGAGTTTCGGAAGGGACATGCAGAAATTCTTACATAACCTCTTTATAAAATATGAATTTTTCAAATGTGTTGCGGAGGGGACATGCAGAAATTCTTACATAACCTCTTTACAAAATATGTTTTTTCAAATGTGTTGCGGAGGGGACATTGTATAGAAATTCTTATATAACCTCTTTAAAAATATAATTTTTTTCAAATGTGTTGCGGAGGGGACATGCAGAAATTCTTACATAACCTCTTTACTAAAATAATATGATTTATTCAAATATGTTGCGGAAGGGACATGCAGAAACTCTTTTATAGAATCTTTATCAAATATGATTTTTTCAAATAATTTGTGGAGGGGACATGTATAAATTTTTATATCCTCTTATTTTTTGTGTGTGTGTAGTGTGAGCAGGATGTATATCAGAAGTTGTATTGCACTCATTTGCATCTTGCATGACTTCATGATAATAATATATAAGGTGTATTACCCAAGCACAAGTACAAGGGATTACTGAAAATAGAGCGCGAAACTTTGTGTTATTTCACCACGTTTGTATACTAACGTTCTAAAGGATATAGAAATTCCGCCTCGTTTGAGAGCTATAGCTTCATCTCCCCCCAATCTCCTGTGTCATAAAACACATTCTGTATCATCGATGTTGAAGTACAATCTCAACAAAAACCGCGTATCAATCGGATGTCATGTTCGGTTTTTAATCGTGAGACGTGACACGCATAAATGTACGGATTTAAAAGTGATACATAAAGGTGACCTTGGCTCCCAATTTTTTTTTTAATGAATGAACACTGCAGATCTAAATTACCAAATTAAATGCCACAAATCAGCAAATGTTATGAACTTCTCTTTTTGAAACACCTCATTCATCGGTTATATCCTCTTTATTAATTATTATGTATTTGTTATGTAAACAGCTATGCTATGATAGCTCAACCAAGGAGAATAGAATGCAGGAAGACTGAAATTTACTGGTGTAATTCGCTCATGTTCATAAAAATTATCTTCATTTATAATATGTTGTTAGAATCGAGCGATACAGGACACAGCGGCGTACACACGGGATAGATTTGGATGTTCTTTCAAATAATAAGGAAGTCTGTGATAACATTCTCAAACTTGGCACACCTAAGTATTTAAACAAACACTACGTCAATGTTTTTGTATGAATAATGGAATACTTTCAGTTCACATTCTTGTTATTGTTGGTTAACATTTACACTGGCTCTTGATTGTTGAGATGTGTACACGTCGAGAATTCCTCTTGTCTCGATCACAGGACAAGACGTGCAGCTCAGAGTAGCTCACTCACTCACACAACGGAAACGGAAACGTGGCTCGCGGACGCCCTCCAGGTAAAACAAAAGCGTGCCAGTTTGCCCACCTCTTGAGTCAACAAGTCTGTCGAGCTAACGACAAACTACCAACACGATAAGAAAAGTGAGGTATTTCGGTGATTAATTCCTTATCGGTGAGCTGTAGATCGGATTGATAAGTAAATAGCGCCGGTAAAACAATTAGAAAGAGGAAACCAAGCCTAAAAACGGACGGAAACTATACAAGGACTATATGTTGACTCTGCAGATTCATAGCTAAGACAAATACACCGCAGGATATCCCTTATGCACTTTGCGTTGGTATTATTGACTTTTGCTGAGGCTCTGAACACAAGCTGAATGCAAACAGAAATGTAAGAACCATCAAGGCGCTAATAAGTTCTTGGGAAACGAGAACCGTGTCAAGTGAAGTGAGTTTGTCTCGTAAAATGGTTTTAGCGATATCAGTGCAATCACTACGTACGGTATAATGAATCTTAGACACGAACATGGAAAGAAGGGCTAGAGGGCTAAATCTCCCCCCTTCACCTCCATTTATGTGATCAAAGATTTTTTTCAATAGGCGATTAACCTATAATCGAGAAATACTACATTTAAACTTCCGAATTTAAACATAAAAATATTTTGAAAACATGTGCAAAATCAATGCACATAAAATGTACTTTCATTAATGATAGTTGAGTGCAGGGAGCCAAAATTATGCCGGCAACTTTCGAACTGAACGCATCGGGAAGTCGTGATAATAGTTTCTTAAATGAATGAAATTTGATTTTGAATTATTGTAACTTTCGTTGCATGAAATGTTTTTATTTTCAAGATATCAATCGGATTTTGCAACCGTGCTGTTGTACACATGTTTATAAACATGCATTTTACGCCATTGAATTCAAATAACGTTAAGATGATTATAACTTAATGGAGAATAATTTTGGCAAACAAACCAAACAAATCCAAAATATAGTTAAACAAGGAATTAAATACTAGGGAAACGCCAAAGTCGTTGTTAGACGAGTGAGTGAGCCATGTGTTGAGTACCCGGTAACATTCCTTTTCTTCCCCCTACCTTAGGCCTCCCTAGCCTATCATAGGCTACAGTGGAGCATTATGGCCTAAACTTTGACCTAAACTTAAATACCCTATTATTTATACGAATATTATAATCAAACTTAAATGCAAATGTTCCCGCGTACTCAACACTTGACTCTTTCACTCGTCTAACAACGAATTTTTAACATTCCTTTTCTTCCCCCTACCTTAGGCCTCCCTAGCCAATCATAGGCTACAGTGGAGCATTATGGCCTGAACTATGACCTAAACTTAAATACCCTATTATTTATACGAATATTATAATAAAACTTAAATGCAAATGTTCCCGCGTACTCAACACATGACTCTCTCACTCGTACAAAAAATTCAAAATGGGTTCAATAGTCGGGAAAGATTTTGTAATTTCTGGATTGTATTTTTTAAATTATTTAACATGTTTTGAAATGTATATAACGCAGTGTAGTCCATCATCTGTGACAATACTATGGAAAACATATCCAGTACGAAATACGCGAAAATATTGCAAGGTTTACTCAATCTACTAGCGGAATTGGGGGGTACCTTGACGTCCAACATTCGATTGACCTTGGACACGGCATTTCACAGCCAGGTAAATAACAAACAAAAAATATTATTTCAAAATGAAAACCATTGTCGTTAAAATAATTCCTATATACATTTCAACGTATTTTAAGGTTTTTTATTTCTTGTAGGTTTAAATCGCAACAGATTGTGCTCATTTTGTTAGCAGTTCTCAGTTACCTGGTCACGGATGTCTGTTTAAAATTTCAGCTCAGTCTATTTGGCCGTTCGGCCGTATGAGCCCGGACAGACAGACATTTAACAGAATTAATCACGACCAAGGACCGATCGAGTAGCGTTGTAGACTACGTTTGCTGCGCTCACTCGTCTAACTAGAGAAACGCCATAGGTCGTTGTTAGACCCCTACCAGAGCCATATGTAGAGTACCCGAGAAACGCCATAGGTCGTTGTTAGTCCCCTACCATAGGCCTATGTAGCTTATCTTAGGCTACAGTGGCGCATTATGGCCTTACAGTTGACGCGCCCTTATTACAACTAAATTTAAAAACCCTTTTATTTATACGAATATAATTATCAAACTTAAATATGCAAATGTTCCCGGGTACTCAGCACATGACTCGCTCACTCGTCTAACAACGACTTTGGCGTTTCCCTAGTCTAGTTGGCTAAGGCGCCCTTATAGCCGAAATGTGGGAGACGTGGGTTCAATTCCCTGGTCGGGAAAGATTTGTAATTTCTGGATTGTATTTTAAAAATTATTAAACAAGTTTTAAAATGCATATAACGCGTCCATCATCTGTGACAATACTATGGAAAACATAGCCAGTACGAAATACCGTAAAAATATTGCAAGGATTACTCAATCTACGAGCGGAGTTCGGGGGTATACCTTGACGTTCAACATTCGATAGACCTTGCATGGGCACGGCATTTCACAGCCAGGTAAATAACAAACAAAAAATATTTTTTCGAAATCAAATCCTGAACTCTATTTTTTCAGTTTATTATTTCTTGTAGGTTTAAATCGTAATGGATATTGCTCATTTTGTTAGCATTCTCAGTTACCTGGTCACGGATGTGTGTTTAAAATTTCAGCTTCAATCTATTGGTCGTTCGGCCGTCAAGAGCCCGGACAGACAGACAGACAGACATTGGACAATGCTCACGGCCAAGGCCCGATCGAGTAGAGCGTAACAGAATCCTCATTCGCTTCGCTCACTCGTCTAATAAAGCCAACGGGCGAAAGAGTGTAGAGGAACCTTCCCCTATAGTTATAAAGGTACAGAGGGAGGAAAAAGCATGAGCTTAAATTAAATAGCAAAACGATCAAACTAAATCAAAATTCGTATCACATGACTCTTTTTGATTTTTGGTTTACCTATCGAGTTGCTTACAGCTTTGCCCAAATTGAGAACTGTTACAAACAGAAAAATTTTTAAATTTTGATGATTAATTAACCTTTCACAATGTTTTGAAATTGTACTATAAACGCATGAGTCCTAATCGGTGACAAACATAAAACATCCATACGAATCTGAACTATTGTTGGGAAGGTTTCTCTCTCAGCAATTTCGGGGTTTCCCCCAACTTACCTAACTTGATAACGGTGCTCAGGCCGTAAATGAATAACGACTAAATTGATTTCACAATAACATTCGTAAATATTCCACAATTCACACGTAATCGTTTTTGTAATATCTGTGGTTTAAATGTAACAATTGTGATAGATTCAGTTAGGTCCCCGGAGAAAATCACTGTTTTGGACGTTGGTATGGACCGGACAGCAGTTAATTTCAGTTTTTATTTGTACTACGTTCGCTGGTCACAAAAAACAGGTATCTAGGGAGTGCGAAGGAAAAAGGAGAGCCAAAGAACTGCAAAACGATCCGGAATCAAAATGTTGTTACGATAATTTTTTTGATTTTATTGTATATCTAATTCTAATACAGTCTGTTGCTACACAAAATAAGAAACTATAATACTAAACCAGAAATATATTTTCAAATTTAATGAATCAATGCTTATATACGCTTCCAATGTTTTCAACTTTTACTATAAAGGTGCATGAGTCGTGGAGGTGCCCAACATAAAATCTCTCATATAGGAATCTCAACTTATTTGTTGGCAAAGTTTTCTCTGCCATGTTCAATTCGTGCAGTTTGTTTCCACACAGACTTAGGTCCTACTGATAACGGTGTTCAGTGGCGTACAATGAATAAGTTTTTGGGCGACTAATCTGTTTCCATACATCAGGATGGATGTCTTCCACAATTCAGCGCCACAGTAAACGTTTTGTAGAAACCTGTGTTTTTGACGATATTTTAAACAATTTGGAATAATATAGTTGTCTCCTCGAGAAAATCACTTGGTTTGTTGGATTGTTGCACTTGTGTCAGTGTGTAATTTTCAGTTTTTATTTTGTATACATTCCTTGTAAAAAAAATCAGATATCTAGGGGATGGGGGGACAAAGCTCTCCCAGACCCCCCCCCCCTCCCTTCAGAACATCCCATTGGCGTCATTACATTTTGAGTTGTGTGTGTTTTTGTCCCCGCCACTGTCCACATTATTCCGCCATTTGCCTCGCTGCGCCCCTAAACCTACCTCCTGCCTATCCAATCTCGCCCCCACCTTGTCAACTAATATAAATTACTCTTGCCGGTCGTTACTAATTGGCTGTGTTAGTTATGTGCGTCCCCGGCCCAAGGTGTCGGCTGCCGTCGCCGATGGTGTCATCAGTCGTGGCGGTTGGGTGGCCCGCCGTCACAAGGACAAGGGACACGATCTCTTGTCGGTTGTAATCTCTTCATCGGGCCATCACGGGGGTGGGTGGCCTAGCCGGGCGATACAGTGGCGGAGGGTGGGCGGAAAGGTGCTATAGATGTCAAGTACTTAGTTTCAATGGCGATAGCGTTGAATGCAATGGGTTGTATTGAGTGTGCAATTGGCGAAAGTAAAAGATTAAATTATTTGCTAATTCTGAACCTCTATATGCCATCGATGTGGAAGCATAAAGGAAACAATCACAAGGACAACGAAAACTTTATAACGACAACAACGGAATATGCGACGGACAATATCTGTGTATAACGTATAGATCATCGGATACTTACACAGCCGTCCGCGGTGGCAAATGCGATTAGGGCGCTGGTCCGAAGTGTGTGGCTCTACGAGGACGTGGGTTCGAAACCCGCACAAGGCACGGGTATTTTGAAATAGTACTTCATCGTCATACTCATCTATCACCACTCATCGTCTCGAATATCCTTAGTGCATTACTATGAGGAGTAATCAACCAAAATCATCAACACCTCATCAACCCACATCTTTCAGTAAAATTAATTGGATGAACTGAACTGTAATTATTTGAATTGTATCTTTCATCATGTCTCTCGATCCGGTAATGATGATGAATTATTTATTTTTTATTTTGTTATTTTTTAAATGATTGATGATGAGTTGTAATTCACGCACTTAGGTATGTCAAAATATATTTTTTTCATTGAGAGTATACGTAAAACTATATGCTTATTTTTTACAATGACAATGAGGCAGTATTTTATGTTTGCTGACTTTAATATTAAAACAGACAATTTCCTGTTCAGCAGTACTGTTCCTTTCCCTTTTTTCTTTAGACATTTTACTTTTTTTTAATGATACGTCTCATAGTCTCAACCCCACCTTACTTAAGAGGTAGTTTTTATTGTAAAACCACGACAGCGTTATCAAGGATTTAAAAGATGAGCACAGTGCATATAGGACTAACCCAACACCAATGGCAATAACACAAACTCTATCGATGAAAATTAACCATTTTCTTTACATGGGTCTCAAAGCTAGTTCTCCGCGCTGCTCGGCAAAGAAGTCCGCCTGTCTGCTGTCTACTCAGGTGGTCCGTGCACGGGCAAGCCGTCCACCCGGCAAGTGGGAGACACAGACTATATTATGGACTTTTGTGCAAGTCGTTTTTTACATCTGGCATTTACACTATATCTATTATTGTTTATGGTCAACTGCCGGAACTTAAAGCAACAGACCACCGGTACAAGACAAACTTAAAATCCAGTTGTGATCGTAGCACAACGGTCCAGAATTATCAATGAATACAAAGGAGTCAATAAAAATTAGTCACTTTCTCGGATGCAGTGGTCGAAATGGTTATACATTCACGTCAGATATATAGTATACATGCGCGTTACAATTTTCACATTGATTGATGTCATAAAGTATTTTATCTACTAACGCAATACTAAACTTTTACCGGTACTTAATTATAACGGCTCAAAATGTAAAATAACAAAAACTAAAAAGATGTTACGTTTACGAGAGTTTTTTGGAATCTAAGTTTAATAAATGAATTTTAATATAAGATCAATTCATTATTTTAATGTTAAGACATCCGTTTACATTTTGATTCAAAGGTTAACATACGCAAGTTGTGTAAGAACTACGGCAAAAACTTTACATTGGCAAATGAAAATCATGGTGGAAATTATGTTATTTTTTAAAATATTTGTTATGGGAGCAACCTCCCCTGTATGCATCACTTTCATGTCCATCCGTATATGTGTGTGCGTGTGTCACGTCTCGCGAACAAACTACATGACCTCTGATTGGCGTGCGCGTTTATATTTTTGTTAACATTACCCTTTATGAATGTGTTTGGAGACTCTTGGGGTCAGGGAAAGTGTCCATCTTTACCGAGGGAGTAATATTCATATTCCCGGCACCTCCACCAAAGACAATTCAATCATTGAAGATGACGACGTTGTATAATAACGGCAAGCTTCGCTCGCTCTTTTGTGTAAACTGCCGTAACCGTGCTTGTTGTGTTGAATGTGTATCTTAGTTAATTCAACCTTTGGGTTTCTAGTGTAAGTAGTAGAAGTAGAAATCCGAAGATTCAACTGATTGACAAAAAATATAATTAATTCATTAAACACTAAATTTAATATTTTGTGCTCATACATGATGTGTTTTGCTATACCAATTTTGTGTGAACTTTTAGGGTCTGTAACTCTCCCTCGTGATAGAGGGTATTTCATATCCGTGCACTGATCTTGACGTTTAGATTGGCAGTTATTGTGAGGTAAATACACAAACTCCCAAACAGACTTGATTTAGTAAATGTTCATTTCAGTGCACTTTCGGGGCTCTGATTAGTATTTATTTTAGTGAACTTGTTGGGCCTTGTTTATAGTGTTTATTTTAGTGCACTTGAGAACTCATGTTAATTGCTTATTTTAGTGCACTTGGGTTTGGGGGACTCGATCTGTTTCAAAACTGTTACTATATGAACCTTGATTTGCACATATCTAGTTTTCTAATTCCATATTGTCATAAATAAAAGCAACGCCAGCTTTAAAAAATGCGGTCTGAAGGAAAGTTCTACTATTTAGTGGCCGTTAACAAACAATTACGATAGACACTTTCCCGACACAACGGCCACAACAGCGTCAAGTTTATATAGCTTTCAGCAGTCGTAACAATCATATTTGATACCTGGGATAACTCGGAGCCTGACAGTTATGTTTATTTTACAATAGTTTTATGTTCTTTAACTACCTATGCAAAGGTCTTTCATTACTTCTTGTGTTTGACGGTCACAACGCGTGCTAAAATTATTTTCTCATACCATGCAAAATAATATTGATAAATAAATATGCACATGTAATCCAAAAACTGATACCCAACAGTTTAGTTATTGGACAGGTATATAAGTAAGAAAGTAAGCAAGAACTTGATCAAGAAACACCTCCCCTCCCCTCTCCCCCCCCCCCGTTTGTCAGGTCCGTCAGAGGGCGCTGCTCGTGGAGCAAACAGGTTTAAACGGGAGCACTTTTTATTGTGTTAAAATAGGAAGAATATCATATTCGTAACACATTTGTGATTTTGAGAGAGAATATTGAGCGCAGCAAGCGACAAAATAAATACATCATGTTTTGCGGAAAGGGGAGGGGGAGGGGTGCTTCCGTATTCACCTATGATTTTACTTTACCAATAAAAAGCTCACTCGTCGTTTCGTTTGTTTGCTTTAATACTGGACAAACGGATATTACAATTTTCATTCGCTTTTCAGAAAACCTCTTATGTCTTCAAACTTATATCGTACATTTTTTAGTACAATCTGAAAAATGTTTTAATGAAAGTTACACACAATTTCCACCCCTGTTAAACACACTTTTGTCACCTCTCTTTAGAAAAAAGTAACATATAATACCAATAACACACAATTAATTTCGTCGTCTCCATAACTCAACTGGTAAAATAAGCTTTTTGGTAAGAATGCTCACTGTAGGGTAAACATCAGTTTATCAAGTTAGGCCTATAACTATAGATAAATATAGGAGAGCACCCGCCGGGCAAGCTGACGACCCGGGTTCGATCCCCGGTGGAACAGGTTTATATTTATGATTTTAATATGCCTTCAGCGAAACACTAAATTATATGCCATTAAGTTAAAAATAATTACAAAAGAAACAATTCGCTGGGAAGGGGATGCAATACCAATTATTATGAGAATTAAATGAGCACATAAATATTCCTGCATGGCTTGGATTTATATTGGTTTGGGAGATTGAAGAACTTGCAGAAGGAAGAAAAAATAAAAGCAATTTGTTTTTAAACCCGTAATGTGTTTACACAATATGTTTTAACATTGCTGTGATCCGCATTTGATAACATTTCATTTAGCACTAAAGAACGAATAGGCATGCACGCATTAAACCAGCCACAAACTAATCTTCTAATCGGTATTCGCTTCCTCTGTATTCCCGCATCTAAAATCATTGTTATGTATTGTAAGTCTATGTTTGTGCGTCATACCATTCTGAATTCTGTGATTGATTGACACAAAATTGTATTAATGGTCTAAACCTATCATCAATAATGTAGATTTGCAAGTCGCCTTGCATTGTTTTCTAATTTGCCAGAACAAAAGTAGGTCGGGCATGGAGTTTCTTTTCCAATATAATTGTCCTCAATTTGCAAACGATATTATGATGGAGAAATACGTTGTTCGTTCATTGTCAGAGCAGAGATCACTTGGAAATAATGTTCAGCCTCATAGACCCCCCAATTTCCAACTCACACGAATACGTCTGACGTAATAAGTTGTTTAAGTAGCCTATCTGTTCTATGAGATACTATAACTTTTTTTGTGATAGCAGCCTCGGGCCTAGTAATAAACAAAAACAACCCTCAAATATAATTCTAATTTCAAGAAAAAACTTTTTGTACGAGAACAGAAATGTTATTATTCCTCGAAATAATTTAAATGGCTTGCCTAAAACATGCACACACACGTGGAAGATTCGCCTCATATTGCGTTATTTTCAACTTTTAATTGGTATCTTAAAATTTAAAAACAGTTGATAGCTGAAATGTTCCACACTGCAGTTTATAACCATGTGAATGTGTAATTAAAGAGACTAAAAAAAAACAGACGAAAAAATACCTGAAAGGTTGTGAGTAATGAGACATGTAGGTAAAAGAGATATATGGCTCACTCATCACCCCTCCCCATCCCATCCCAAATCCGCAAACATGATATATTTTTTGTATATATAACTAAATGACACAGGACCACATAATATACACAAACAGACAGGCAATATTCATACCAAGAGAAGAACTAAAAATATATAACAAAAATATTGTAACAAAATAACAAAATAAACAAATATAACAATGTCCAATGCAATGTTACAATAACAATTTGCAAACAATATCATAAAGAGTAGAAAGGAAAGAAGGAATAGGAAAGTAAAAATGGAAATAAGGGACAGAAATCAAGAATTTAAAATGCCTATATTTATGTTATACTTATTTCGACGAAGTTTCAATCTATATATGAAAGGAGTGACGTTAAAAAATAAACCCTGTAAAATAGTTTGACAGTTAAGATGTTGTATTTTTACCGTGAAGAGTGATTGGATGAGCGAAGCGAAGACTTCAATTTCACCGACCCCCCAAAAAATTTAGCTCGGTTGTTTTTTTGTTTGTTTTTCCGTCTGTTTGTTCGCTCTCTACCGGGCAAACGGCATATGCGATCTTGATGAAAATTTGACACGACCTTCGTTTTCTCTGAACTTAGACTTGCCACGTTTTTGGGTACAATCGAAGAAATATTTCTCATGAATATCGTACTTTTACGATTTTTTTCGATTTTTAGTGCGATATTTTCGTGCCATTTGGCCCAATTCTGACCAAACGGGTGGGGCTACAACGTTCATATTTCAAATGGTAATGTATTGCTTTTTGAAAGAAAAAGTTGAAAAAGTTAGCCAGAATTGAGAGAAATAAAGCTTTTAATATACGTTTTTTGACTTTTTGTGCGATATTTTCGTGCCATTTGGGCCATTTGGGCCAAAACAAACGGGTGGGGCTACAACGTTCATATTATACATGGACATTAAGGTTATGGTGATGTAGTACCTTTTGAAAGAAAATGTTGAAAAAGTTAGCCAGAATCCATAGAAATATAGCTTTTAATGTAAGATTTTTACGTTAAATAATAACAAATTAACAAAAAACAATAGAAACTTGACAACAATCACCTACAATGCGTCGGCAGAAAAACAAAGCACTTGCAAAAGTAAAGATATCCCACGCAAACTAAAAACTTTAAAAAAGCTCATCCATCAACGCGGCGGAACTTTAGCGTTTTCCTAGTGTATATATAGTTGCTTCAGACATCTTGGCATCTCTGTACGCAGGGTGGGAGGTTTCACCTTGCACGATGTTTGGCAGATGATGTTGGCAACACAACATAGTGGAATATGAGTTGAGGGCAGATGCCTACATTCACATATGTTGTATAATTGTTTTTTAGATTCGCAAATCACTGTTCCAGAACTTGATAGTTTACATATTTATTGCCTTCGTAATGTTCTATAACCACCTATATAAAATTACTCCCCCCCCCCTACCCCCACCCCCACACAGGACTCTATTCCATAGCCACAGACAAATGCGGTCAACAATGACAATGTATTTATAAATATCATAATGTTTTAATGTACTCATTCAAATGTAGGCCTACACATAAATAAATCTTTGTATATGATTATACCCTTGTACGAGAGGTAGAAGGTATCGCGAATACGTGAAATCAAAAATTGTTAGTATATATGAATTTGTGTATTAACTTATAATTTTTCATAGTTTTCCATGAAACATCTCCATAATCACCATAAAATTCCAAATCATCTATACGCCAGAATATCAAAATCTATACAAACAATCTATGGGTTTTATCAAATATATTTACATCATGACTTACACATAGTTATTTAACTATATGTGTCTTCCAAATTCCAACACATATTTCTATATTGCACAACGAAGTCTATATTGTGACTGTGAGTCACTTAAATGTACTGAGTAACTGACAATGAATAATCGTGAATCTTCTTCTCCGACATCCAAATGATTCATTGCATTTATAAAAGCAACTCATAACTATCTATTAAAACATGTTAAGTCGCTTGGAACAATAGGCCTTATAGCCTGCGCTGACCGCATAATATCGTCGTCGTAGGCGAAGAAAGAAAAGACAAAGAATCATAAAAAGTTATTTTTGCAAACAAGAATCGACGATGTAAGTGGATTGTGGGCAACAATGGTAGGCGTAGTTGTGTGGAGAAATACCACAATCAACATCACTTGAAAAGGAGACACAGGATTGGCTAATACATGTTCTATAGGGTATACTGTCAAAATTATAGCTTGTACCCTTGCATAGATTAAAACGCTATCATTTTGGCAAGATAGAGACGAAGGGAGAGTATGTGGTTTTAGATCAGTGTACAAGAAGGATACTCTGGTAATTAATTATAGTCTAAACTTGAACGGTGGTTGCTTTGCGTTGTGACGGGCAGTGACTCAAGAGGAGTCAGTGGAGCCGAGTCTTGACGCATCTCTGACGCATGATAAGACGCAAAGCTTTCCCCTACAATTTGTCCTGCCACGCCCCTCTAAGATTGTGAGTCAAAGTGTATGTATTTGGCGGAAACGATTCGCAAATTCTTACTGATAATCAATATTGTGGGTTCGTATAGCAATGGGTTTGCGTGCGAAATAGTATCACTAAGTTATTCCATTAATTTGGCTTTTATTTAATATATTATTATATTATTGGTATTAGGCCTACTATTTTTCTGTTGGACCACAGTGATAAATAATTTAGGTTATGCGGAAAACCGTTTCAACGAAATATGTTTTTAAAAATAGAAATTAAAAAATTCCTTAAACACCTTGTATTTATTATAACTAAAATGAAGACAATTTTGTTTGCAACGTTTAAAAATGTAATGATTAGCAAGTGAGGAAATTATGTTAAGAGCACGGTAAGTGAAATAAGTTATCATTTAGTAGAAAGGAAACATTTTGATGCAATTAGAAAGATACTTCTGATAATGATATTGAGGGCATGTGCAAAAAAATCCAAAATCGTCTTTCATACGGACCTATACATTGAATTTCTTATAAAAGAGGAGACAATACATCATTGTGTGCATAGGCCTTACGCCACGCTATCCTAAGCTTAGGGGCCTATCGTTAATATACAACGCTAATGAATTATATTTTTTATTTTTTTGGTGGAGGTGCCGGGTCTACTAAAATCTCCCTTTTCGGAGGGGCTATAGCTAAAGGCGATATTGTATTATTTAACAAGTGAACATATAATTTTATTTGGGGAACATATTCTTAAAGGTTAATCCCAAAATGTTTCCTCTGCATGTTACAGGTCTAAAGGAAATTATATTTGACTGACATTTCGAGGATACACACAACTTCTTCAAAGGTTGTTTTTTTTTTTAAAAGATAAAGCACGCAAGTATAGATTTCTGAAGAATCTGTCCAAAAGTTGGAGGCCATCCTTTTTTTAGCAATCGATGATGCATGGGAGGGTTGTCATCAAGATTTTAATAACGCTGTCCATAGAAAGATTAGGCTCTGTCAGTCTACGAAGACAGTGTGTTCTCCATTTCACCTGCCAGAACGTTGCGTCACGTTGAGCCCCCAGCGAAAAGAAGAAGCGACGGGCCCAGTTTGGTTCCCACTGCATGAGCCCAGGCATCGCGTTGTGAGAGAAGGGTTTAGATCTCTCATTTCAGCCTGTAAAGTTTATCAAACCTATAATAAACGAATTCTCAACCTCCACTCAAGAAGTTCACAGTTTTGCCCGGGGGTGATACGGCTAAACTTCTGTTGCCAGCCGAACGTTTTCCCATATTGTACCGCATTGTTACTCAACAACAATCCCATCACGAACAATTATAATTGCCTGTCGGAGAAGAGTTTTGTTTTATTTTCCCTCCACCACGATCATTCAATCGGCCAATGATTAAGCGGGAGGTAGGCGTGGCCTCTCTCCGTGTCCCGCCCGGTAGTGGGTCCAGCCCAAGCAAGAGATGTGGAGGAAGGCTTCTTCTCAGCCAACTACTGTGCATTTCCCACGCTACGAGCCGCAGGAGAGAGAGATAGCGGCGGCTTGCCAAGGTAGGGAGACAAGGAGATCGTCGGGAAGACAAAGAAGGCGACTGCTAGTGAGTGTCAGGGACGGAGCCAGCTCCCAGCGCAGCTCACAGACGGTAGACTACACTCCTTCGTGAACAGTCAAGAGATCCAGGGTCCCGACTCCCGGTCAACACCAGCAGCCAAAGGGTAAGTGCGTGCTAGCATGCTGACTTGCTTCTCTACCAGCAGCACTCACATTGACAAGATTTTGTCATAGGCGTTCTTCCTTATATACAAACGAAATTTAAAGTGATTTTAATAAATACATTTAATGAAAATTGTCACGTACGTGATACTTAGTTGGAAAATACACAATTGCAATTGGCAATATTAGAATTTGAACAATTTTATTCTTTCATGAACTCCTTTTGACAAAATCTAAGTTCTGTGAGTGTGTTTCCCATTAAAATTGAAAGCAGTGTGCTCAAGTACGGGTTTAAAACCTGTTTTAATAGGACTGCTACTGTGCGGGCATGGGCTTCTTCCCGGGAGGCTGTCCATTGTGCGTAGCACGCACCTTGTGATTACCATATATACGGTAGTTTTACACCCAGTACATATTTCGGCGAGCAAAACTTACGGTAATATAATTTATTTGACAGGTAAAAGTCTATTTCCCCGTGTGTATAGAGTAGACCTACTTACAATAGTTCGAGACGTGCAGTTTGCTGCGCTGCCGCATGCTACCGTGATACGCGCGTGCGTATGGTGTAACCACGTGCGTGCGTGCGTGTGTTTTGTTTTGTGCGTACATCCACGTGGGTTTCAACTTCTGGATCAGCTGTGCCTGAACGAGCCTGGCCAACAGGCCTGCAGTAGTCTGCATGGGTGCGTGGTATAGCTTCCAACAGCGGAATGAAAGTGAAAACTGATAGCTGTTACGCCTCCAGCGAACGTTATCGGTAACGGGGTGGCTTGGTATCATATTTGTGTAAATTATCGACTACCGCTTTGACAGAAACATATCTGTTTCAATACTCTATAAATAGCACTTTGTTAATTATCCTATAGACCACGTATAGCAATCAACACATTTGTATATGTTTAAGTATATGTAAACAATTATTATGAAATGATTTCATTATGAAGGCCTATCTCTGCTTAAAGTTACGCCACAAAACAGTGATTCGCTTTTAGGCTATTATGTGAACGGTTATTGCACTAAAAGGCATGGCTTACATCTCGTATATTTAACACTTTTTATTATGTTTCCCTTCATCATTCTCTTATTGTTATTATTTTGTTTATATCTTTGTACACATTTGTGTAAGCCTCCTGTATTTAGGCCTACATATAAGACTAATACAACTTTTCGAATTTGTAAAATAAACGCCTTTTTTTTTTTAAAGTATTCACAAGATGTAAAACTGAAGAGTAGCATTTTAAAACCAAATCAGAGCCATCATCCAATATCCTGATTTTGTGGTTTTATAGTATTTATTATGGTCTACTCCCATCAATAGAGGTGAGGGTCTTTTGCTTACAATTATACCAGCTGTAAAATACAAAAAATGAATGGAGTTCTCGACTAAATGCTTCTTGAGCTGTATCAACATTCAATTTAAAAGCCTCCGACATAAACAATTACGAAGATAAGATACCACACTCATCTCAAGTGTGGGTGGAAGTTAATAAACAATAGTCCTACTCATTTCAATTAGTACTCTTACGAATTTCAATTAATGTTAAAGATAATCATATTATCAAGATTCAAGAAGCATATTCTTCGTAAATACGTAGTCCAAAAATGTACCAAATTGCGTGCTGTAAACTAATCAATTCGCACTCTCTTACTTGTTCAATCCATCACATTGTCATCCATTGAATTCTATCTATAGACGGGTGAAGGAGGGGGGATCGAGTGGGTGGGAGGCGTTAACGACTAAACAAATTAAAAGTCGTCTGGAGGTCAAGAGAAGTACGTGATCAGTTTTCCAAAAGGTCATCAGGAGAGTCTTTTTTATCCGAAAGTTACAATTTAGCAAAGCTTTGGCCCATTTTTACTAAAAGTGACAATAATTTTGCTAAAGCTTATTTTTAACGACACTCGTGCAATATTTTGCATCACATCTGTTTTATAGCTTGTATGTGTTGTGTAGCACTCACTGAATCTTTCGCTGTCATATTCTGAATTTTCATGGAACACATTCTTCCATTACCAATCCAACATTCAATAACTCGTTTATTAGACCGATACGAAATCAACTGTGCACTTGAAATAAATGGACTTCCACTGTTTCGGCAATCGATCCTGAAAGTTGTTTTATCGCATAACCATTTGATATTTGTTTCTGACATGTTTTATATTTACTCCGCCCCCCTTCATCCCTTTAGCGCTTGGGGATGTCATCACTTCATTGAGATAACTAACATCAATAGAAGTGACTCGATATTGTATTCGATCAAAATATTAATAATGCCATGCACTCAATGAAATAGTTTTATTATTATTATTATTATTATTATTATTATTATTATTATTATTATTATTATTATTATTATTATTATTATTATTATTATTATTATTATTATTATTATTATTATTATTATTAATTAATTAATCAGTGGGTGGAGGCCTATATACATGAATAAAATAACTTATTATGGAACTGATTTATAGCCTATGAGGGCACTCTCAGCAAACACACGCACATAAATTTACATAATTATTACACACGCTTGAAGGGAGCAACTATATTTTATATGAAATAGCAGTGAGTCCATGGATCCCAACTTGAATTGATAACGTTAAATTCCAAGAGAAATTCTAAGAAAACATTATTTCAAAATTCACTTCATTATAATATTTGTATTTAAAAAAAAATGTATGGTGCGTTTATATAAGACTAGAATTTTGCCAGCTGTAATGGTAAAATTTGTTCGTACTATACTTAGTTGTAAGAAGACAACACTTCTAACACATCCATTTATAGTTTAAATCCCCAGAAACAAGTATAGTACTTATACAGAAGACCGTGTGTTTGAGAAATATCTTACACAAGTGTATCCCAAACCCTTACAATAATTCGTCGTTCTAAAAATACCACTGCAATGGTTTTAAATTTTAAATATTCGTGTGTAGATATTTTTTAAATTTGCAAATGAATCATTTGGAATAGCCTGCAAGAATATTAATCTAAAATTATACTTTAATGCTGGGATAGCTCTTAAACATTAGAAACAAATTAGCTTTGTGTTACATTTCTTGGTGCTGCGAGTACAAAACCAACAATTTAACTAAAACAGATGGGTCATGCACGAAAGAATCAAATAACGCTCACTTAGGATGGGATGGTCTAGTTAGACAATTGCCCCTTCAAGCTTATGCTTGAGCACACAGATTCTGCACGTATAGAACTTTAGCGCCGTCAAAACCAGGGCGGGTATTTTGACAACGGAATCCACTAAATAGGAGTAAAAGAAAATATCTCTGCAATCTTTTAGCAAAACATTAACTCCCTGGTTTGAGCACGATCCGTCAATATTGCACATAGCTGACGAGGGTGTCACAAACACTTTTACAGACTGTTTAATTTTGGCAAAATGCTATGACTAAAAGAATTTTTGGGAAAATAAACCATACCTGTATCTTATTGTTGTCCGATATCCCAAGTCAAGAGATGTGAAATACCGTTGGAATATGACATGCTGAAAATTCAAGAGAATGAAATTCCATTTATAGTTCGAACTTTTTGTCCAATTTTCGATTGACTTTATAAAAAATCATGACGGATATTACTTGAAAATATTTATTTCTAAAGAATGTATACTATTAATATTTTACATCCGAATAATTTGATAGAAAATTTTAAAGACTGGTCAAATAAATGGATAGTTTCATCATGGTTTCATGTTGTATAAATTATGTGCCACTTTGAGCTCAAGATAAGAAATGGTTATTTATTGAAATTCAAATTACACGTGGCTACTCTCAAAATAAAATTGCTATATACCTCGAATATAGAATAATACAAATACCAAAATACTAACATGTAGTTATTTTTAGATGGGCCGTGGTTAGGTTTCAATAAAATGTTATTGGATGATAATGTGGCGAAAGTGTGAAATAAGTTGCATGCGATTGCTGCAAATATAGCCACTGTTAATTACATTTCGCACGAATATTATTTATGTCGTAGATAAAACACATTTTAAACGTAAAATCGTCTTAACACTTAGTTTTGGAATGTAAACTATACGTCGTTTCCAACCCTAGAGAAGTGAATGCACGTGTGCATAGTATTGTTCAGCTGGGTGTATGTGCGTTGAATAAGAAGTCGTGTGAGGAAGGAGTTAAAAAGAGTAAAAAGCAAACGACTCCTCCTTACCAAACAGTAGCTGCAGGCTGATTCGCCGCTCCTCTTTTGTTTCCATTGGTTCCAGTTAGACCAGTAGCTGAAACCCTTTCAATTATCGTTCTGGCTACTGGCTAACCACGCAACTTACTTCACTACCCACCAATCATGCTGCCTCTGGTCTGAATAATAACCAATCACACACACACACCACCTGCGCTTCCTCTACAAATAGTTAATCCTTATACTACGGTGTTCATTTTGTTTTTTATTTGATTTAAAAGGCGGCTACCGGTTCGTGCAGTTACGTACGGCTGGGCGTGAGAGCGTGTAAGCGCGCGAGCACGGGAGATTTCAACGAGCGGGGGCCACGGAGCCCGACACGCAGCAGGCTAAACACTCGACACCGCGTTCGACATTTCCATTAACTTACTTCTTACTTCGTTTCTCGGACATTACAATAGCATCGTTATTGAGACCAATCTATGTTCTTACTTCGAGATTTCGTTCATGTTCGCTTACGTTTGACAGCTTGGTCTAATATTTGTGTAGATTATTCAACATCTTAGATATTCTATTTTCTCTTTGTAAATAATAGTTTATCTGAACTACACGGTAAGTGGTAAATGTACCAAAATGTTGGTAGAGATAACTGTGTTGACTAAAAAAGTTGTGTTGCATTGCCATTGACGTTTTGCGTTATTGAAAAGCGTAGGTCTATATTTAAACACGGGAAAAAGCTCAGGTATAGGCCCTCCACACTAGGCAAACATACTCTAAGTCAAAAGCTAACCTGTTAAATTCATACACTGATGTGTGTCCGGCCTTATAGGTTCGCTCAGGTATCATATACAGGACAAACGTTGTATAATGTCTTATTTCGTTTATTATGGACAATTTTCCATTTTTCTATGCACACAACAAACCTTCATATAGTTTATTTTTTCACGTTGTTGGAACTTATTACACATGAAGAAGAATGAACAGACGTTTAAACAAATGATCGTAGGTCTATAACTGAATAAAAACCATTACCGAATGAATCAATATAGGCCTACATTTTGAAAATAATATTTTAAAGGTTAGTAAATATTTATAATTGATCATATGGTTATATGATTAGGCCCTACTTAGTTTTTTTTATTTAAGATGGTGCAATATTTAATATATTTTTACAAAATAACTGTAGCCTGTTTATATAGAAACAACAAAGATATGGCTGCATGTGGTCTAGCGGTAGCACATGACTTTGTACTTTGTGTGTTTGTTTGTACTTTGTAGCTTTAAAGTTATTTATACACTTTAATAACATAGACACATAAAAAATTATGGTAACATTTTCTGAACAAGGGGTTTCATTACCATTCTTAATGTCTTCGTTCACCACATGGAATGTTATATATATAAAACTATAAGCGGACAAAAAGAAAGAGATTTTGCCGTCTTATATTTTTCAAAATTCAACTATGGAATTTCGTTCCGCCCCTTGTCCTGTCCCCATCTAAATTATAAGCAAGACGGCAGTGAGTAAACCGCGGGGGGCTGGGCCCTTGCGTGATTAGCGGCCTGTGTGATGGCTACCACACTCCGCCACTGGCCGCGCCACTGGAGACCGCCGGATCACTGAGTCACACACACAGACAATTACCACATCCAAATCGTTTATCCCACCTGGTGATAAAAATTTTTCAACATCCATCTTTTGAAGAAGTCGTCCTCTTGATCATTTATCAAGCGAATGGGGCGGGGGGTTTGAGCAGTGGGGGGTGCAGAGCCCATCTCTGGCAATGCTTTGAGGTCATATGTTCGCCGTGATACGACTGTTTTTTAGTGTTAATGTATTATTATTATTTGAGGCAATACACGTTTAGTTTAGGTCTTTGTTCTATCAATTCTGTCTTGTTAGTGTGTTGTGGTAAACTGACCTTTGACGTGAACGCTAGGACTGAAGAGGGTTCTGGGATATTCTCTAGTAAATGTTATAGAACGAAATGGATAATGTTCCAAATAAAAAAGAGATAATCATGTTGTTATAGGTATTGTATAAACTAGGTGCGCGGAAGCGCACCGGGACAAGCCACGCGCGGCTCCGCTTACACTAAGCGCCTATTACCGCACGCCTACATTGGCACTTTACACGGTGTTGCCGACGCGAAACCATGGGAGATAGAAACCTGCAACTTGTTTCAATCGATGAACTTTTACTATGAGATGACCCATTTCAAGTTTCATCCCGATCTGCTGATGCGTCTAGAAGTTATTGAGACGTCAAGATCGTTCAAAAATACTTTCTTCTTCAGTTGGGTGGTTGGGTGGCTGGCTAAGGACGTATCAGTTTGTGGGCCCTCAATGGATAATGCTAGAGAAGCCAAAATTTGCACCGATGTCAGTCATCTCAGTGGCCATGTGCTCTACAAACGGTAATTGGATTAGATGACCGGAAGCTTAGATAATGCAAAAATAACAAATTATTTAATTCGTGTTTTGGTAAGAAACGGATTGGCATAGAGTTACAGAATGACGTGTCGGTTTGTGGGCCCTCAATGGATAATGTTTGAGAAGCCAAAATTTGCACCGATGTCAGTCATCTCTGTGGCCATTTGCTTTACAAACGGTAATTGGATTAGATGACTGGAAGCTGACATAATGGGAAATATAACAAATTATTTAATTCATGTTTTGTTGAGAAACTGATTGGCGTGGGGGCCCCCAATGGATAAAGTTTGAGAAGCCAAAATTACAAAGCTTAATTTATTTGATCTTTATTTTAATTGACATTTGAGGTGCATACGAGTGGTGGTCGAAACAATAAATAGGTATCTTTGTGTTATTATTTTTATAATTGCGATGCTCAAACCTTCTAATTATCAATGAGTGAGATTTTATTTTGAATCATTGTAATAAAGTAATTTCCTCTTCTTGAATGCTAACATCCATACCGTTTACGTTCTAAAAAAATATTGATATACCATACAAAAATGCAAAAACTTGCAAAAATGGGCCAAGCCGAAAACGAGGAAGATACAAGTGGCTCAACTGCATAAAGTGGTGAGATGTAGAAGTATGGACAAGCCCATTATTTTGTTTAAAATAATAAATATATTTATTAATTATATAATAATTTAACAATATATCAATATCCATATTATTATCTAACTATAATTATGAAATAAATATATTAACAAAAATAACTTAAAACATTAAATAAATTTATTGAAACATTTACATGTGGAAATATCAAAATTAACAGACGCCATTCAAAATAAAAAGCTTGGTCGATGGATTTAGATTGGTTATGTTTTGGTTAGTCGGTAACGACAACCAAGTTAAAAATTCATCGACCAAGCTTTCAATTTTGAATGCCGTCTGTTAATTTTGATATTTCCACATGTAAATGTTTCAATAAATTTATTTATGTTTTATGTTATAATATATTTATTTCATAGATATAGTTAGATAATAATATGGATATTGATATATTATTAATTTATTATATAACTTATAAATATATTTATTATTTTAAACAAAATAATGGGTTTGGCCACACTGCTAGATCCTACCACTTTATGCAGTTGAGCCACTTGTATCTTCCTCGTTTTCGGCTTGGTCCCTTTTTTGCACGTTTTTGCATTTTTGTATGGTTCAAGTATACGTAAGTTTGTTATTCATCTCCGACAGTATGTGATGTGGTGCCCACTGATTATAATGAATGCACATTTATGTAAGCATACAATCCTGTTCACCATCAGCACGACTTAAATTTTAACATCATAATTTTAAAAATCTAGTGGTGTTACTTATAAATTCGTTTACGTAGGCGACCTATGCTGTTATTGGTTTGTATTCAGTAAATAAAAAATACGCGCATAGAACAATACTAACACACACACTATACACAAATACAACAATCAACAATATAGTAAAGTGTATATTGACATGGTTGGATTACAAATAATGAAATTCACAGCTAGAATTACTTAAAACTTTAACTAATCTTTAAACTAAAATCAATCGGATTGATATAACATTTTAACAAACAATAGTTTTACATGCCTAATACAAAAGTAAAACTATACGTACAGATTTGAAGGATCAATTAAATATTATAATAGCGCTAACGATAAGTACAGTTTTGTGTGTCATCTTTAACTAGAGTTTGTTATTAATTCAAATGTTATAATTTTATTGTGACACTGATAATTCTGTCCAAATCATAGAATGGAAAGTAAATTATATAACTTATAATTATACAACTTTGGATGTTCTGGGCTTTAAAAAAGTCACGTATAGTCCGATACATGAGCAGATAAGCCATGTCGAATTCTACATATACAGTGAATTGAGCATATTTTGTATTATCACCGTTTTTAAACTACTACGGTAAATATAGCCTGTGAAAAAAGAGTAAGCATAATCGTTCATTGTGTGTAGGCCTAATCTGCGGTAACCTCATCTCATAGCTATGTTTACGAAGGTCAACAGAATGATGATGCCTTCGTATTCCCACGTGGTTAGGGGGCGTGGGGCCCGGGCCGCTCGAGGCTTGTCATCCTCATCCCGTCCCGGTACACTTACAGGAGCCTGTGAGAAACTATGCGCTAATCTCTTTCTGAAGGAAGGCCAACTAGAAGGGTACGGACAATCATCGAGACCTATAATAACGAAAACCGTTGTCGAGGATAAACACGCCAAATACCTTAT
Source organism: Sweltsa coloradensis (assembly GCA_024449915.1). Taxonomy (NCBI): domain Eukaryota; kingdom Metazoa; phylum Arthropoda; class Insecta; order Plecoptera; family Chloroperlidae; genus Sweltsa; species Sweltsa coloradensis. The sequence continues at coordinate 118,865 of JAMZAV010001454.1, forward strand.
CATTACGTTTCCGTCGAATCAAATAAATCATGACTTGTACATAGTAGTTGAGAATCGTACGTAAAGCGTATCTTTGGTAATATTATATGTTCACGACTTTTTTCTTCAAATATATAGGAAGAGGTTAGGTAGGTTCTTTACCAATAATTTTGCTTTGCTACGGTATGTAATATCCAATTTAGTTTAATTCTGATTTACAAACGAGGACACTTTATAAAACTAAGATAAAGATTACATAAATGCAATCAAATATTGCTACAAATGGCATTGATATTATTCTGCGTGGATATAACGGTTTATTCCTTTATATAAACCATGAAATGAAGTCAAGTCTTAACTCTGCAGAATAGAGATTCAGATGTTCTATGACCACTATAAATAAACATTGAATATCCATGAATTTTGCAATATCTTCAAATATATCATTAATTCACACAGAATGTATAAAGGCTTCTTATAATATTGTTCTAATTCAGATTCTCGGCACCGGTAAACACATACTTTTATCATTTGTTTTGTATTTTTAATTTGACCATGGTGTTATATAGTAGGGTAAACTTAATAATAAAAGTGTCCCAATTGCAATTTACTATAGTTGGCCAAAATATTCAATGTGTTGTAAATTTACAGTATTCTCTCTTAGGTAAGACATTTATTTGAACTTTTTGGCATTACAACATTTAAATTTTGGTTTTAAACGCGAGTTTAAAATGATGTGACATTTGATAACTTGGTAAGTAAGCAACATTCGCAACATTTAAAAAATAAACGAACATTATCAATAATCTAATAATTCAATTAATTGTTAAATATCTAGAATCAGTCTATAAACAATTAACATGATCATCGAACATCCCTCCAATTATACTAATTGGCCAAAATTTGGGCTTATCTATCTAGGTAATTTTTGTAAATATGAAACTAGTAGAACAGGTAGAGTGATTATTAAAATGAAATTATTGGACATACACTGTTCTTGTAAGAAATACTTTTTTTAATAGTGATATTTCGACACTAGTCGAGTGTCTTTTTCAAACTGAAGTTGAATAAAGGAACATTTCAATAATACAAATAAATATTAAAAATAACAAAAACGACCATGAAACATGCATGCCATGATAAACATAAAATTAAACATTGCAGAAACAAATTATGTACAAAACAATCGGTGAGGACAAGAACATAAACACCAAATCGTCAACACATCAAGTTTAAGGCAGCAATGCACTACCTAGTCCTTACTTTAGGACAGAAATTGTTCCATATCGGAGGGCAATGGGCGCTAGGAGTACTCATAACATTAGACAAACATGCCATGAAACAAGCTTCTTTGAATTTCCTTTTATTCCAATTGGATTCTTGACATATTGCATAAGTATTCTCCCAATCGATGAAATGATGGTTTTCATACACATGTTCTGAAATTTTGGAGTTATGTACTTTACACTGTGTTACATTATTCTTGTGTTCTTTTACCCGAACTGCCATGGTCGCTTAGATTCACCTATGTATAAGGATCCACATTGGCACGGAATAGCATAAATGGAATTTTTAGAATAAAATTTAGAGTTAGAAGAATTTAGAATATAATAAATAGGTAGTTTTTGTTTAGCTCTGAAGGAAATGCTGTCATAATATTTCTGGAGACCAACCTCTATCTGTGTATGTACCCATCTGTTATAGCAGATTAGTGTGGTGAACTACAAAATTAAATGACATTTAGATTGTGCTTCTATTAAATTACATAGGAAATATCGGTAAATACAATCCTTTGCAAAGTTAGATAATTTCGACCTAAATTTAAAGATTTAAAAAGCCATTAACGGCGTACGAATGCTACCTGAAACCATTCCGTGCAAGTTATAAATTTTAAATTATAACGTATTTCCAAATCTTTTCGCTTTAATGTATTTTTAACACACGGTTATACGGTTACAAATATTTTGAAAGAAAAACGCTTAATACAGCAGACGGAAAGGAATAAATTCATCTAGACAGCGAGACGACTACCTGGTAGCGCCATAAAAATTCAGAGTCGAAGTGAGCAGACATTATTTTATTATGGGCTTAAGAGTTGCCCGGTGTTGCTACTTATTAGATCGTCAAAGCGGGTTTAAAAACTTGAATTCAAATTAAACCATGGGTTATTCTTGATCAATATTTAACAAGGTTACCTGCATTTAAGTCCTGATTTAAGTAACTTGTTTTTTTAAATAATTATTTTCATTATTTTATTGTTTCTAAAGTGTGTGGTACATTTTACGAATTTATGTACACATTGCTGGAAGCAAGATAAAAAGTAATAACCAATGCAGACTGCAGACCTAGTGAAATAAGTTGGCATATTATTTAATTTTATACAAGTATAAATGTAATGTTATAACGTATTTGTGAACGTTTTCATGGTCGAATGATGTAAACATAATATAGTCTATTGTCACACATTTGGATCTTCGATTTGAACAATATAAAAGTTTCCTATTCTGTGATAAAAAATGTTACAACATTATTTCTAAAATACATGTTTCCATTAAATTAAAAATGTATGGTAGTGAATTAATTTTTAATCATATTACTTTGTTACTATACTACCTTGTTGACGATGTGAATACAATAGTAGTTTTTCTGCTATCACAACATCGACGATTCCACACGTGTGTTTGATACTGTATTTTAATCATCGAACTTTATGATGTAATATTTTATCGTCCCCCATTAAAAGTCCGGTATATCGAAATAAGATAGTTATTAAATATCAGTCTCTTTCTTCGCATTGATATATGCATGTAGGGTATATGAAGAGGACTTTGGGTGTGCTTAAGTTTGGGAATCTTCTCAGTCACGTATAGCCAGTCAATCGCAAATGCTCAACCACTGTTTCTTAGCGCCCAAACTGCTTCTTCATAGTCTTAACAAAACAATGGCGGCGAGCAGCCATCAATAATAATCATAATAATCATTAACGATCTAGCCTTGAATGTATCTGCCATATCGCCGAACCTCATAACCCAAGTTAGCACTAATTTGCCTCAAGTATTTTTTTGTTATAATTTAATCGTTAAAATGTCTCATCTCATGCGTCGTTGTTGAAGTTGTTGCCTAGCCAAAACAGGATCCTTTTGCAAAGTACTTGTTCCAACTTGACCAAGCACGAGGGGGTTTCAAGGTTGCTAAGAGTGAATATGTAATTCTAAATTGTTCGCGTTCATCCTTGATTAATACTCTCGAGGATTGATCATGGCCTACTTGTTAGTGTAAAGTCTAGTCGTATAATTCACTCACACACCCAACTTACATTGATAAATTACCTTACATTGTCCAAGAGTGGTTTAGAGTCACATTCAATTTGCTAAGACAGTAAATGATGTAACTGTATACCTGTAGTCAGCGTAGTTATAACATGAACTGGAATTCAATTTGAAAGGGAAACTGAATGGATATGTTTTGTTGGTAGGTTTTCAATTGTGTCATGTGTTGTCATGTATCGTAATAATGCAACTCATATTGCTGGATAAAGAAAGATTCATCAATGGTTCTAGAAATTTTTATTTAAACTACAAGTATAATTTTTTCGATGTCATTTTAATTTCTGAACAGCATGCGTTTCCTTTAGAACTCCCTAGGAACGTTCATTTAGTTTATGTTTTTATGTGTGGATGTAGTTTGAAAGCTCAGTTCTATCCTAGCCGTTAATTCTTATATTCACATTATTTTATATATCACAAGATTATTAAATATAATTCAGGTTCATTTACAGTTTTAATATTGATACAAATCACCTCGCAAGGTCTCCAAAGCGATAAAAGTATTGGCGTAACATCAAACCCACTGCCGTGTGGCGATGCAGGCACGTAATAAAAGGATTTACTCCTCCCCATGCAGAGCTACAAACTGAACACGCATTAAAAACCTATTTAATTAGTTGTTATTTATCTGCATATGAAATCTTTTGGTAGCCACAGGAGTCCATTCTTGTCAAAACGGAGGTAGAACAACGTAGATACATAATCGTAATTTGCAGCGGTAGCTTTTTCAAGGCAGGCGTTGGATCGTTATTATATTGAAATATATTCACAGACCCTCCTGTGGACAGCTCTTATTACAATTTAGAGACTTTGTAGGAACTTTATCATAAGTTTTATGATGCTAACTAGAATAACTTCCATAGATATCTGTCACATCACAAATGGTTTCTACAAACACAATAAACAGCTGTCTTTTGAGGTTATGACAAAAAACCGATTAAAGTATAAGTAGTTTAAATTTAAGATGAAAATGGGTAGAATTCTTGTGAGAAATATAGAAAGTAAAACGTGCTTGCTGTTTTTATTTTAATGTTATTAATGAATGATTTATTATTTTCTTCTTTACAGTTTGATTTGATTTCCAAAACCCACACACTGATTAAACCCACTATATTATAGCTCATTCATAAACAATGGATGAATAAGTAGGGTGTGAGTTATTAACTATAGACCACAGAAAATAATTGAAATTTGAAATAACGACGGAATTATTTTTATCTTAATATTTACGCTTATACCTCAATGTTGTGGTAAAAGTATTATTGCACCTTTAATATACCATGACTCCCATATTGTGTAATGTATCATGAATCAAATCGTATGAGATCCAGTGTTGTGACTAGATAATTTATTTTTTATCTAAATAAAGATAAAGATAATTCTAAAAAAAATCTAGATAAGAAAAAAGATAAAATGTAGAAAATTATCTAGATAAAAGATAATAGATTAAAAATAATTATGTAGATAAATTTGTTTAGATAAAAGATAATAATTATTGAGATTGACGTTTTTTTTCCAACAGCAGTTTTCTTGTCAATCGTAATATTTATGAGACTCATCAAGTTGACATTACCCGGGTACGCACACATTACAACTGTAGTTTTCATTTAAAAAAGTGATTGATTACTATTTTTGTATACATTATTGTTTATTATTTTATCTAAAAAAAATCTAAAAGCTTAAAAAGTTTAGATAAGATAAACTTTATTTTATCGAGATAATAGAAAAAGATAACAACAAAAACTTATCTAGATAAGATAATAAATAACGGATTTTATCTAGATAGATTATCTAGATAAGTCACAACATTGATGAGATCACCCCCCTCCCCCAAGTATATAATATTATGCCCTACATCAAGACAGTACTTTGTACAGTTTTAACAACATCGACATCTCGACTTCCTTACTTACTGAATGAGAATTTATTTGAGATTTGAACCTCCACGTGCGGTAAACATTTTGTACAATCTTTTGTTTCGTCAAAATTCAACAGTTTATCCCCTAATTAAGTACTTTAAATGATTGCCTGATTGGATTATATGCTCTATCGTCGTGTAAAGAAAATAATACAATGACTTGAATTTTCTTGTTTACGCCTATAAATTAATGGAGGAAATTAAGTATATTTTAAGTTTTAAATGTGAAATATGTGTGAGTAAATTGTCCATCATGAATGCAGGAATGGGTGCATAGTATAATAGAACATAATGCGTGTAAAGTGGAAACACGTTGTCATAAAACACTACGCAATGCTTGTGAAGGCACATTATTATTCATTAATATTGGATAAAGTTCAAAATACCCGGCACCTCCACCAAAGAAGACTTTTGCTAACACAATCAAAATGTTGCTATTATTTTTTTGGCACTTCCAACAATGTTATAGAACATTTTTGGAAAAAAAACACAAATTTTCGATACGCCTTAATTTTCAATAGACACAATCTTTACCCTTGGAAGATTTTGACTATAAAATGCGAGTTTTTATTGCTTGACGATGAGCACTCTCAAAAAATGTGTTGCGGGTATGTAAAAAATATAATGTTTAACTTTATCTGCGTTTAGTGAAAACTATTAATTATCACCGAGGAGGCGTTTTATCGAAAAATCTTTTGAGTTGTCAATATAATATGTAGCCAAGTAGGCAAGAATATAGAATTCACGAAATCTGTATGAATAGTGTTTGATTTGCTGCTTTAATTATTGAAAAGATCAATTTGCGTTGTTTCAAACCTAGTAACGAGATGTGTTTTAAAGTTTTGATCATTACACAAGAAATAATCTATTCGCATTCTTTCATGTTCTATGACATGCTTAAATAAATAGGCTTCTTTACATTATTTGCAGATGGCTTTCTCTGAAATAACTTTATTTATGCTGTATATTATTTACTTCACGAAATTAATAATTCTTAATTAAAAATATGTCTTTGATAATATCGTAATTAGTACCAGCGTATTTTTATTTTATTTGTGATCAATTGCTTTATTTGAAATATAATATACCCTTGTCCTATAGTATACACACATTATGGCATGGTGGTACCCACCAAATAACTTTAAGTCTAAGGTTGTTATGTAAGACTTAACTGAAAGTAATTTTGAGTGATAATACAAAGTGAAGTGCCCACTATATATAATTTTAGGACAATTATCACGTTCAGCCAATAATGTTATTGGTAACATATATTGTTAAAACCGCAGATAGCACACGTATACATCGATTGGTTCCTGTTCCTCCCATACGTCATTGGATGAGCGTAGCGAGCGTAGCGAGCGAAGCGAAGATTCATTTCACTACACTGGAGAAAAAAATCCGGAAGTTTTTTTTTATCTTTCTTTTTTCTGTATTTTGTGTGTTTGTCAGCACGATTCCGGCTAAACCGATACTCCAATTGCGATGAAATTTTATGGAGGCCTTCGAAATCTCTGAACTTAGAACTGCCACGTTTTTGAGCGCAATCGAGAATTTTTTTCTCATAAAAAACGCAATTTTACGATTTTTTTCGATTTTAAACACCTACATACTAACACCTACATACTTTATCCGATTGTAATGATTTTTTCACAGAACCTTAATTTTATGAATTAAGATATTTGTGTGAAATTTGAGCGTAATCGAAAAATTATTTCTCGTGAAAATCGAAATTTTACGGGTTTTTTCTTTTTTAAAATAATTCTTTGATTTATAACACCTACATGCTTTATTCTTTTGTAATGATTTTTTCACTGAACCTTAATTTCATGAATTTATATATTCGTGTTAAATTTGAGCGCAATCGAATAATTATTTCTTAAAAAAATCGCAATTTTTCGATTTTTTTCTTTTTAAAAATTATGATTAATTAAAAAAATAAAGTTAATTTTTATTAAATTTAATTTAATAAAAAAATCTTCGACTAAGTAATGATTTTTTCACAGAACAACAGAAAATCCGCGTAACACATGGCAGCTCAATGCACCATATACGCTCATCCAACAACGCGGCGGGACTTAAGCGTTTTCCTAGTGTATTCAACGATCTTTAATTCAATGCTAGGACATTTTATGGATTGCCCTTGAATGTTTGCACTTGATATATATATAGGGTGCTGCCCACAACTCTTTTACGAGCATCGTTGTGTGTAATGGTGGTTATAAACCAATAATTATTTGCTAGTGGCAATAACAATTTATTTTGTTCTTGTTTGTACATCAGTTTTAAAATTTGTATGTGGTAAATATAATATTAAAGACATAAATCACACAAAACATACTTAAATGTGCAACCTCTTTATAGCATATTGACTTTTACGTCATGGGATGCACAGTGTTGTACTCTGAACAGAAGTAAAATCTAGATGTGCGAATGCGATAGTACAGTCAGTCACATACACAGTAATAGATACGCTACAGTCATCAGTTACAATAACATTCTGTCTTATGCATTTTACTTCTTCGATTAAATTGTTTATTCATCAATTCACTACCTTAGCATTACATATATTTATAGATCAAATACAATTACATTTAGTGTTTTATCAATTGTTTATTTATTTATTATTGCTAAATGCACAAAATTAAAAAATTATCACCGAATGAGACATGGAAAGAAAGCCTGTGTGGCCCACCCACCACAGTGATCCTGTCCCATCTTTAACATTAACTTAATAATATAAAATTAATCTGTAATAAATTAATGAGATGAGTGATACATGTTGAGTGATGAAATGATACAGTTGACTATGAGTTATGATAGTGTTGATTAAAGACAACTGCTTGTGTAATGTGTAGCAAGTATTTAGTTTTGCACGCGCCCTCCTTGTGGTGGCTGGGTTCCTGCCGCTTCGTAATGAAAGGTGTGACGGTTAGAGGCCGCTAGGTATGTGACCTATCAACACGTAGCTCAATGAAAAAGAGGTTTTATTGGTAATAACGTATAGCATGGCTCATTTGGGTGTGACAGTTACGATACGGCGCCCTCCGACAGATTTAAGTCAACCATAATAACAAAATGTAACTCTTCCATGTAAAGCTACCTAACCGAAGTTCTTAACCAATACCAATAAAGATATTGATGGTAATAAATAAAAGGCTTAGTTCACTGTAAACTAATTTGCACTCATCTTTTCTATACATTTAACAGCAGGTTTTACGACGGGAATGGGCGCTTTTAAAATATTACATAATAAGCAACAATAAAGTATCAAAACCTTTCAAGACATTAAATAAGACGGTTTCTTAACGCCTAGTTTTTGCAACAAAGTTTTCTGATACAAGAGAAAATTTGCCTTTTTGTATGCGTATATTGTTATTTGATGCTTTTATTAAATTTATTATTTATGTTTATGGATATCGGTGACTGGGTACAAGTAGATACATCTGAATAATAATTTAATGTCGTTTTGAGCTAGGTATTCTTTATGTAGGCCGTATAATATAATATATCCTCATATTCTTTTGTATTGTATTTATAGACATCACTGCTTGGCTTTGCGTTTGATTTCTTAGAACCCTGTGAATATGTCATATTTGATGTAAAGCATTTGCCACCCAATCCAACTGTGATATAGCTACCATTTTCTACCAACCTGATAACAAGTTAATGTTTATTTTTCTCGCAGCCATGCACTCATTCTCAAGAACCTAGAAAAACGTTTGAGTGATAATATATTAGTCACTCAACGGTAATACTGAACATAATTTTTTTGTTACTAATAAACTACATTGTTTCTCGATTGGTTGATCGGGAAACACTCCGTGGGTGTAATTGTTTTTATTTACTACAATTCAGAAATTAAAAAACGCTGTCGCCCAACGGGAATCGAACCACGGATCTCCAGAGAGATTAAATCAGAGATTAAAATGTACCCGTCCTGATGGTCTAGTTACGTCCACTGGAATGTGTGGAGATCCGTGGTTCGATTCCGGTTGGGCGGACTTTTTTAATTTCTGAATTGTAGTAAATAAAAATAAAAAACACATTGTGTTACATTATTTCTCTGGAAGTTTTCTGCTGGGTGTATTGAATATTGATGAAGTAATACATCGCATTGCACTATGTGTACATATACCTTGAGGTATAATACTCGGCAACGACCACAGTTCGATTAATATTAGGTGGCCATCTCTTGATGTCAACATTTCTTACGAGGAAAATTAGTGTTTAGATAACCTCAAATGTTCAAATCAATGATACGGTGGTTAAGTTCTATAAAACGATGAGTGCTGTGCTGTATATACACCATCAGGGATGTCAGGTTTTGGAACCTTAACCTGGCAATATTAACTGTAATACCAAACGTTCTAATTAATTGAGTAACTTTTAATTGCTGCTGTTTTTGTTAATCATCATTACTTTAATTCGGTTTGACGCCACCAAAATAATTATGGATTAATAATAATATTTAAACATGTCATGACTATTACAATTGCACTGAGCAATTTATCATCATAACAAAAGATCAGTAAATGGCCCTAATGTATACGTGTTTGGCTGTCTCGTAATGTTAATTTTTCATTTTCCTGATCTTTACTAACTGAGTTATGCTAATCGAGACGATTACCTCGGACATCTTTTGGAATTCTATCCCTATACTGCTTGATCCGTACACTATGAAATTGAAATGTGACACATGGTCAGCTGCGGATAAATACAGTTCATTTCACAAGAATGTTTAAATGCACATGCTTTTAAATTTTGATTGAAAATATTAGTTGCTCACAATTACCAGATACGTTTCCATATTACAACGCATACGAATTGCTTATCACAGTCGAACGACAAAAAGTTATGTAGCCTAAGGCTTTATGATCTTACAGGTTTATTCCGTTTAAATCAAATATTAACTAAATTTACATTGTACGACAAAGTACTAATCATCAGAATTTAAAAAAAAGTCTTTAGCAGAATTCTTAACTCCGAAACGCTTTACAAAATTGAAATAAAGCATTGCATGCATTACAAATAAAAATGTGTTCAAATATATATGCCGTGTTTATGAGCCGTGCTTGAGCCTATTGGAGAGTGGCTTGGGGGTAGAGAATGATTCACGCAGATGGTGCCTCTCTCTTATTGGCTTTCACCTTGTCCGCAGGTATTCCACGAGAGCGCGAGTGTTATCATACAGCGTGACGTCACAGCTCAGCAGTACTGCACAGCCGCAGCGCATCGCATCTGACGACGACGCTACATCAATCATTCGCGAATTATCTCGCCGACAACACGTCCTTGCGCTCTGTCACAACGTGTACGACAAACGATGTGCTGAAATTTTATACTTCGGTTTTGAAATAATTTCTTCGTCGGTTATCGATTGTAGATGTGAATGATTTTACTATTGCAAAAGTAAATAAAGTTTGTGCGGACATTATACAACGGATAATTGAACAATTCCGTGTATTTAATTAATTTTTAGTTTTATTTAAATTTTTTGTTTTTTTTGTGTGCGGAGGTGTGATTGCGGAGTGTTGAATTTTCGTCGACTGGTGTAAAAGGCAGCCGCCATTCCACCCCTCTGCGATGTTTGCCATAATGCCGATTGAGACGGATGACCGTCGGGAATTCCGTCGTAAGATGCGTGCTAAATGCGAATTCATTTGCAAATATTGCCAGCGTCGGTTCACCAAGCCTTACAACCTGATGATCCATGAGCGCACGCACAAAGATGACGTCACGTTTACATGCGAAACGTGCGGCAAAACGTTCAAACGTCAAGACAACCTCAAGCAGCACAGGTAACGTGACAAATTATAAATATTTAGTTTAATTAAAAGATTATGAATAAATTAAATTTTGTTGAAGATGTTTAATGCAGAACAAGAATTTCATTTTTACCCGTGTTTGTTTCTTCATTAATTAAAATCAATTAAATGTTTCAATTTGTTTAGAGATTACGTTTTTCTTTACTCACGCGAATACAACATCTTGCAACATTTAGTACGAACAAACCGTTTTGTTGTTTCATTATGCAGCTTTGGAATGTCTTGTTCACAAAGTAAGATAGTTCCATAAGTTATGAGTAAAATGTACTTTTTTCCAAAATCTTCATAGACAATTTAATTGCATATCTGTAATTATTGCAAAATCTGAACGTATAAATTTAAAAAAAAAAAAATTTTGACGATAGACGTGCTTCGAGATAACAAATTGTAATCACGACTACTCAAACTGACACGCGTAACAGTATCTATGAATCGAATGGATCGCACATGTTCCACTTTCTTGAATAGATTAGTATGCTGACTGATGCCTGTGTTTGTAATTATTCGCTTATTTGTTATTGTTCTTCCTCTATGGTGATATTGTCCAAATTTATCCTTGTAATGACATACTCATGAAATGGTTGATTACTGACTACAATTAACTCACTAATTCCTCTTGAAATTATGTTAATTTGTGTTTTAATCATCATAGACCTACAGTACCTACTTACCTGGATGTATATATTTACCTGGTGAATAACTATTATTATAATGTTCAATCTCTTGATGGTGTGAAAAAATAAAAGTGTGTCAGAAATTAAGAAATACAGTAAGACGACCTCGCAAATAATGTACAGTGATAAAATAAAGTTGTCTGATCTGACCATGTTGCTGAGCCATAAACTTTCGACATCCTACCTGAATTGTCTTGACACTATGGCTACTTCACTAAAGTGACGTTTGACTTGAATTGGGTAACCCCTTCAACCCAATGTGGAGACTGTTCTCATATAGACCAACCTAAACAATATTGTTCTTGGGTTTGTATTAACGTGTATTTTATGTTTTTTACTTCATATCGTATAATTCTACCTTTGTTTATCAGCCCAAATAAAAATAAACTTTGATCATTTATATCATTTAAGATAACGTATTTCAGTGTTAATATGTTAATTTTTCGCTGGCACATTTTGATTTCACAGAATGGAAGGTTATTTTAAAAAAATTGTCATAATACTTCTTAGGTATTACAATTGATAACTTAGTTTTCAAAGATGCGATAAACTATTTTAAGACACATTTAATACATGGTATAAACCACAATTGTCAGAAATCACTTCAAAACATTCAGATTTACCTTAAATTAACAAATAATGTATTGTGCATATTTCAAACAGTAGGGGTGAGAATGTTTATGGCTAGCAACATCCAGTAAACGCCTACCCCAGAATTAATACAGAATAATACTTGTACAAAATAATCCTGAAAGTGATTTGTTTTCTTTGTGGTGAAAGTTTTTGGTTTGTTCTGCCCTGATGTAGATGTGGGTGGCGGTGATGCTTCGACTCGGTCCGTCAGATCTTCAGACATGACTCACCCTTACAATCTCTGTAAGCAAGTACAGTACATTAGCACAACAACACCACCAGGCGGGGGCATGGGATACATTTTGGGGGGATTATTATTTCTTAAAGCTATTTTGCGAATACTTCTTGTTCGTTAGATAAAATGTCACAAACATTCGTTTTTATGTTCTTTTTCTTTGAAATGTTATTTAGTCAGTCGTAACATTTTGCCAATTGGTTAAGCTAAGCATTAACTTTTTATCATTGTTTATTAAGTTACATAATCGATGAAAACTCGATATGACGCTTAAACTAGCAAGCGATTTGGTTGTCAATCTTGGAATCGTCTTCAATACCAATGTTGTATCAACATTATTTTGAAGTGAAATTTAGATTTATTGCATGCACAAAATACTACATGATTATTCGTTTGACATTTCATTTAAAATGTAATAAGTAAAATAAATTTACCCACTCATTTGATTCCGGAACTACAAAATCGTTTTATTTAGTGGTATTATATACTATTAAATAGCTACGGTATAGCAGACAGATTTTCGGTAACAGCATACAGTAAGTGTAAGTGTTGTGTAATAATATGTGCAGATCATATAAAACCGTCAAATTCATGATCCTCGGTCGTGTTTTCAAAATACAAAACTACCGATTAGATCTGTGTTTCGTTAACAGTTATTAATTGTTATTTTTGTACTTATTTATTTATCTATCGCGTATATCCTATTCAGTTAGAAAACTGATTTACAAATTAGGAAAACTATATTATCTTAGTGCTTTTGTCAGTTTAAGGGATATTCTTATTATTTTTTTGTCGATTCACCAAGTTATATTATGTAAATCTGTCTATAGCATCCAATGCCAGAATGTATGCGATGCCCTGTGGTGTATTGTATTCCAATAATGTTTATTTGCCTTAAAGCATGCTATTGCCAGTTTGCCTTAAAATGTTCATGGTGTTTTTTAACATGTTCGTTGCTGTTTACGACACACCATCTACACTGATATGAACGATTTGGCTAAGTTTTCTGGCTATACATATTTTCCATATCTTGGTGCTTCTTTCATTTAACTGCTACTTCGCTTTTATAAAAATCAATTTTGCTAATTAAAAATGTAAAAACTTAATTTACATAATTTCTATTGCATGGCTTGTTCGATTCAATTAACTATCTTAATTGTAACGAGGTGAACTAAAACATTCCCATATTATTCTCAAGTATATATTTTAATTTTTGATTTTGTTTTCTTTCAGATCAGTCCACAACACACCATGCTTTAAAATTACCAACGGATTCGCATACCGATATTGAAAGTACAACCTATTTCTTACACACTCCTCAACAAAACTAATTTTTCGATCAGTATTAAAACGTTAAAAATAACCCAAGCGCAAAACTACGTAACCGCCTATACCGAAGCCTCAACGCCAATTCAACGTCATCGTCAGCCTTCCAAAGTGCCCTTCATCGTCAGCGTAAAGCCACGCGCAATGTCCTCTGTCAACCCTCATCTAGCGTTGAACGAGCCACGTTTCTCGCTAGGCATCGTCGCAATAACCCTCGCCCCCGTCGCACACAGTGGAATAACATACAAACGCAACAAACTGAAAGTTCCGGCACCCTGTCATAATGTTTTACCCTATGCCTCAACCATCCCAGTGCTACCTACAGATAGTTTGCTTCGGAAAACCAGTGTACATTTCAACGACAGCTGTTAACCCGAATCAAGATGCACTCAAAAGTAATTTTCAGAAGACTTATTACAAAACTTTTGAGGTATCGTCTTGAACAGTGAACATTCAACCAACTCGCCATCACCCATCTAATACGGATTAATTCCATGCTATGACATTTCCATATACCATGCAGGTAAATCCGTGACAATGAAAGCACTCAATCCACATTGTATGTTGCCAACAATGAATGCCTTACTACGTGTGCACACCCCAGGTGTTGCATACTGGAAACAGAAATACGAGTTTGCAATTATTGTAAACGTAACTGTAGACAGATAACTGTTAGCCATTAATACAAATATTAGTGTTAAAACAAATTCCTACTTTCATGCTTCAAAAACGTGCATCAATAATGGACTAGCCATACATACCGCCCTTGAAACTGGTATATAAAAAAAACTACTAAAATACGTGCTTGAAATGGTAAAATACATAAAGAAATGTATTTTATCACTCTAAAAAAACAGACCACAAGCCATGTTCAGGATTCCTTGTAAGAAATATTATACAACTGAATTAGATTATATGATTTTTACGTTTGTTAATTGTTGTAAATATGTAGAACATTGAAATCTGGTCGTGTAAACTAGACTTTGAAATGTGATTAAAGAATTTTATATACGTAATATAGGAAATTTATTTATATAAAACAAAAATATGTTATCATTTTCAAAAATATTGAATTTTCGGAAAAAGTGAATAATTGTGAGAATTGATCGAAATTATTTTTTGGTTGTCATTATCTCCTCCACAATGTTAATTCTAGTCTTATAAAAGTAACAAATCACAAGGTAAAAAGTCTTACCACTAAAATGTTAGGCCTACTAACGACTGGATTATAGATAGTTTATTCATTTGCCATGACTTATTGTAAATACATACACCTATGTAATAATACCAGAGTGCCTTATTGTAGACTAAACAGCTATGAATAACTAATTTATTAATTGGTATTGGTTTAATTATATTGTAGATCATTTATCTTCAATTAATAATTAATTTATCTTTCTTTTTCTTTTATATGTCTACCATTTTATCTTGATGTTATAACTCTTGCTTTCAGCTAAATCTCTGTGTATATAAAACATATTATATTATATTTTGTGGAATGAACTTTCACACCTTTGATACTTAAATCTTATTTAATAATGTCAAAGGTAATTTCCTTTCCAGAGAAATTATATTTATTTGATTATTATTTAAACAAAGTGTAACTTGCTTTATTAGTTTTTAAATAGGCCCACTTGTAATTTGTATAGCAATGACTTTTAGTCAATAAAAACAGCTCACAAAATAATATGATATCACAGTTGCCCTCCTCCAACTTAGACTAATTTTAACTGATCCTATATAATATCCTGAAATCCTTTGAAAATGTCTGACATATTTTAACAATTTCGAAAGTTAATGCAGTACATTCAACATATGCATGCAACTATAAGATAATTGCTTTGTTATATGGGCCACACAACCAGGAAAGGCTATATATGTATAAATATATATATATAAAATATATATCGTAGTGTGTATATATAAGGCGTATATATTATTACAATAATTGAAAAGTATAGACCTGTGCAAGTGTGTTGGTCTAAATATTGAATGGGACGTGTAAAACGCATGTAAGTACACGCTAAATAGCAGTTCGGGAATTGTAAAGAATTGTTTGTAAAAAAATGCATTGAGACTTGAGAGTGTGCAATTTTCCGCGCCGTAAGGCGTGAGGCTGCGTTTCAAGCTGCTCACCTCATACACATCTTCAGTGGCAACACGTATTCGACATCCTTCACTTCACATGCAGCCAGCAATGACCAATTTACACCCATGTTCCTAATCCACCACTTTTCATACATAGGCTACATTGCTTTCATGAGTGATATGTAATATATTTTCATGATTTTTATAATGTCGTTACATTTTGTTCTTGAGGTTATGTTTGAAAATATGGTAACATTTTTGTTTTAACTATACAGCGTACGTCACAATATTTCGTTAATATGTATTGATTAATATCTAATGTCCTACTTTTGTTCTCTTTTTCGTAACTTGCTTAAAGTATAACCTGGAACACAAACAGTTAACCCCTGAATAACTAAAACAAAAAATTATTAAGCAATTAGCAACGATACGTTCACTCTTCTATATTTTAATGTGCACTGAATCACTACTTCGAAAAATAAAACACATGTAGAAAAATTACCATGATTACCTTTTCGAAAAGTAGCTAATCAGTTAATATAGTTTTTTACCACACACACTAAATATAATATATACACTTATGAATCGTCGCTAAAGTAACTTTATTCCACATGCTTTCTCGAAATGTTCGTGCAAAAATTCTTTTTAAGTTTAAGTTTAAAAATGGGAGTACTAAAAAGATATTGTATCTTATGCGCGAGTCGATCCCTTATCCACAGGTGTAACACACCCTGACCTACGTTCATACCTTATAAACAATAACGCTATGGTCTTATCTAAAGGTAACTGAAAGTTCAATCCGATGCCATCTCTTCTGTCACCTGAAGGTGAGTTACATACTGTATTAATATTAATAAAATGCGATAAATTTAGCATTCCCATCCCACCAACCCTATTATTATATAGCACAGATAACCAGTTGGGAATCTGTGTTCATAGTTTTATCGTTTACGAGGCCCTCACGTATTGTGAGAATTATGTATGTATAAGACGGGCTCTATAAGTTTTACCAAAACTTTGAGCACGTAAGTGGGTGAAAATGTCTATTCTTATTAGTTAATTAAAGTGATGATAAAGATAATTTTCTTGTGATTCTGATAATTAGGTATTATGATGTACTAAAATAAATAACTTCTATGTTGAAATAAGACTAAGTACTCGGGTATCACTGTGCTGAATAAATATTTCAATTTTTTAAATCATAAGTTTGGCTTTATTGGTAGTTATTCCACTTTTAACTTCTATTAAATTTTGCTTTAAGATTTGCCATTAAGGGTTGAATAAATAGGTATACAGTTTATGGTGTTGTAAAAGGTTTTTTTATGATTTAAAAAAATCATATTTATTGTTTTTTCTTTTTGCAAAACTCATTAATTTGGATAAAATTATATACATGAGGTTACTCTAATTTAATTTATGTTTATCTGTATCACATTCATATTTTATTAAAACTGATTTTAAGAAGGATGACCTTAGCTTGTTGCCGGAATCTTACTTACTTCCTGGAGTGTACATCAAAATGAACTCATTGAGCAATTAGCTTAAGTTAATTTAACTCGCTTGAACTGAAACACACGGCGATTTCAACACGTTGTTCGGTAACTCTTGGTCTGTGTGCAGGGCCGTTTTAACTAATAATGAGAACATAGGCACACATTTTTCGGTCGCCCCCCCCCCCCCCCCCCACGCAACTATGGAATCCAAAATATCGTTATGTTTATTTTGTGCATACAATGCAATGTTTTCTAATTTCACAAATAATGTTTTAAGGCAATTGCTAGGGCCTAGTCCTACATTTAAATATTATGCAATTTATAATAGGTACTACGTATGTAAATGTAATTCCATAGTTTCCGTTTAATAATGTTATTTTATATTACTCACCCACATGGACTCGAAGTCGCCGAATCGTTTGTACTGCACGCGCTTACGCGCTTTACGTCTTGCGAAACCGCAACGAGTTCTAGAGACCCTATAGGTAATTGTAATTTCCAGCCGATTCTACTTTTTCGTTATCACTATGAAACGCTAGCCCTCGTGATGCTAAACTCAATATATCTCGCCAATATTGTATTTCAGTTGACAACTGCACTTTTAATTTAGTATCAATTCTTTGCATTGTTTTGGTTCTAGCTATAAATGATAGAACATTTAATTGTTCTGTGTTCTTTGGACGTTTCATGTTCTCGAAACCTATTGCCAGCATTTTTCCAATCATTATATCCGTGTGAGAATTGTGACTTTCCACCAAAAAGTTGACAATGGGTGCAAAACACTGTACCTTGGGAGGGCGAGTATGTCACCCAGTGACGGTACACAACTTCGCCATTGACATTCTATCGATGGAACAAGTTTTTTTTTTAATATCGATTTTTGTGCGAGTAAAGACGAAGTGAACCCGTTAAATCTCCGTCAATGTTTTGATTAATGCTGTGTTTAGCAATGTAATCTATGAGTAAATCACTGATTACCCACGTCGCTAGATCTTTATTAAACAAAAAATTGTCATGCCGTTCACTTACAGATTTTTCAGCGACGTTGTGACAGTTTGAGTTTAAAGTAGACGGCTTCGTTAAATCACTTCTTGTGGGAGTTCTGTCCAAATCAATGAAATCATGTACGGCGATCGCCACAGTCTCACTAGATGAGTTCGGTTTACAATACCTGTGACAATGACATTGCCCTGTGCTCCCTAAGCAATGCTAACGAAGTAACTTTTCAGCATACTGTCTAACTCAATTTTTGTAGCAGTCGTGGGGGGCAGAACAAACTGCAAATGAGTGCAAAGTCAGTTTAATGCAATGTTTTGAATTAATCAATCTTGCAATCTCCCAGTCATTAATTCATATATATATTTTAATTTGGGCTTACATCACGCTAAAATACTGGGGGGCGCAGGCGCCCCCCAGTCTCTTGGCGCCCTAGGCACGTGCCTAGTGTGCCTATTGGGTAATACGGCCCTGTCTGTGTGCCCCCTCGAAGTGCATCGTATGAATGATGAATGTTCTGAGAACACAAGTCTGACGCGTTCTTGAATGGGTGACCTGCGACCTGCGCTTGCCGCCTCATTGCTCATCAATACATTGACGCGGAGTTGCACGTTATTGAGAAGACGAGTGGAATTCATGGCTCGTCATGGACGGATCTGAGATCGCGGCGGGATGCTGCGTTCCAGTGAGACTCGGAGAACAACGGTCACGTTGACTCAGTCATCTTAGGGAGAGTTTCATCAGAGTCGATAAAGAAGTTTCCCCTTTGGGGAGGTCCCCTTACCCCAAGTCAAAACGGAATCTAACGTCCTGCGCGCTGAGAGCGGCTCCAATGTGAAACTAATAAAAGCACTGCACGCTAAATACGGTCAGTAGATTATCGATGTGCAGTGACGCTGAAATCAACAAACAACAGACGAAACGTCAAACTTCAATTTTATTTTAATCATATTAGCCCTGGGCCCTAGTCTTTTAAAACGATTAACTTTTGATTTATTATTGTACTATAAAGTGTTGCGCAGGCGTCACTGACATTATCGTGCGAAATAATTTGAGATATGCCTTGTTCAAGCCTAACGTACGTAAGTGTAGCCTAGGCCCAAGGCCACAATACAGTTTTTAGACGTAAGTTCGCCCTAGGCACTCAAATCGAAATCTTGAACAATACATATTGTCGGCCTAGCTCCTAAGCTTAGGTCTACTCCATCAGAAATATCCTCATTAATAAAGAGAGTTTGCTTTATGCCAAAACATTCGCCAACATTCGATCGTATTTAATATTTTGACGTTTCCGCCATTTGTCGTCATCGACTGTTAACTACTAGTAGAAAAGTGACGTACTTTTATTGAAGTAGTTCCATCAATCGTCACACAGAGTCGCGCGGAACGTTAGATTCCCAACGACAAAAACCGACTTTTTATTTAACCCAGAGCGGTATAGGGAGTTGGAGGACCTCCCCAACGGGAAACTTCTTTATCGACTCTGGTTTCATCATCTCACAGTCATCGCCACCGCCTCCTCTTCTAGAGTAGGAGTCGAACTCATAGCCCACCAACTCTATGTTGAGATAACACCGGTCACATTGACTCAGTCATCTTAGGGAGAGTTTCATCATCTCACCATGGAGTTATAAATAGTAATCTCACAGTCATCGCCACCGTCTCCTCTTAGAGTAGGAGTCGAACTCATAGCCCACCAACTCGACGTTGGAGCTGTTCTGTATTGGCTGGAACAATAATGTGCCAAAACAGCGCTGGAATAAGATTTTATCAATACAATTAATAATTAGTTTTTGCATACGTAAAACAATTTTAATAAAAATCCATTCGTCTGTATATTCATTGTTCTACCACCATTATTAATTTCCCTCATTTTTGTCATTTATTCTACTGATCTGTTAATAATCGTCTCAATTGACCTTGGTTCATGATGAATAATCACCGTCTTAGGTCTGGTCGTCTGGTTGTGTCCCTGCCCAACTCGCAGTGTTACTCTAACTGGTAGCCATGCACTCTTGCTCTCACTAGAAGCAAACTTTTCTTTCCTTCTGTGTAAGTGGAGTACGCATGTGTTGACTACGACGACGTGTTGTTTGTGAACCGAATGAAAGTGTCGAGAATGAGGATCAGAGGCTATGGGAAAGGGCAAGGCTAGGTCTTCTCAAAGTTCATCACCCACACCCGAGGTTCTACCATGCACAGCCAAGTCCTGGTTCCGTTACTAGAATCCATGAATGAACTTTCACCGCGAGTGTGATGGTTATATATGTTTAATATGAGTAATATATTTGACGGACCGACGATGGACCAAAGTGAAGTGACCAAACGAGAATCAACGCGCACGATCTCTCTAGATTCTAGAACCTCTCCAGTCACCACACACGCATGCACGTTGAGATTTAGAAGACGCCTTGAAGGAAGACATCGCGGCAATAATGAGGTATGTTATATTCGCAGTTCCACTCGTAAGAAAACCTACACATGTGGATTTCCTCAGTCTTGGCTGGACGGTCCTTTCCTCCTGGGTATGAATGCCCTGGCATGTACCCCTCATAATAGCTTATTTAGTCCATATTCGTACAAAGAATCAAAGAAAGATACACGGTCTGCTTCAGACAGGTAGGAACTCGGTACTTTCAGAGGAGAGTAGGCAAGTATTTTATTAGCTAAACTATGAACATTTGTCACGGGAACAGAATATTGATGCGTTCTATTTTGACACATTTCTAAAGATTATTTAAAAAAAAACTGTACCAAATTTAATTTGCTGATTTTGGATTCTATTAAACAGTCTGCTATTTTCTGACTATCAACACCATGATCAACACCAATAAAGAATGCAAAGCATTTACAATATTATTAACATAATGAGATAGTGAGAGTATTATCAACACAATTTATTCCTTATTGGTAAACCTTTTTTCAACATTTTAAATATACAATTTAATTTGATTTAGTTTATGTTCGTGGAATATGTTAGTCTAGCTCAGAAATCTGTAGTATTCATACTTAGCATGTGTAATTGAAATGTGCAATTAAAAGAAACTTTCAAAGATGTGTATGTAATGTAATTTTGTTGTGACCGTTTTAATATATTTTAAAACTACAAAACATAAAATTTCAACTAAGTAAATATATTGGAACCTAATCAGCTTTCAAGTTATAGCATGCTTAAGGTTATAACTATGGCATCAAGATATTCAATCAAACTGAAGTAAATAAAAATACACATAAATAACTTTGCCTTGTGACAAGACTGGTTATTTTGTCGCTGCAGTAAATAGTTCCCGCTCAAGATTATTTACGACTTCTGATTATCGAAGTACGTATACAGCGCGTGGGCAGACATTGTTTTGCGGTTGAAACTGACGTTGAATAGATAATTGTTTCTTCTTAAAATGGTCAGCTATAAAATCCATAAATGAGTATACACCATGCTTGATTGGGTCTTAGTGTACTCCAACGACCTGTACGACGAACGTGGCTACAGCGATTAGTCAAGTATATCCTAGACATCAAAGCTTCTCGGCAGACATGACCCAAGCAAAACCATTATCTTACCGTAACAAGTGGTTACTCAATCGTGGGTGGAGCGGCTGGCTTCTCTCGGTCACATAAACGGTTGTTTCCCATTCGAATTCGAGAGTTGTAGTCGATATTTGTTCCCACGATCATTGTGATAATGCATGGCAGGATCAAACAGTCGCAATTATGTATTTGTTTATGAAGGCTGTTATGCGAGGCTGGCTGACTGATCTGGCACAAGATAGATAATCATTTCTTTGCGGTAACTGTGTGGGTGTGTGGTAAACTCGCAGCATTATGTGTAAACAGTGGAATCAATTCAAGTCAATATTATTGTTGCAAAATGTATACATAGCAGTATAACACTAACATTTCCGTTTCTCTCTTCAAGTGCAACTATGTTTAAATGCTTGTGCAGAGCAAAATTCAGTTATAGTATGCAAATGTGAAAACTCAAAACATGTTTATTATAATTTAGAAAAAAAAGGTTCTGTTTACAAAAACAAATATAATTAAATACATACTTTCACCGTTGTAAATTGGATGAGCGTAGCGAGCGAAGCGAAGATTCCATTTCACTACACTGGAGAAAAAAATCCGGAATGTTTTTTTTTTTTTTTTTTTTTTTTTTTTTCCTGTATTATTGTGTGTTTGTCAGCACGATTCCGGCTAAACAGATACTCCAATTGCGATGAAATTTTATGGAGGCCTTTGAAATCTCTGAACTTAGAACTGCCACGTTTTTGAGCGCAATCGAAAAATTATTTCTCATGAAAATCGCAATTTTACGATTTTTTTTCGATTTTTTAAAAATTTCTTTGACTTATAACACCTACATGCTTTATCCGATTTTAATGATTTTTTCACAGAACCATAATTTTATGAATTAAGATATTCGTGTGAAATTTGAGCGCAATCGAAAAATTATTTCTCGTGAAAATCGAAATTTTACGGGTTTTTTCTTTTTTAAAACAATTCTTTGACTTTTAACACCTACATGCTTTAACCGATTGTAATAATTTTTCACACAACCTTAAATTTATGAATTAATATATTCGTGTGAAATTTGAGCGCAATCGAATAATTATTTCTTATGAAAATCGCAATTTTACGATTTTTTCTTTTTTTAAATTACGATTAATTAAAAAAATTAAAAATTAAAGTTTATTTTTTATTTAATTTAAATTAATTTTAAAAAAATCTTCAACTTTGTAATGATTTTTTCACAGAACAACAGAAAATCCGCATAACACATGGCAGCTCAATGCACCAATTACGCTCATCCAACAACGCGGCGGGACTTAAGCGTTTTCCTAGTCTCAAATATGTGATATGTGAACGAAAATATTGTAATTTAAGGGTTTATCATAAAGACTTTAAGGGGTATTCACCCGCTAAACTCAAAAAATATATTTCATTTTAGCTAACTATAGTTTTGAATTTAGACAGTTACATAATTTTTTTGGGTACAGCAACACCCGAAAAAAATGTGCCAAAATTGGTAATTTTCGAGCTAGGTCCCGACATCAAAAATCTCCCCTAAGAAATAACATGGGGTCGATCTTTATGCCCCGTGACCTTGAAGGATGTTGATCCAAAAAAATATTGGCCATTATTGACTTATTCGACAGCCTTTTATATAAATCCACTCAATTTTGGTTTGTAATTTGGGCAAGTGGTTCGGTCAAAATATGGTGATTACCAAGAAGGGATGTGATTTTGGAATGCATATTTTTTAAATGTTTGAGTGTATATTTGCGCACAGTTTCAAGACACAATGTTATAAAGGGCAATTTTAGATTGGTACGATGCTCTAGTATGTGGAACCAAAAATAACCACGTTAAATACGATTTAATAAATTAACCAAAACCAAATTTTTGCAAATTTCAGGATCAAAAAACTTAAAAAATTCTTGTAAAATTGCAGTAACACAAGATATAATTTTTAAGCGATAATTTTTGGGTAGTATTATGCTATTGATTGTGATAAAAATAAATAATTGAGCATTTCAAATTATGACAACACGTCCAATTAGAAACGAGTGTATTTTTTTTTTAAGTTTTGAAAATTTGAGAAAGCTGTGACTGTTGTTATGATGTAAAATATAATTTAACAGGAAAAACATAAATTCAAAAAAGACTCAAATACATTAAAAAAATGAATTGGCATTTGACAATGTGTATGCAGGTGTCAGAAATCGACGTCCTTGCCGATACCATGCACACTTGCTGACTCGAAATAGAAAGCACGAGTAAAATCCATCTCACGTCAACATGAACTCGCCAGACGGAATCCACACAGACACAGACGGAGCTTTTTCTTTCCGAGCAATCGTGGGTGGTGGACAGGAGACAACACACAACACACACACCCAATTTATTATTAGTATAATCGATACTCAAATATGTTCCCACGACCGACTTCGGCGGCCCATGCGGCCAGCAGAGAAAGTCCTTGCGCCCCATTGAGCCCCCGGCACCCCATTAATGCATGGCTGCAGAGTTCAAACAATATAAATCATCGAGTGCGAGGTCATCTATTGTTGATTTACTTTGAGATACGTTCGGAACTCCTTAATTCGTTGAGGCAAGTGGACATACATTCGTGAGTACAGGCGTATCTATATCATTCAGTGTAGGCATATAATACTTCTCAATACATTTCTTTTTGTCGGCTGCTTTGCTATACAAAACAAAACAATTTCTAACAAATTATAAGAATGTTAAATAGATAATATGCCGTCAATAACAATATGTTTGTAATAATGACTATTGACGCATAATTAAAATAATAACGAACGAACTACAATATAACAATGATTTTAAACACTTGATATTTATGTATTATTTACTTTAGTTACGACAATTTGAATAAGATGCACTAAAATGATCTAATGCGTTTTAAAATTTTCACGGGAATAATCTTCGCAAGGACAATAATTGTCTCAACTGTCATTGTGCCCCAATAACATTCCCATTGCCTCAAAAGGAGTTAAAATTATTTGACTCAAGTGAACTACATTTTTTTTTTTTAATTAATAAACAAGAAAATGTAAAAAGGTTGATAATAATTTTTAAAATATAAATCAACTATTTTATTTTATTGATCAGGAATATTGAAGTATTGAAATATAATAATTTATTCATAAATACCCATCTTTGAAAACAATTTGCTTTATACCAAAACTATTTGTCGACTCTGAACTGATTCAATTATGTGTATGTTTTAGTTACATTGGGGACCACAGCAGTCATGGTGAAAACTTCCACACTATTCAAATGTCATGATCAATTATAAGTGTCTTCAATTTTTTATAAGGGAGCGACGCTTTTCTTCACGCATCACTTTTCTGTCCGTCCGTCTGTGCGCATGTTAAGCGTCACAACACAAATCAAACATTACCTCAGATTGTTACTCATTTTTGTTGACAATGCCCCTATCCTTCAACAAGAGTTATACATTACTATTTAAGGGTCAGGGGTGGGGCTAGCTCCACTGAAAGATGAAATTAATAAATACCCGGCACCTCCACCAAGAATAAGTTTCGTTATACGCTTCGTTCTCTAACGTGCTTGTTGATATTTTACTTGTAAAATAAATCAAGTTCAATAAATATTTGCAGACAAGACAAGACAATCACACCACATCTTACATATTACGACGAGTTTAATAATGGATGCACATTATACTCATTACGTAAGCATTGAGCGTTGTCATTACTGAGGCGGATGACTTGATTCTTGGAGCTAGGTGCAATAACACCTCCACCCTTTCACTCGCATACACATTGCCCAGGCAAGCTAGCTCACAGCGTCGCTGTCATATTATGTATTCTCATCTCATGCGTTATCTTCTGTCCGACCGTCCGTCTGTGGGTGTGTCACGTCTCGCGATAAAAACCGAACACGACCCTCGATTGATTGTGTTTTTTCTTGGCATTGCTTCAGTAAGGAAGGTGCACAATGGTTTTGGTGACCCTTGTGTTCTGGGAGTACAGCTAGCTTTCTTTGCAAGGGGCATTTTCCGTACCCGGCACCTCCACCAAGTATAGGCCTGTATCAATCCGTGATAAGATTTTATTTGTGTGTTTTTCGACAGTGTAGCTTCTCCCCATATCTTGGGTATACTCCTGTACTATTTCTCGGTCTTGCTTCACTTCGGTTATAAGACTATTGCAGACATTGGTGCTTAGTGCATGGGCCGAGTTGGAATTTACACTAAACATTATATCGTATATATTCTTTGCCACAAAAATAATTGTATTCGTATTTTCATATTTTGTTTTGTATTTTTTTTATTTAATTAAGCAAAGAGTATGGCACTAGCGATTTTATAATTTATAACATCTGCATTGAGTATTTGTTTTGGAAATCGATGCTGTATATTTTTGTTGGATTTTCCATTGATTTTGTAACGAATGAACCCTATTTTTTATTTTATTTTTACTAGAAAATCTCAATGGGTTTCTTGTGTCAGAAAAGTGATGTTATTTTCATTTTCATAGTTATAAAGGAATATCACGTAATCATGTAACTAAAATACTATGAACGAGTATGAATACATTACGAAGAATGTATTTTTATTTATTGGCAAATTATTATTTATAAACAAAATAGGCTTTTGTTTATTTAATTCAAGGCTTAATCTATTCCCACAAGTGCTATAACATTTACAGAAATTATAATTTAGTTAGTTATGCTACATTATCATCATCACCAACAGTGTATTTTCCATTCTTACAGGTTTTTCTAAAAAAAAAAGCTGATGACGGTTGGCACGGTAATTGATCGACTGGTGCACGAGATACGACGAGGGGAGGGGTTGCTTCCCCTAGCCATAGGAGCTTAGTTTATGGCTACTGATGTTGGTGGAACATTATGACTGTTGTTTGTACTGGTGAAAACGTTGTATGAATTATACATCACAATTCATAATAATATAGTAATAAATGCAATATTGTTGAAACACTTAAATGGTTTTTGTTGTTGATATAGCCGTTATTTTTTGTATACATTGATATTAAACTTCTAGCGTTGTTAATGTAAGTAAATATTTTATCTAGTTGATATCGTTGTGCTTTAGGGGTAACAGCGGCCCTTGTTACCTCAAAAGAAACTGTTGGCGTGGTTTCATCTCATTAAAAGAAGAGCTACAATCTTAATTTGCCATCAACATCTATTAACTTGTGTGACTGACTACCATCTTTCATTATGAATACATAAATTCTCCAAAATATTTTTACATCATTTTTAAAATGATAGTTTCATATTATATTAATATTGAGACCCGATATTTAAATACTTAATATTGATGGTATTATTCCCGTACAAATGTTGAACTTCAGTGAGCGTACTGGGTGGCAACTACAATTAGAGAAAATAATCCAATGTCTTCGAATTCCAAGCGTGCTTCGTTCGGGTCTGAGCAATGGGAGTAACCGAAATAAGAACACGCATTTTCAAAGGTTGACGAACATCTAAACTTTTCATCCATCACTAAAAGACATTTGGTACTCGACTCGGACATGACTTCGGGGCGTTATTTTCCATTCTTTCCACATGTCATATACATTTCCAGTTTCACAAACAACAATGACAATCATTCCGCCCAAATAAATTCTCAATCCACGATTATTAAAATCATCGTCACATCGTTGAATCCGTGGCGTTGGGGTTGGGAGGTTTCTCCTGCTCGGGTCATGGGTCGCGATGATTGGCGACAACGCCCGACAATACACGATCGTGCTCCGGGCACCAGACGCCCCCATACGCCCTGTTTAATAACAGACACTCAATGGGACATTCGACGATCGTCTCCCACTATTGTTTCCGCATGTAAAATGAGTAGTTTTTTTTATTGTTCTGACCTGTACATGTTTAGCTTTGTCGATATAGATCTCAAATATCGAAATGCGTGACAGCCATGACTCGGCTCAACTGAGAGCACTTCCACATTGAGTCATTTTGAAAGCACATGCGTATTCCATCATGAAGTTTATGAAGTTGCTCTCGTTTTGTAATTATATAATGCAGCTTGCAGTTCTTTGTAAAAATCGCAAGTGCGAAATATTTTGAATAGGTCAAACGCAAACATATAATACTATATTGTTACCGATAGAGCACTGCAAATTATTATTACATAACAAAATAGATACCATTTCGTGCAAAGTAGGTCTAAATTATAAGAAATGTTGATCTATAACTATACAACTACGCATGCATGATAAGAGGTAAGTTTTTAAATCACTTTGCTTCCATTTGTCATGCAAGGAACAGCTATTGTTGTTTTGTGCTGTTGCTTCAAATACAAAATTTAATTATGGTGCTTCATTTCGAGGAACCAACATTGTTATCAGCTGGTCACTCTGACACCCTTGTCAATTCCATACCGTCTAGAACTCCAACTCCAAAACAAATCTATATCAGATCGATGCACAAACTTTACTGGTACCGATAGCAGGCGGTTCTGAATTTGATTCACAATGAGAGAAAGTGAACTGGTAATAGATCAAATGTACATTACATTAGAAACATTATAAAATAATTTACAATTCTCAATTACCGTTTCCTGACTTTGTTGAAAAGAGAGGATAGTTATTGGGACATTGCTAGTACGAAGGCTAGCAGCTTTCATGTTCTTGTGTGCACGGATTGGTTTCGTGACACATAGGCAGGCTACGTTGCCTTAGCCTTATACCTGAAACAAACGATGAAATAAATTAGTAGAAATTCCGCAATGCTAAATCAAATTACAAATTAATAAACTTCATTTTCGTTATAAATAGAACGTACCAAAATCCCGATTTTAATTGGCTTCCAGTGATGTATGTGTACACCTAGATGAACACATTATTATTGAGTAATAAATCATCACACTATATTCTCTACTATCTCAAGTTCATGAGCTTGCATGCAGTTTACGCTGTGAAAATCACATTAAAACCTAGTTCAAGAAACACAAATTATTTTGTGAGTCTAATTTGAGCTAAATCTAGGAAATCATTTTTCAAACGAGATCACATTTGAACACACACATTTGAAAATCACATACCTACCAGCAGTTCATCATATTCTTTTACATGCATTGACTGAATTTAAACTAGCTTTAACTGTAGGGTCACATATTTTATTTAGCAGTTTTCATTGACGAACGTATACAAAGTTTATTTTTATAACCAAGTTAAATATCAAGATAATTTAGTAAACGAGAATCCCTCTCGCTTGTCAAATTGATCATTTTGGTTTAATTAATTAATGTTGCACATATTCGATACTGAATTATATACAGAACCAATACTTCGATGGGTCGAAAATAAGGTTTATTCTGCTCGTGTGTAATTACATTTTTTTTTGTTTTTAAGAAAATTATTATGCCAATAGTGTTTTGGGGAGTTTTTTGGGGGGTTTAAATGCAATTTGATTTTAATTTAAAATCCATTTTTTATTTGTCATGTAACATTTTTGCTCGGACGTATGTAGCCTTGCCCTTAGGCTCTGGGTTCGATCCCCGGTTGGGACAAATTTGTTTGATAATGGTTGATTTCATCTACATCACAGAATAAGCATCCATGACGATGGTTACAGCTATAAAAAAAAAAAACACTTTTCGAGCCCCGAGTTGATTTCCGGAGTGTGTAATATTATGAGATGAGATGAGTGAATTTAACCATCTCCCCGACACCCGCCCGTATTGTTATGGTAGCACGAAGGCTGCGTGAAACTGAGCGGCTTCTGTGTGGAGCCGCATACCGCAGCACGAAATATCATTTACTTAGTCTTGGAGCGTGCTAGCTATGCGACAATTAGAAGAACCGTGACCGAGACATGCGATGTACGACTCAAGGCGGGAGCGAACGCGATCACGACATCCTAATACCTATACCTAGACTCGAGTATTTTGCTTTTGGGAAATGTTTATATTTTTACAGCTTTTTTATTGGTTTGTAAATAAATTTTTGGTATTTCTGATAAGTATGAATGAGGAGGTATCTCTCTATAGTGATTTGTTGTTGCTCCTACTATTATTAATTATTTATCCATCAACACAATAAAATATCCATTTCAGACAATATTAGATGTAATAAAAATACTATTTCGTGTGTATTGGGCAGATTAAACATATTTTCTTAAGTTCTTGCCATGAAGTTTACATGGTTGACACCTTGGTTTTCTTGTGAACACAATATTAGACAGCGAAGTTCCCTTCCTATGTATACTTCACTTTTCTCTCCGTCCATCCGGCTGTGCTTGTGAAACGTCTCACGATAAAAACCGAACATCACCATGGGAATTTTGTCGACACATCTCTTGTTTTGGTGACCCTGTTGGTCAGATAGGCGAGACTAGCCTCACACACAAAATTATAAACCTGGCACCTCCACCAAGGAGAGCTCAACGCTGGACAAAAATTATATTTGTTTATACTTCTCTGACTAGCTGTTGAATACATAGCTTCGCTCCCTATTTGGAGCACTCCCGTACCCAGGGTTGTTTTGTACATGCGTTACCCAAATGATTGCGTATGTTTGGAGGTAGAACGTGTTTACTTCTTTATAATTACTATTAGCTTGTTACTAGGTAGTCATCGTTCCACGTGTATCGAAGCTCCAGTAAAACAAAATTTATAAAAATGGACCGATAACGATGTGCAATTCACCCATTTCATCTAGTAAAAGTGTCATTGTTTCCATGCCAAGTAACTTGCACTTTTGCTTTGCCTTCATAGTGAATCCATGGGTGCTAGATACTTCGCTGGCCATCAGTAAGCAAGACACGTGTGACCGTATTTATTAACACACGTTTTGCATAGAGAATCACATAAACGCGACAAGTTGATCAAATTACGACAGGCATGTGCACAAACAATCACATGAAATTCTAGTACTACTGATCGTTAGATGTGGCTTTCTTACCAAGAATGATATATTGGATCCTAAGTTTATATTTTGTTTGTGTTGATGATGGAACACAAAGATAAGACTAACAAATCAATAAGAATGACATACCAACGCATATTGTGTGTATTGCACTTTCACAACAGAAGTTCATCAACCATATTTGATATAAGAGTAATGTTCTTAATTTACAAGTTATGTTATACTTTATCTTATATTCCAAAAAATATATACTTTTTTAAATACAAAATCCATTTTTGTTATATATAGTATATGTCATGTACAATCCAATGCCTACATCACTCACGAGGAGCTTCCTCTGCGGTTTATTGGTTGTTTAAATAATTACCAACATATCATAACTTATCGTCATTTTAAAACGATTACATAATATATAACACATAACATATAGGTCACAAAAACCATAATGAATCTCCCTAAGTGCTGTAAAGCAATGTCAACGAAAGACTCGTGTTGTTCGGAGGTCATGTTCGGTTTCTGTCGTGAGACGTGACACACGCCTAGACGGAAATACAGAAAAGTGATGCATATATAGAGGAGAAATAATATTATTAATTGAATTGGTTACATCTTATTATAGTTGTGCAAAATACTAAGCATTTTAAAACATGATTAATCCATTGCCCACTTTTGGTCATCAGAAGTATAGCCAGTGCTTATAGAACACAGGATGTAGAAACAACACAAATTTGTTTGCAAATCAGCGCTACTCGTATGTTGCGGTTTGACAAATGCACCTTGGATCTAAACGCTCATCTCAGCAGATCCTTTCTAAAATCACCCACTATGCAATTATTTACCGAATTAAGTTTTTCGCAAAGCTCAATTATTATGTCTTTAAAAGCCATTAGTCACCTTGACTGACTCTGGCTGTATACGTAGAAAAAACTAACCCTGCTTTCAGTAAGTGATACTACCTATACTAATGCGAACCTTGAGTGATTTCACTTGATTTTTTTAACTGGGCGGACATAATTTCAACCTATTTTATACCATTCATAATCTTCATTCGTGATGGACAGACACCTTACAGTCATATTGTAGTAGTATCTGCGTTAGTCTAAAGAACAATGATGTGTTTGCTGTTGAACGACTGTTGCAACCAACGTTTTGACGAGCTTCACTGCGTGGAAAATGCATGACGTACGAACAGTTTGCTAGATGCACGGATACGGATCCATAAAAGATTAAAAAAAGGGAGCAAAGCTACATTATAAACTGAGTATCGAAGAAAATACAAAAATAATATTTCTCTAAACTTCTAATATAGTTGGTGGAGGTGCCGGGTTAATGGAAATGCTTCTTATCGATTGGGCTAGACAACGTTATTTTTTTCTTTTTCTTAGTAACAATAAGGTCCGCTATTGCAAAGAATGGCTGGTTGCAATACTTAGACTAAAGAAAGAGTAAATAAATAAGAGTCAATACTGAAAATACTTTACAGCTGTTATCTAAAAGAGATGTACAGAAATAAAAATTCAGAAATTCGCGCTCTTTTTAACGATCTTTACAATGATTCAATGTTACCAAATTCAGAAAATAATAATACCTTGAAACCACGATCAATGCCGAAAGTAAATATAGAGACCATATTCCAAATCATAAACACTTACAATTTAAACTTAAACATTTTTTTATTCGGAAAAAAATGGGAAATGTGAAAATTATGAGAAAAATTTTATTTGAAATGTTTACTTTACATTGGATCAAAATTGTATGGAAGATTTATACTAATCGCGAAGTAAGACGTTTTACTTTTGCAGCTTGTGAATTATCCACATTGCACATATATGTATTTGTTTTTCCAAGTCAATATCTCCAGTAAGCTGTATAGTGAGCTTCTTCTGTGGTCTCTTCTGAACTAATACACGTCCGTGGTTTTCCCTAAGGCCACCGCCGCCTCTTGTACTAAATAACTGCTTCCTGTGTTCTCGTGAAATACGGTGCACCGTGCAATGACAGGTGTATAGTTAGCGCAGCCCTACATTGACGTATTTTGCAATCTTTGAGTAGTTTCATCGTCTCCCGATCATTAAAAGGTGGTTTTAACTGATGGTTACAAAGTAAAACACAATATTGTGGTTTATAAATACTCAGACTCGGCCGTAGCTTTGGAAGCGAATGTGTACGTAATATGAGGAGTTGAGGCCGAGGTAGTTACTCTTAATTACAAGGTGTGAGCTTCGTCTCCGCTCAAGTGACCACATACGCCTCTTTTGGCTGAGGTTTGGCGCCGCTTGTTTTAGCAAAATGTTGGTTGTTGTATCCGCGGTGGGATTCTAAGAGTTTGTTGTGCACCGACGCCACTGACATGTTATACCTGTAACAGTAGGTTTTGGCAATTACGTTTCCGTACTTAAATATTAGCTAGATATGTAGTTATTAATTCTTCCTGTAATTATAACGTTGGCTACTTCTAGCTTGTATGGACCACCAAACGGACTTCACAGAAACCGTCAGTGAATGATGAGGCGGCAACAGCTAACGATGTCTAGGGATGTATTTTTTGAACATGGGAACGGATGTTGGTTTGGATAATGATTTTTATTTTTATTTTATCAATGTATTATCCTGTGAAACTTTTTCGAATTCGATGAAAATATGGGACACTCATAATGACATTTTTTGTTTGTTTTTGGGGACGAGAATAAAGAGAAATCACAATAAGTGAGATAACTTGGTAAAGATTACGACGATACAAAAATAAATATTATGTCATATCTGCAAACGTGCAATAATTGACAATCAAAATATAATCAATACACACCTTTGTTCAACAACTCCTCTTTGTTCAAATAGGTTTACCCTTTAAAAAATGTGTTGGCCAGTTGGCCTGATTGTTTAACAGTTTGATTTCGTTCAACAGGTGTTTAATCCAAATGGTTATTCTTTTGTTTAAACAGATAGTCACTGGGTTTATTATTCTTTGTTTTTGAAAGGCTGAGGCCTCTGTGCAACATGTATATATCTGTCCATTGTTACATAATATGTTTCTTTGTTAAAATGTTTTTATTTATTCATTACACTTTATTATTTAAGTTTTTATAACTGAACTGAATAGAATAATATGAAATACAGACTTTTTATTATTCGTGCACGGTTTAACTGGTAAAAGTAGGTAGTGTTTCTTCTATTTCAAATTTGTTTTTTTCAACGATGGTTCTTAAAATTGATGTAATTTGTTTTTAAATTTGCTCATTTATATATTTTTTAATCCACATCTTTCTTATCTTTTGAGCAACTACATTTATCAAATATCAAACCTTATTTTTGTAAATTATTTTTTATTGATGTAAATATAAAAAAATATATGTTTCAAAATATAACAATTTACACATAGCAAAACTCGAAACATGAAATTTTAGTATTCAATGGATCAAATCCACCCACTGTTAATCCAGACTGAAAATGTAATATTTCTTGATTGGTCAAAATAAGGGACTCTCATAAAATTGAATTTAGACGTTTCTTCCCAATTACTCCAGAACCCTGTCGACCAAGCTAACGTATAGAAATACCCTTCATAGATTACTTTTATCTTACAAATAAGTGGATAACATCAAGTTCTAAATCGAGCTCAATGTGTAAGTGGCGCAGATTATAGAACAAATCTCAGCAACGCTTCTCTTGCTTGTTGATTCAGCCGCAGAGTGATCTATTTATTATACACGTCGTGTGCAGAGAACTGGAAGTGAGTGACAACATAATCCTAGGAAACCTAGACAAGGGCGACGACGGATACATTTACATCAAAACTAACATGCAAATTGAAGTATTGTGCGGTCTTCATGTGGGCGATATCGAGCACATGTGCTTGGTAGACTAAAGCCACAAAACGATGACGCTCTAACCGTGTTGATAAGATATAGCAATCATGAGGACAGTTAAACCAGTTCTGTTGACCAGTAAACAGCATTATTAGAAAACAAATTCGATGTAATTGAAGATCATAATCATGTCATTTTACTAGATTGGGCATGCCATGGGGGAGAATGTCCACACTAATTTTAGGACTCAATATTAGTACTTTTGAAATATTTGCATAATATTGCTTTCGCGTTTTGTCTGAGAAAACGTTTTAAATCTTTAGTCAGGATTGCCAGTGGAAGGGATTGTCCATTGACTCTCAGAGCGTCGTTTGCTATAGTGCTGAGCTATATATTATAATTATTATGTATTATGCAAATGTGAATAAATGTAGATAAGTCATAATATGTATATTATACAGTATGATTAATGCAAAACATCAATAAGAAACTAATATTTTAGATAATATAAAACTGTTTAATACATCATGAGGATGATGCTCAAGCTCAAGTGCGATACTCTAATTCTGGAGGTCCCAATTCGATCTCACCACCTGCAATCCTGACTGAAAGTTTTACCTAAGTTTTCAAGGATTGCATTCTCTAAAACAGCCCATGCATGCATTTGCACCGGATTTCTTACGAGATATTAAAAATTCATTAATTGTTAGTTTTACTTTTTTCAAAATATTATAATCTAATCATATTGAACACAAATGAAAATGAAACAAATTTCTAGCAATGTGATTCGAATAAAACACACATTTGAGTTTTCCGGACACGTGCACCGTCGCACGTCTGGATGGCGAATGTCTGATGGCTTTCGCCTGATCAAGGACGAGGACGAGCGTTAGAAAATTACCTGTTTCATCGACTTTAAAGTTATTGTCCTTAACACATGATTATATGTGTTTTACAGGTGGTAGCTGCCACATTTATATTAGTCAGCCATTCAAAATTCATCGATGCTCTTATTTGATATTGAGGGGGGGGGCTACAGTCTTGCCCTCCCCCTGATTTCTCAGGGGGGGGGGGCAAGTGCCCTCTCTGCCTCTTCTGTCTGTGGCAACAATTGTTTCTCATTTACCATTATCTGTTTCCCGTTTCCATTCCAATTTCCAATTTCCCATTTCCCATTACTGTTATTTCAGTTGTAGCTCTCACTTCCATATGCACTCATTCGCGTAATTGATCGTCCAATATCAATAGTTCTACATAGGTTTTACTTTTAGGAGATAAATGTATTATATTACTCAAATTGATTCTTTTGACAAGTCTTACGGATATCCACTACTTGTTACCTGTTCACATTACAGGTAACATCGTCGGCATATATTTGGTTTGATACTCTTCTTCCTTCCTGCCATAAAACCAACAAAACCTACCTGTTGTTAGGTAAGAAGAAGGTTTATATCGAAAGTATTTTTTGCACGATTCGGTAAGGTATCCTTGTCTTGCCGCAATGGTCCCACCACCGGTCGCTACTATCTGCGCCCGTCTCTAGGTTATTCGAGGAATCGTTTCACTTTGATACCGGTTACACCCCCAACCCAGACAGATTACCCATAAAAACACACCACAAAACCCACCTCACTAAATGATAGAGACAGTGTTTGCGTCGTCGTGAATGAAAT
The DNA here is from genome assembly GCA_024449915.1 of Sweltsa coloradensis. Classification (NCBI taxonomy): domain Eukaryota; kingdom Metazoa; phylum Arthropoda; class Insecta; order Plecoptera; family Chloroperlidae; genus Sweltsa; species Sweltsa coloradensis. The sequence continues at coordinate 155,238 of JAMZAV010001454.1, forward strand.
CGTCCGTCTTCTGTTAATTAGAGGTATAGCCTCGGAAACAACGCTGGGAAACCACGTGTGTATTCGCCGAGCATTTGATTCACAAATTGGCGGCTGCGTCAGCCACGTTTACCGCGAAATTACGTGGTCGGATGAGGGTCTGGAAACACCAGTCACCTACGACTACACGACGCGCATTGCTCACAGTTTGTGTTGCAACTTGCAAGGTACTGCGTGGGCTTGTTAGTTAATCATCAGCAATTTATAGGCCTGATCGATTGATCCTAATTGGTAGTGATATTTGATAAGAACTACTCTTCTACCGTCAATAGTTATTATCCTAACATAATCCGTGTAATACTTCTCTGTTATTTACAATTCACACATTTCTTGCCCGCAGTTTAAACCTATAACCGCATGTTCTTTGCGCTAAATAACTAATTTGGTTGTATTTGTTTATCTATATAAACCCACACAGCGCTCAATGTTGTCTGATTATTGAATTCAAAGAAATTGATTTGTTTATTGGATGAGCGTTGCGAGCGAAGCGAAGATTCCATTTCACTACACTGGAGAAAAAAAACGGAATGTTTTTTTTTCTTTCTTTCTTTCTTTCTTTCTTTTTTTTTATTTTTATCTGTCTGTTAACACGATTCCGGCTAAACCGATACTCCGATTGCGATGAAATTTTATGGAGGCCTTTGAAATCTTTAAACTTAGAACTGCCTTGTTTTTGAGCTTAATCGGTAAATTATTTCTCATGAAAATCGCAATTTTACGATTTTTTTCGATTTTTAAAAACTTTCTTCGACTTATAACACCTACATGCTTCGTCTGATTGTAATGATTTTTTCACAGAACCTTAATTTTATGAATTGATATATTCGTGTGAAATTTGAGAGTAATCAGAGAAATATTTCTCATGGAAATCGCAATTTTACGATTTTTTTCGATTTTTTAAATTTCTTCGGCTTATAACACCTACATGCTTTATTCGATTGTAATGATTTTTTCACAGAACCTTAATTTTGTAATTTATATCTTCGTGTAAAATTTGAGCGCAATCGAAAAATTGTCTCGTGATAATCGCAATTTTACGATTTTTTTTTGAATTTTTAAATTTCTTCGACTTATAACACTTACATGCTTTATCCGATTGTAATGATTTTTTCACAGAACCTTAATTTTATGAATTTATATATTCGTGTGAAATTTGAGCGTAATCGAAAAATTATTTCTCATGGAAAATCTCTATTTTACGCTTTTTTCGTTTTTAAAAAATTACGCTCATCCAATAACGCGTCTGATAAAGCGTTTGCGAAGCATCCTAGCTTATTATTATTTTTTGTAAGTAGCTCTTTAGTTTTTTGGATGAGCGTAGCGAGCGAAGCGAAGATTCCATTCTACTGAAGAAAAAAATCCGGAATGTTTTTTTTCTTTCCTTTTTTTGTATTTTTGTCCGTCTGTTACCACGATTCCGGCTAACCGATACTCCAATTGCGATAAAATTTTCTGGAGGCCTTCGAAATCTCTGAACTTAGAACTGCCACGTTTTTGAGCGCAATCGAAAAATTATTTCTCATGAAAATCGCAAGTTTACGTTTTAAAAAAAAATCGACTTATAACACCTACATTCTCTATCCGATTGTAACGATTTTTTTACAGAAACTTAATTTTATGAATTGGTATGAAATTTGAGTGCAATCAAAAAATAATTTCTCATGAAAATCGCAATTTTACGCTTTTTTTCTTTAAAAAAACTACGCTCATCCAACAACGCGCCTGAAAAAGCGTTTGCGAAGCTCCTAGTAAAAGTTCATGAAACGCTTATCATTTGAATAAAATTTATATACGAAACACATTTTTAGTACGGCGGTGATGGAATAAGATTTTCTTCGATTCAACTCACCAGATATAAAATCTTTGTTTTTATATTTGTAAAATTAAATTGGTGTAATTTTAAATAGGTAATGATTCCACGGTATCATACGATCTGCATGTATACTTGTTGCAAACTGTCTCTATAATATCGACCATAATTAATGTTTTCATGAAAGTAACGTTGAAAAAAGTTAGTCAAATATTTTTGTAAAATTTTAATTTGTTTGAGAATTTTGGCGTGCGTTTTTAACAATTCTTAATTTTGCAATATATTGTATCACAACTCAATATCAAAGTCTAGAGCCAATTAGCAGATTACTAATTGATTTTCAATTCACTTTTCCTTACTTCTCGTATTTTTTTTCCGAATAGTTGTTTTAAGTTGGAACTACAATTTGGAAAGTAATTTGAAGGAGATATGATCATGGAGTTATAAATAGTACTGGCCTACTCCATGATATGATATCTACTTTTAACAAGTTAATTCTTATTGCTGACAGTTACCTCACTTTAATACTGCAGAAAGTAAATTTTATGTTGATTATTAAATTATTAATTGATTAATTTACAAGTATAATAATAAGAAATTTTATTTCTTGTTTTTGGCTAAAAAAAAAATACTTAATATAATAACTAAAGTTATTTATTTATAAATAAACACACGAATATACAACAAAAGTTATTTATTTATAGCTATAAGTATTAATTATTGTTAAGGCTATTTGACTGCTTTTTTCTATTTTCCAAAATATGCTACTAAGTCAAAATATAGTCAATGGCTTTGAAACCTGGCTATTTTAGAAAATCAAAACTATTTTTTTCAAATTTTTCTGATCCGGTACACGGCCAATATCGCCACCTCAAAATAATTTCAAACTTCAATTCGCCAGGGCACACCATTCAAGGTAGGGTGTTGTGCTTTTGGACATTAATTTTCCACTGGTTTTCTATAGGCTGACTGAGAGGAAAAAATAATTTTTTTAACAATTGTCTTTCCTGCGAATTTTTTTGTTTGGCGATATTTTGTACCGATTTGTACCGCCAAACGAAAAAAATCGCAGGAACGACAATTGTTTTAAAAAAAATTCTCTCAGTCAGCCTATAGAAAACCAGTTGAAAATTAATGTCCCAAAAGCACAACACCCTAAGTTCAATGGTGTGCCCTGGCGAATTTGAAGTTTGAAATTATTTTGAGGTGGCGATATTGGCCGTGTACCGGATCAAAAAATTTTGAAAAAATAGTATTGATTTTCTAAAATAGCCAGGTTTCAAAGCCATTCACTATATTTTGACTTGGTAGCATATTTTGGAAAATAGAAAAACGCGGTCGAATAGCCTTAACATTGATTGAAATTGTTGCCCTGACTTTGGTAGAACATATTGCTATCAATATTCTCAAATCTAGATTGCCTAAAAACAATGAATGCTATCATTATTAACTCATTGTTATTTAGCTCGATTTATGTGCCTTATTTATGGTGTGTTATTGTTATCTTCAAGAATATTTACTAAAATTGTATCATATTAGATTGCTGAATCCAGTAATAATCTTTTATATTATCAGATTATTATCAGCTCTTTTTCTTTCAGCAGTTTATTATAATTTAGAGTTAGTGTGTAACGAGTTAACTAATTAATGAGTTCTCAACTTCTCAGGTATTTACCCATACAATACTTTTCACATTTCACCACAAGCTCGCAAGCGTTTTTGTCCTGAGTAAAACATTGGTGTTTCGAGTACTAATAAGTTAATAAATTCAAAAATATTATTATTCAGGAGATTTTTATAAAGGATTCAAAATGCATTTGTGTATATGTAAGTGAAAAAGAAAACACTAAAATATACTAAATTCCGGGTTACCCAGTTATTTTGTTTTCTCATCGAGGATTAAAATTTAAGTTTTTAACAAATACAAAATTACCGAAATGTAAGTGCAGTGTAAAAACTAAAATTTGGAAATTTTGTTAAATTTTGTTACCAATTTGAAATCCAACTTCAGCAAATTATTTTTCAAAGACCAACGAAATAAATGAAGAAAAAACGTAAAATGATAAGTAAAGGGTAAAGTACGTACATTTTAGTGTGCAAATATTACGTCACAAATAGTATAGTAGTCGTGCATTATTCAAAGGCGTTTGGTCGTTAAATCTCTCACACGCGGTACAAGTTTACACGGTTGGTGAGAACTTTCCATTTTTTATACCCTATACTTTATTTATAGGGCAAAGATATAATAATGCTGAGAAGATTTCGAACAATAATTACTATCTATTTCGCCCAGAGTTATTTACTGTGTATTTTGATCCACTGGCTACCTGCAACCCGGCCTCATACAGAGCTCCGAACCAACCTACATTGTTTCTCAAGGAAATACCGAAGTATTAAGTTACTAATTTTAAACGAGGGGTTTCTTTAGGTTTAATTTTCCGGCCCCCGCTAAAGATAATTACAGGTCTGCGTGTGTTAGCTTATCCAAGCGGCCGTGATTCAGCTTAATCATTTTAAACGAATCTATTCAGAGATATTAGGAAGCTACTACCGAATAGATTTTCGATTAGTAGCCAACGCAATCGGCTCAGCATGGCATCGGAAAACAGTTCATGTAACAAGTTTATAAATCCATGCTGTTTTCATCAGTGGTCTAATTGATAAGTTGCTCCTATACCCCTTTTTGTAAAAAGAAGCCCGACCAAAAATAAACAAAGTACGCATCAAAAAAATTATTTTACTAAAACAAAACACATTAATGCAAGAGATTAATTTTGACAAAGGTAATTAAGTGTTCTTCTATGTGAGCTATTTAAGCAATTAATATTTATTTGCAGTAGGTATAGAAAAAAAAAAGTAAGAATCACGCCGTTACTTTCTGGGGGAATAGCATTACGAATGATTTTTACTAGGAAAACGCTAAGTCCCGCCGCGTTGTTGGATGAGCGTAATTGGGCATTGAGCTGCCATGTGTTATGCGAATTTTCTGTTGTACTGTGGCAAAATCATTACTAAGTTGAAATTTTTTAAAATTTAAAATTTAAAATTTAAAATTTAAAAAATTTTCTTAATTTTTTTAATTTTTTTAATTAATCGTAATTGTTAAAAAAATCGTAAAATTGCGATTTTTATAAGAAAAAATTTTCTCGATTGCGCTCAAATTTTACACTAATATATTAATTCATAAAATAAAGGTTCTGCAAAAAAATCATTACAATCGGACAAAGCAGTAGGTGTTATAAGTCAAAGAATTGTTTAAAAAAAAAAAAAACCTGTAAAATTTCGATTTTTATGATAAATATTTTTTCAATTTTCACTCATATTTCACACAAAATATTTTATTCATAAAATAAAGGTTCTGTGCAAAAATCTTAAATCGAATAAAGCATGTAGGTGTTATAAGTCGAAGAATGTTTTAAAATCGAAAAAAATCGTAAAATTGCGATTTTCATGAGAAAAAATTTTTCCCATTGCGCTCAAAAACGTGGCAGTTCTAAGTTCAGAATTTCGAAGGCCTCCATAAAATTTCATCGCAATCGGGGTATCGGTTTAGCCGGAATAGTGTGGACAAACAGACAAAAAAACAAAAAAAGAAAGAAGAAAAAAAAAAACATTCCGGATTTTTTTTTCCAGTGTAGTAAAATGGAATCTTCGCTTCGCTCATCCATAAACGTCAGCTGTTTCTCTTTCTAATACTACTAGGAAAAACGCTTAAGTCCGCCGCGTTGTTGGATGAGCTAATTGGTGCATTGAGCTGCCATGTGTTATAGCCATACTATCACATTGACTTTTTGCTTACTTATGTTAAACTAAATTTATTTTAAGAATTTAGAAAAAAAAAGAATTAATTCGGTCAATATTTAAACATGGTACGACCAATATTGTGGAAATTTTATGGTGCGTGACGTCACCACCCGTGACGTAGCTGGATGGCTACAGAGCTTCGCTACCGATCGACTCGAGTAAATGCGGCCGCTCACTGCCCGCCCATTCAATACCATCGGGCAAGGACGGGTCAGTTGAAAAGTGTTTGTTCTATGTACAGGGTGTTAGGATTAGCTCCCTTCATTTTCGAGCCTTCATACACAGAAAATGAACAGAGGAAAAAACTAAAGAAAAATAAAGAAAAAGAAGCCTGGAAAAAACATTTTAGTGGCAGGAAAGGTGATTTTAAAATGGTGTAGTTGTAATGAATGTACATCAATGGTACCGACACAGAGTGCTTATATTGTCACGAATCGGAAAAAATCAAAAATTTGCGTGCTAATTTCGATTTATTTTATTTATTTTTTATTATTTATTTAACGTCTTCCTATTCAGTTATAAAAACTGATTTACAAAGGGAGGACAACAAATAATCTAATTACATAGATGCAGAAACACAATAAATTTACATTTTCGAAAATATTGAAATAGTAGCATTACAACAACAATGCTACTAACAACAAGAATTTTGGTAACAAATTGAATGAAATTATGCATTCAATGAATGAATCAAATATAAAAAGGGTGGGGAATGAAAAGAAAAGAAAAGAAAAATAAAAAAATATGAAAAATAGAAAAAAATCATTTCAAAAGAAAAACGAAAAGAAAAAACTGTTTTATTAGACGATCCCACTCAAACGAATATGAGGTTTGCCAAAAATGAGGAACAGCAAATCAGGGAGTAAAATCAAAATTCGCGGAAGAAACCACCGAAACGCGAAATCTTTATTCTTGGGTTCAATCTTCATTTTTGTGTTCAAATCTTGACCATATATATAATTATATCAGATATATAATTATTTAAAAAATTTCATGTCAAACTGATCACAGCAATGATACAGGACACCTAATCAAGTTGCAAGCCCATCATTGGGCGGCAACCAGACAATCTAGGCAGAAAAATATAGTTGAAAATACTTTGTTATATCATAATCAAAGCAATAATGAACAAACAAAGAGAAAAGCAAAATCAATTATAAGAGCTTATGAAGGTTAATTAACATTACACAAACACACTGACAATAACCTACAAATAAATAGTAAAAATCAATTTTTCGCTCTTTGATTCATTATCATGCTTAAATTTTACTTTTAAATTGTACAATTCCTAGATCAGTAAACTGGCTTCTAATATCATAAAAAATTGAATTCCAATAGGATACGCCTCGGGTACATAAATGACTTTCTAAATGCTTCAGAATTTAATCTAGGAACTTCCAATGAGTTTTTAAAGTAGAATTTCTATCACGATCAACAATTTTAAAAATATTGGGTAGAATACCTAAAACATACCTTTCAATACTTTGTATGTATTTACCAGCACGCTATAATTTCATCCTCTCCTAAATCGTGAAACAATCAGACTGCAAATCTTGGTTCAAGGGAAATAAATCAAACAGATGGTCAATTCTCTTCTGGAGTACAACATACTCAGTAGAAGGTCTTACTGCCCAAACCACTAAGCAATAATCAATAACAGAGTGAATATAAGAATCTACAAGTAACCTCAACATTCTCTCGGTTACAAACCTCTTCAATCTTCTTTTAATTCCAATTGCTGATGATACTTTATTACACACATTTTCAAAATGTTTTTTAAAAATTTAAATTACAACCAATCTAAGAAAACTCCAAGATATTTAAATTCATACACTCTAGAAATTAACTTACCATTAAAATTTTAAAACGTCAAATGAATATCATTCATGCTTCTATCATTAGCCTTATGAAAAATCATAAAATTTGTTTTGCTATAATTAATATAAAGTTCCTGAGTTTTAAACCAATCATCCATCCTCTTTAGAACTTCTTGAAGACGTCTTACGATCTCTTCGACATCCACACCTTCTAAATAAAAGACCAAGTCATCAGCATATAAGATATAATTGATGCCTCCCTTTATAGTAGATATATCATCTATATAAAGAATAAATAACAGGGGTCCTAAATTGATCCTTGGGGTACACCACAAAATATATTGAATACTTTTGAACTATATTTTGCAAGATTTATAAACATTTTTCTATTTAAATAAATTTAATCCGCCAAAATTGATAACAAATAAGGACTTACGTTAACCGGGTTTTTAAATTTTTATTAAAAGAGGTAAAAAAGGTACTGAATCAAATGCTTTCCTAAGATCAAAAAAGACAGCTCCAACCTTACCATTACGTTTATCAATCCCTTTATAGATAAATCTGTAAATGCTAGAAGGGCACTTTGCGTTGACCTACCTTTCCTGAAAACCCTGCTGGGTTTTCACTTAAACCTTCAGATGCATCCCTTCATGTAATAACCTCTTGTGTAAAATATTTCCATAATTTTCCCTACAATTGGAAGAGTTGATATAGGTCGATAAGAATTCCTATTACTCTTTTTACCTTTACCCTTATAATAGGCGTTACCCTTGCCAATTTCAGCTGTGTTGGGAAAACACCTACAAAAAAGAAAAAGGAAATTAGATACGCTAATAATCCCACTATTGATGCGCATTTCTTAAATACTATGCATGGAAACTCTTGAATTGTTGCAGAGCTTCTAATTTTAAGGCGTTTAATTGCTGAAATGACCCTTTTTCATTAGTTACTTTTGTATGCGGAAGATTCTCTGCTTCTCTTCTATTTAAATCTTTAAACTTACCAATTTCATTTGAAAAATCTACATCGTTCACAACAAAACTTTTTGTAACAAACAGGCACATATCTGGATTAGACGTGTAGGATACCCCATTTTCTGTCAAAGAGGCTATGCTACCTCTTTTTTTTTTTTGTTACCTGTCAACTTATTATAAAATGACCATAAAGATTTTGAAGAAATATCATTATCAAAAGAAGACTCAAAATGCTCACGCTTAGAAAAACGAATCTGATTATTTACCTTATTTCTATCTTTCTTGTATTCCTCCCACGTTTACTGCCTTCTAAAAAATTTTAAATTCTTTGCGCAAGTGGTCTCTCCTATGCATGGATTTCCTAATCTCTGCTGTTAAAACCCTGGGGCTGGCCCTTTCCTTTAAATTTTTAATTTCAAGGGTGTGCATGTTCATTTAGAGGTTCTACGACTACTTTAACAAACATTTCTAATTTATCATCTGCACTTACTGCCATACCAATTTGGTCCCAAAGGGACCCCTTAAGATATCTTCATCTACTTGCTTCCAATCAACTTCTTATAATTCTAGTATTTACAAATTTTTGGAAGAAATTTTTGCTTATTAATCTTACGAACACAATAAATTAATTCATGATCAATTAATCCTACACTTATAATACCTGACAATAATATTTTCATTGTGATTTGCATAAACATGATCAATTAAAGTAGCTGACCTATTATTAACCCTACTAACAGACTTAATCAATTGTACCAATCCCTGTGATCTAGTAAGAATTTTGAAATTATTTTCTGGTAATGTCTTCTTACTCAATCAATGTTGATCAATGATGGGTTCGAGCATATTATAACATTCATTCTCTCAACACTGCTAGGCAACAGTTTTTGTTACTCTCCACGTGTAAAGAACAACGATATATCTAAAGGATTTCAAGTCGCATACGGGAGTACTGGGACTCTTTGACTAAAAGTGATTCGACTTTAATGATTTCTTTATCATTGTAAGGATTTGAACAGTGTATACATTTGTAACACGATTTTAACCACGGAATTATATGAAACCACATTTCTGTATCATAAACCTGATTTTGATTTTGTTGTCCAATACATCCACATTTAAACACTCACGCGTCCCCACATTAATTATTTATTAAACTAAGAATTATATAGTATGTTTGCCGTCTCTTTGTATGACTCATTTATCACGAACTTAAAAAACAACTTAGAACCTAAAAGTAGACAAAATCCCCCATTCCAACTATGTTGTTAACTGTAGTCACTGTAATTATTTATAAAACTAATAATTATTCGGTAAAGTTTGCCGTCTCTTTGTATGACACGTAAACACTAAACTTTAAAAAAATACTAGAACCTAAAAGAAGACCCAAAAATTTACACTTCAACAATATAGGCATGTTTGGGTTTAACTGAAGTCACTGAGGGCCTCCGTACTCTTCACATATCTCGACAAAACCCTTTTAACGTTTTGTAATGCTATTCACTATCACATTAATTTAAAATTTGTACAAAAAACACTTTTTGAGCTGCCACTGTGCTAGAACAAATCTGCGAACACTCCATCCACACAGAATGTCAACCCCTTACTAAATACAACACATGTTCTAAAACCGAGTGTCTACCCTCGCCCGGGCCCGGCTCGGTCAGCTCAGCAGGTCCCCCTCCACCCTCGTCACATGCCCCAGGTGCGCGTCAAAACAAACCGTTGTATAGGGTATAGGCCTCATCCAAGGTTGCCAAAATGTCCGGCATTCTTATTTTTTGTACACCTTCTTGTATTAAAAAAATACTTCATCCATTGTGATTTAATGCCTTTATGAGGATTTCTGTTGTTCTGTGAGAAAATTATTACAAAGTCGAATAATTTTTTTAAATTAAATTAAATTAATAAAAAATTGACTTTATTTTTTATTTTTTTTTTATGAATCGTAATTTTAAAAAAGGAAAAAATCGTAAAATTGCGATTTTCATAAGAAATAATTATTCGATTGCGCTAAAATTTTACAAGAATATATTAATTCGTAAAATTAAGGTTCTGTGAAAAAATCTTAAAAATCGAATTAAGCATGTAGGTGTTAAAAGTCTAAGAAATTTTTTAAAAATCGAAAAAAATCGTAAAATTGTGATTTTCATAGAAATAATTATCCGATTGCGCTCAAAAACGTGGCAGTTCTAAGTTCCCCAGAGATTTCAAAGGTCTCCATAAAATTTCATCGCAATCGGAGTATCGGTTTGCCCGGGAATCGTGTTAACAAACAGACAAAAATACAGAAGAAAAAGAAAGAAAGAAAGAAAGAAAAAAAAAAAAAACATTCAGGATTTTTTTCTCCAGTGTAGTGAAATGGAATTTCGCTTCGCTCGCTACGCTCACCCAAAAAAACGTATTTTCACGATACTGTTTGAGTGGTTTAATATGGCAGGAGTATTTAGTAGGTACCTATTAAAAGTACTAGGAAACGCTTAAAGTCCCGCCGCGTTGTTGGATGAGCGTAATTGGTGCATTGAGCTGCCATGTGTTACGCGGATTTTCTGTTGTTCTGTGAAAAAATCATTACTTAGTCAAGATTTTTTTTAAATTAAATTAAATTAAATAAAAAAATAATTTAATTTTATTAATTAATCGTTATTTTTAACAAAGAAAAAAATCGTAAAATTGCAAATTTTTATAAGAATAAAAATTAGATTGCGCTCAAATTTAACAAAGAATATATTAATTCTGAAATTAAGTTCTGTGAAAAATAATTACAATAGGATAAAGCATGTAGGTGTAATAAGTCAAAGAATTGTTTTAAAAAAGAAAAACCCGTAAAATTTTGATTTTCATGAGAAATAATTTTTCGATTACGCCCCAAATTCGCACGAATATCTTAATTCATGAAATTAAGCTTCTGACAAAAATCATTCCAATCGGATAAAGCATGTAGGTGTTATGAGTCGAAGAAAGTTTTTAAAAATCGAAAAAAATCGTAAAATTGGGGTTTTTTATGAGAAAAAATTTCCCGATTTCGCTCAAAAACGTGGCAGTTCTAAGTTCAGAGATTTCGAAGGCCTCCATGAAATTTCATCGCAATCGGGGTATCGGTTTAGCCGGAAACGTGTTACAGACACACAAAAAATACAGAAAGAAAAAAAGAAAAACAAAAGATTCTGGATTTTTTTCTCCAGCGTAGTGAAATGGAAAACTTCGCTTCGCTCGCTACGCTCGCTACGCTCATCCAATTTTAACATGGTTTCTTTTTCAGATTTTGGAAGACACTTGAGCAACAATAAACGCACTGGGGAGATTTCAAAGCACGGGTGTTTAAGAATTAGCTGAGTGTCTGTATGTGTTCGCAATCAAAATCATCGGGGTTTTCAACGACAAGCTGTAATATTGATTCAAGATTGGTTGGTTTCATGGTTTTAATAACAGTGTGATAAAAAAACGTAGACGAAGAGGCAAAACTCGTCGGATTGTCGTTGCATATAGTGATTTCGAGTCAGCTCATAGAGACAAAATAGTGAGTGATGAATGTTACCCGGTTTTTTACACCCTGCAGACTGCAATCACCGTAATATGATATTATCGGTGTTGCAAGCCTGCAATCATGCTAACATTTTATATTTATCGTGTGAATTGCAGCGCTCTCTTCAGGTGGACTATACCTAGGTGTAGGCCAACTGTTAGGGTTGTTGCGAAGAGAATGAAATACCAAATCTGTAACATTCACATTGTCGACTAAATAATATTTAGAAATATATTTTCCCCGGCATCGTCGACCTCCTGATTCTGTCGAACGCTTTCCACATAAGATTGTCCGTATACAAAATTTAATAAATCGAAATCCTCGATATCCTATGATATGAATTGTCTCGTTTTAATAAGATCTTAATGTTGGATTGTAATTACTTGAATGAGTTATCATGAAATGTTGGATTGCAATTACTTGCAGTGTTGGATAAGATACTTTTTTGAAGTATCTAGGTATAGGTAAAGATACTTTGGTTGAAATGTATCTAGATACAGGTAAAGATACATTTTTTAAAATGTATCTAGGTAAAGATACAAGATACTTACAAAAAGTATCTGTAGAAACAAGGTACTTTTTAAAACGGAACTATGAGTTCATAGGATTATTTTCCAGGATTAGGAGGACCGGTCATTAGTGAAAAATATGTTAAGAAATTTAACTATTGAAACATAACACTGTACTGCCATTACTTATTCCTTGTATTCGACAAGGTTTCCGTTTAGGTTTGTTTGTGAATGTGATTTTAATCCTTACCTACTTTACTTATAATTTGTGGTTTAATGTTTTCCATATTTTATATGTACGATCCAAAACGATGGTACGTATATAAAAGGTACTCAAGAAATTGATTAAATTTAAGATATATGCATATTTATAAGAATTTATTTATAATGTTATTACCACCTCTGGGTCAGGAAGAGAATTTGGCCTAGAGATCGTAAAAGGCGAGAAAAGAAAAAAAATCCATCTCGGAAACATCAGCTAGTATGTAGGGAAGTATTTTACTTTCCAAAACTAGAGGCGAGCTCTTGCTAGCAGCATGAAAAACTTCCCCCATATCCTCTAGGCTAGAGTGGAGCATTATGATCTAATGGTTGTGACCAAATGAACCAAATCTAGAATTTATTTAACAATGTGCATATTAAAATTTAATTAATTTGACAGAAAGTATCTTGTATCTTTGTATCTGAACTTGCTGCAGATACACAAAAAATAGTATCTAGATACAGGTACAGGTACAATTTTTTATTTGTATCTAGGTATAGGTAAAGGTACACACAATAATAATGTACCTAGATACAGTATCTAGATACATGTATCTAGGTACTCCCCAACACTGATTACTTGAATGAGTTATCATGAAATAGGGTACTATTGAATGTGTCACTTTTGTGATATAACACAGTTAATTCAAAATATATTCAGTATACACACCTTATGGATTTCTTATTAAGAAACAAATATTATTGAAATTGTGCACGGGGATGATTTATATTTAAAAAATCTGTGTTTCAAGTACTGTTAAAACAAAATGTACTTGTGCGTTTTAGTGCGTAATGATGATTTTTTTATAGTGACACTGAGTTTTCAGTGTTACACTGTGTTGGTGAAGTTTCAATCAGTACGCAGTAACAGACGCTGGGTTTGAAATAAATACAAGTACTTTTTAACTTTGTACCTTTCAGAACTTAAAAAATAAATTGGGGCGTGCCAGGGTCGATAATTTACATTTCCCTTCGTGCATACTGCATTATTACTTCTTACCCATGCAATTCAATCCCTTTCCGTCTAGGGTGTTTAACTTCTGAACTTAACATCAATCTATGGTACTTGACATCAATCCATCATTGTGGTACTTAACTTCAAGAAGAAAGATTAATTTAGTTGGTGTTCACGGGGCCAACATTATATGTTATGTACGTATTGGGTATATTTTTTTTAACACCGTCTAAAATTACACAATTATTGTAAATTTAATAAATAATTGATAAATCACTATGGTAATATTAATTTAATTTATGTGATTTGTGACTAGAGCCGCCATAGCAACTAGACACAAAATAGATTCTATAATGCTCAATGAAATTAGTTTCTGACTTCTGTTACTGATTATGTAATTGCTACAGTTTTACCAGTATTTACTTATCTTTATTCCAAGCTACTTATTCACGAAGTATAAACAGATCATTTAAACCTATTATAAAGGAAGCACCGTATTATGCTCATCTCTCATTTCACATCTTTATTTAAAAACATAGCTTTATCGGCAAAATGATAGAAAGCTCGGAAGTATATGTAAGGTGAATGCGTGGTGACACCACCCAGAACTCCAGAAGGATCTCGACTCTTTACGCCATGAGCAACAGTGGTTTGCAGGCTACCAGTACAAAATAAAAACAAGCACATGGTCGCCACTTTTCGCCATTGATTCGTGGAGAAATTAGTTGAAAATAATATACCACTGACAATTTATCCCTTACATGTGTACAGTCAAGTACCCCTAGTTACTTCAAAGTCTCCAAGGCTTCACATTGCTTCTATACCCTAATGTATGGAAAATGTTTACGATCTCGAAAACACATTCCAAAAGCTTTCTCTTCCTTAAAGTCGTTTACCAGAAACCATCCCTTTCCCACGATTTCGAAATGTATTTAAATGCGAAACCAAAAATACAGCCCATTCGATTCCAAACCAACCCCAAACCCTGTTTACTTATTGTCTTGAGAAACCTCGCCATAAAGCCGATTCACCCCGGTTTCGCCTGATAGTGGCGTTGCCGGAAGCGTGGGTCGTCTATCCCCTGGGGTCGTCGAACTGTCATCTAAACACCATGCACAATACACCACGAGGTAACTGACCCATGGCTTTCAATACTGAATGCACATTCGGGTCATTTACGGAACCGGATAAAATGTTGAGACTAAAGACTTTGGTCACAGTTGTCCCTATGTTGTTGAAATACCAGCAGCTCGCGAGATTTATGGGTGTATTGAGATGGTCAGCGTAGCCTACGTGCCGAGTATTGCCCGTTGTTTGCATGGTGGTTCTGGAAAGAAATACAGGTCTGTGCACAAAAGATACCCCAATAGAAAGTTTCACATTTGAGGTGTTCGCGCAGAAGTAAAAACACGGGGAACAGGTGAACAATACTATGCATAGGTTTTTGGACTTTGTAACTATTGTTTGTTTGATTTACTTAATTTGCAACGGTTCATAAATCAAGTCAGCTTTACACATTTTAGCTGATTGAAATTCTTGCTCAGTATTTTACATGTATGTTTGCGACGTAAAATAAATATGCGGAACCTTAGTTTTGTGTAACACACATGCTTTACCGTCAATTCATTTAATTCTAATGTTATATTTAATTTGGCCATTTGATTTGACTGCATTTCCGGGGTCTCAAATAGATAAATATTATTTTTAATTAAAACAATGATTTACGTGTTGGATCCGAGCTATACACGCATACAAATATGTTTTTTCACCAGATAAATCGGATCTAGAATATAACTGCACATATGTACACTGAACAGTTTTTCCATTGTTTACCACATGGACTAAATATTTTGTACTTCTATTCAGAATGGCCACAATTAAGTGAATTGGGCTATTAAACTGTTTTCACATCTCAAGCTTGATTCACGAGGTGCTGGCTGGATTAATTTCACCCCCAGTATACCAGTACGAGTACCCTAGCAGTCCAGATTCCAAGTCTTGTGTTTTCGATTTTTAAGTTCATGACCAGTATAGTTAAAAGAGAAGGGATATAGCCTTTGATCATTCCTTGGAGCACAGTTTCATACCAGGATGGACCAGGAAACCTAAAACAAATTAACTTTTTCGTCGTGACATTCCTAATAAACATTAGCCTGTAATTAAGTTTCGGCGCCAATTCTACTTAGACCATCATCAAAATACTTTTGGAAGCAGAAGCCATTTTCCCATGTCAAGAACGATTTAACCTTGCTACGTCGAATCTCGCGACCCCCGATGCATGGGATACGAGCACAGTCGGTGTCAGAAGGGTTAACGAGTATCTAGCACCAGGACGACGAACATCTCGAGTAATTTACACCTGATTTCCACCGGCTACTAATCACCTTCCACACTCTTGACTGACACTGACATGCTACACATTAAATATGCATTGGACCATTTGCCACGTTACACGGCAGCAAACCGAAAACCTGACAGGTAAATGAGAACGTCGAAAAATATGATTGATATTTTATGTTGTTTTTCAAACTTTTTTCAAAATAATAATGTTTAACCCCTTAAGATCAGAAAAGGTAAAAATATCGAGTAACCTAGTTGAGGATGGTAATTAATCCTAGATGAAAACCATTACGTACGTATGGAGTGTATGCCCGTCAAACGTGCGTCTTCAGTTGTTGTGAGGGTTCATTGTTGGAATTTGGGATTATTTGGGTACGTACCACTTCAGACTCTACAAGGCAACGAAAAATATTCTTAAATATATAAATACATTTGTATTTAGAGTCTATACCCACTCAATCACAGAACTGATTTTCAGTGGGGGACATTAAATTTAAAGCCAACCTTTGTATCATTACAAAATATCCCATTATACATAAATAAAAACACGTTCGTATAGGAAACCTGCCCCTCCTCCTAGGCCCGTGTATGTGTATAGATAGAATGTGCGGCTAGTTGAAGATAATGTCTAGAAGATATTACAGGACTCAAGCTCGGCATTTGTCATTTGATATTCAGTCGGGATTGCCGGTGGCGGGTATCGTTCATGCAGCTACCCCTATAGCAGTGGTTCTCAACCTTTTTCAGCCTAGTACCCCTAAACGGCATCGTGAATTATCACGTACCCCTCCCTTCATATTTTTCTTTTTATGATACATTCATTGATAAAAAATAAAGAACATGCGTACATACCGGTGCATATACAAATGAATGCGGTAGGAATATAGTTCCTCCAAAATTGTATGTGTTTTTTTGTTTTTGCAACCAACCAAACGGGAAATCTCGTATAAGCCTCGAGTGATTTTTCAGAGGTGTGTGTGTACTTCTGCAAGATAACCGTACCCCTTTTCATGCCTTCACATTTTCTTTAAAAAAAAATCGATTGATTATCTAATATTTCGGCATTTTTGTTTGCAAAAGGTCTCATTGCATTGGTTGGACAATTTTTCCAGTTGAATGTATTCAAAAAGACTAAATCCAAAGCATTTGACCCTCTTTGCCAAAGTGGTGTTGTAGAACAGTGCATTTAGAAAACATTCACTTATAGGATATAAACTTATTTTTTTAAATAATGTATTTTCAACTCTGAAGCAACTTACTTCATTAAAAAAAATGTAGTATTAATATTTTTTCCAAGTACCCCTTTAGAATGTCTCGCGTACTCAGGGTACGCGAACCAATGGGTTCAGAATCACTGCCCTAGGAGTATCGCGTATAGCGCAAGGAACATCCGTCGATGGTCATGAAAATGTCACAAATACAACCATCCAAGAAAAAATATTGTTCACAACAAATATGCTGCGGGATAGCTAATAACTTAAGAATCGATTTTGGTTTCGATTTAAAAATATATGTATGATGAATGGAGAATATGTGAACGATTTTTAGGGCGCGAAAGCTGCCCTTATTCTCATGTATACTTGATACGGTTATTCTTACATTGATAGTTGATTCTCACACACCTGGTCGAACATTAAGGATCCATTAAACAGTTGAACTTATTGGAATCCATAACAATAACACATTGAAATCAAATTCTAATGAGTAACATTACAGTGTGAATTCGAGTCCGAATCTCCTCTTAACGCATCTCTTTCTGTCTGTCCGCGTGTGCGTGTGACGCGTCTCACGATATAACCCGAACATGAACTCCGATTGACATGTGGAATTTCGTAGACATTTCCCTTCAACAAGGATACAGAATGTTTTTGATGTCGTTGTCGGGGGCGGAGTTAGCCTTCCAGTAAAGCAGAAATGCTCTGTACACGTCACCTCCACCAAGGGTAGCTGAACGTTAACATCTAACAATGGTATATACATGTGGTGCTTGCGGGTGCGCATTTAACATTTTGACTAAACATTTCTTATATTGAATAACAAACTACAGTTTAAATTCTATCGTAAACTGGAAGCTGAAGTTCGAAAGATAAGTAATTAATAAATTAATAAGAACTTATTTTGTTTTGAAAGACTTATTGGTGCAAAAGTAGATCATCTCAAAGTTCAGGTATAAACTAATTTGCTGTCAAGGGAAAAGAAGTTTAAAAAGGGAAATAGATTATTTTGACGCTCTTGCATTTCCTATCTTTACAAATAGGTAATTGTTAGTATTTTTAAGTGGATGTTTTATACGGTACTTTTTTTAAATTTGCAAAAATGTTGACAATAAAGATAAAAAATGTATATACATTATTTGTGTCTTTGTAACTTCGCAAATTGTATTAAATAACTTTACTTTCCGTTTAATATACAAAACGAGCTTCTAATATTTACAATATGAATAGTACAGGACAAACGCATCTTTATTTTATCTCCGCCCCTCTTAACTACATCAATCTTTTGAGTTTTGACGTACGAGAATCGCACAAAGTTTATAATTTATTTGATGCGTTTCTACATATTAAAAAGTTAAGGCATCCAGTGAGCGGATGATGTGGATCGAATTAATGATGATATTTTTACAAAATGATTTTGAACACATTTGCGTGGGTATGGATGCCTGCGGGTCGACTTCTAGAGTTCACTTCACCACAGCATGCATTCGTTGCGTCTTATAACTTACTTACATTATACTTAGAACACAGCCGTAGTCGTTACCAGCTAGCAGGCATCACAAGTTCATGCATGCAATGAGATAACACAATAATTAGTTGGCTTCCAATTTTTTTGTCAGACGATACAAAGCTCGAAGATCTCGTATGTGTACCGTTTGCAAACAAAAATCGTACACCAACTGTTATTTCAGAAATCTATTTATCCTTATAGCTGAAGCTGAAGCTAAGGTGTTTAGAAACTATATCCAGAAAACCGATTCTCAAAATTTAATTTTGCACTAAATGTGCTGCCCATACTACTGTCAAAAAGCGACACATAATGACCAAAATTGAGGTTATGTCCCGCCCCCAAAAATTAACATTTTTTCCTGTTGTTTGTATGACCCTCTTTCATTCAAAAAACTTTTCAGCCATGTTTCTTCGACTTTCAAATTATCGGCCAGAGGTGGATACAATAGCCTTAAAGGGGCTAAAAACCCCAAAAAATATTTTTTACCACGTGATCTATAGCACAATACTACACTAAAATGACCGTTTTCAAAATCATATCTTGTAACTGTGATTTAACACGAATTTTTGATTTTTTTAAATCCAGAAATTTGCGAAAATTGGTGTTTTGGGAAATTTCTTAAATCGGCTTCAACCTGCTTCTTTCTTGGTCCACATAGATACTAGAGCATAGTGCCAATCTAAAATGCCCATTTATTACATCGTGTTTTGAAACTGTGCCCAAATATACCCTCAAACACGCAAAAATATGCATTCCAAAATCACACCCCATCTTGGTAATCAGCATATTTTGACCGAACTACTTGCCCAAATTACAAAACAAAATATAGAGAATTTACAGAAAAGGCTGTAGAGTACGTCAATAATGGCCAATATTTTTTGGATCAAAATCCTCCAAGGTCACGGGGCATAAAGATCGTCCCCATGTTATTTCTTATGGGAGATTTTTGCCGATGGGACCTAGCTCAAAAATGTCATGTTTAACAATTTTTTGGGAGGTCATGGTGGCCCCAATAATTTTTCTGTTAATTGCTAATTCATTACTTGTTAGCCTGAATGTAATATATTTTTTGAGTCTAGCGGTTAAATACCCCTTTAAGGCTCTATTACCCCAAATTATTTTTACCACATAATCTACAGCATGACACAACACAAAAATGACGGTTTAAAATTTTTTATCTTGTAATTGTGATTTTACACGATTTTTTTTAAGTTTTCTGATCCTGAAATTTACAACATTGGTGTTTTTTGTGAATTTCTTAAATCGGCTTTAAACTGATCATTTTTTGTTCCGCATAGATATTAGAGCATTGTACCAATCTAAAATAGCCCTTTATAACATGTTGTCTTGAAACTATACACAAATATACACTAAAACACTCACAAATATGCATTCCAAAATCACACCCTTTCGTGGTAATCAGCTTATTTTCACCAAACCACTTGCCCAAATTACAAACAAAATATAGCGGATTTACAGAAAAGGCTGCCGAACGTCAATAATGAGCAATATTTTTTAGATAAAATCCTTCAAGGTCACGGGGCATAAATATTGCCCCCATGTTGTTTCTTATGGGAGATATTTGCCGATGGGACCTAGCTCGAAAATAACCAAGTTTGACAATTTTTTCCCGGGTCATGGTGGACCCAATAATTTTTCTGTTACTTTCTTAATTCATAACTAGTTAGTCTGAATGACATATATTTTTTGATTTTAGCGGGTGAATACCCCTTTAAGCATTTTCAGAATAATCTCAAGATAACGAGAGGCATTTTGATTTGAAATGAACGACTTGTGTTTTCTGAGTGTGTCTCTCTCGGAAGCCAACGAGAATATTTCATGACGACATCACTTAAAATATTCAACAGCTTTTAATCAAATATAGTCATTCATACTTTTAGTTTTGCGTTACTGATATCTTTGTTTGATTGCCATGACGTACATTATTTTTCATTCTACTAAACGTTTTTAAAAAATGGCAAAATAGGTAAAAAATGTATTTTGAACTTAAAATACTTCCGTTCATTGTTTAAAGTGTTTACTCTAGTCAATCTGTTGACCCTGGAAATAAAGCGTTAATGAAATATGCCCTTTAGCTCTTTCAGCAACAGGAGTGTTAATTTATCAAAACAAGCCACACAACTAATTATTCATCTCCATTGCGATGCGTCATATAAGTGACTAAATACAATATTACCCGAAATCATTAACCTTCCTAATGACTTATCTTTACCATATAAGTAACATAATAAAATAACGATTAACAAGAAGGTTAATTTTTAACATTCCTGAATTTGAAACTGTCTTCTGTATTGTTCCTGCCTACAAATACCAGCACACATTAAAACGTGCCTGTTAATGAAGCTATTAGTGAAGATGTAACTCAGAGGTATAGTATTCGGAGGGTCATCAGCGGTAACATTGTTATAAATGGGGCCAAGGCTTCACATCTAGTCTGCATCCTATTGTATATTGTTTTTTAATGAGTTCCATATGCAAAATTTGGTCTTGAGATTAATAAGGAATTTGAAGATAATCATCGTCAAAACGATCGAACTTTGTCTAATACTTTTTAAAACCATGTATTATGTAACGTATTACTTAAAGAATTCCACTGAAAAAATGTGAAAATGATGTCTATCTAAACTTAGAATGGAATGCTGAAATTAGTTAATGTAGGTGTGAAGTCAAACAGAGTTAATTATATTTGTAGGCGGAGTTAAATAACTTACAACTAAATTACACTGCGAGCTCCGACCGCATGACTCGACATATGAGACTAGTTTAGTCTGGGTCAGAGGTTAATACGCAAGCTTAGGTAACAGGTCAATCACCGGCAGCACAACGTGATGAATGTTATTAATAATTTCTTACAAATTATTCTCAATTACTTCTGATGTACATCAATAATTAGTTAAATGTAATGCAAATTTCTATGCTTCATATTTATTTTGAAAAGAAAAAGTTTTTATTCGGATGAATCGGATGGATTGATTCATGGATGTTTTTTTTCCGAAATCCGCTCTCATCATAGTATAGCATAATTTGAATTGATATTTGATACATATTATCTGCGCATAAGTTACTTATATGCGTTAAAAGACCCATGATAGCAACAACTTACAACTAATCACAACTCATAATCCCAGCTTTCGTCTTTTAACAAGTCTCTACAACAACCTTAAATAATAATTGAAGCAATATTTTAGGTGTCTGTTATCGAACCGGCGCCCTCCAGAAATAGATTCCTGAAAACTGACAAGGATATACTTGTCCTATTAACTAGTGGTTTGGGAATATAGTTGGGTGGTAGTACCCATTCTTGAGAGTATCAATCTCTCCATTTGCCATGTATGAATTATTTATTTATTTTTTATTATGAAGTTTAATTTGCAACAGTAATTTAACATAGCGAAAGCGTAAATTTAACAAAAGCAAATGTTTGGAAAAACATTGCCGAGCGGTCGGAATTTATCATAAAACCTTCAGCGAGTATATTACATCAATCTGAATCTCAAGTCATCAATTCTGTAAGTAGATTTTTATTTTTAAATAAAATTAAGACTTATTTTCTTTAGTAATACTGGTTTGTTAACACTGAATACATATATTTTTATTTGTCTCTTAGGTCCTCCACCTATGCAACTATTCCGCCCTCTCCTTTCCCAAGAAGTGCTTATGAACCTGTATGATAAGTGCACTCATTATAATGCTCAGTGATGTGCATACATAGTACACTCGCCCACGCGAGTTGCATTCACACGTAGCACAAACCTGTTTGTGACTGATTACACTCAGTTCATGCAGTTTGGAGTGAGATTGAATGTGTTTGGGTGTTTTTGTTCAGACGTGAATGTTGTTTGTCTCACCTTTGTGTCATGTGTGATCAATCTTTTACTTGTTTTGAAATTAAAAACTTCTTTTGTTTGACAATAACACAATGCAAGATATTTCTAAATTTTATTTGTATTGATGTCATTTACAATTCCGTGGCCATGTAGGCCAATAGGTATATATTTTAGTAAATTATAGACAATATCTCATAAGTTTTTGGTATTGTCGACTAATGTGCTGTAATGACTATTGAGTAACTTGAGTGCATGGTGTGTGTAATATTTCGATTATTTTTAAGAATCTCTCTCTTTTGCTAAACATGACAGTATATCTCAAATTCAAACTAAATTATTGCATTTTCTTCACTCTGCGCTTTACATTAATTCTGTGTTTTGTTGCTGAGAAGATTCCAAAGTCACCATTGACACTCATTGGTGAATTTAGGTCAATTAACAATTAAACTTAATTAAATTAACAAATTAAAATAAGTCACTACAACTTCGTCTCAATTCCTGTGTCTTCTGTAATTTTTAATCAAACTTTACAAAATGTAGACATTTTTGTACATTGCTTATATAAAATTTTATTCTATTTTATTCCATGATTGACGAGATATCATGCGTTTATTTCAAATCGATGTTTCATCGCCTTCTATATATTTAAATTGATTTGATTAAAAAACATATTTTACTTTATAGCACGCTGAGATCTTAATTCTTAGCTGTCGCTACGGAGGTATCTAAAAAGTTGATATGAAAACAGAAAAGGTTCTTCATCCACTTATTGACTGACAGTTGTTTATCCTGACTCATGTTTCGTGGTTGGAACACAATAAACAGGTGGGGCCAATGAAGGAATTGATTAGGTAGATTAATAAGAAAGTTTACTCATCGCTATAGGGTGACTCGTGTTACATTTGGGCGCTTGGGACACGAATACGGTTGCATTAGCTAAGATGTACAATATATCACAGCTCCCGCGATGTTTGCACATTTTATCAGCAGATAGTTCACATATTTTCTAGATTCTCATCTTACAATATGAAACTGAATGTCCCCTTCTGACCAACCCAGTCTACAAATATTTTATTAGTTGTGGAAGTATGTTTTATGCATTATTTACCGAACAATTTATCGAAACATAAGCATAGGACTATTACGTATATAGCTCATTTTTAACAATATTTTCCTATGAGTGCTGGATTTTCGTTTTGTTGCAAATAACTTAATGGCTCAAAATGGCCGAGCATGATATTGCCACTGAGTGCAATTAAGTGATTAGGAATGGTGATTATTTTGTAAAAATGTATAAACTTAATTATTTGAGGGGTAGAAGGGGGGGAGTTCTTGTTCTTCAATAAACTTCTCCATGGATCGGCAGTGCATTTAATATTCTTCTCGACAAACTACATTCTACGGTATCCGTGGGGTAGCTCTTGATTGGATTTCCTCTTTTTTTGTCTGGCCGTACCCAAGTAGTGGAACTCCAAACATCTAATAGTCAATCCGTCACCACAACCCGCTCTAAACCTCTGCCAATAGTCTGCGGGGTTCCCAGGGATCAATTTTGGGCACATTAGCCTATATCCTTTATGTCAACGACCAGTCCGCCTACTTAAAAGAGGGCACTCTCACCCAATATGCTGATGACTCCAGCCAACTGCTGACACTACCCAAACCACAACCCATTCAGGACCTTCCCCCCTTAATAAACAATCAAGTTACGTTAATGTCATCATACTGCCTCGGCAAACAACTCACCTCTCACGCTCTAAAACTGTTTATCTATACTTTCACACCCCTTATAAGATCCCTACTGCCAGTCCCTTGTTCGTCTTGACTCTGATACTATCCCCCGCGCTCACACAGTCAAAGTCCTAGGCCTTGCACTAACTGATAATCTAGACTGGTCCATCCATGTAAACCACGTTGCCAGCAAAATATTATCTGGCTGCTACTCAATCAGAAAGCTCAAACAAATAGTTCACCCCCACATCCTATTGCTAGTTTACTTTGCACACATTCACTCTCACTTATCATATGGCCTGCTATTTTGGGGAGCTTCCCCCCATGCGAACAGAATATTCATTCTCCAAAAGAGAGCGGTTTCGTATCATAGCTGGTGTCTCCAGAAGACACTCATGTAGAAACTTTTCAAGGAACTTGGTATTCTTACTCTAGCATGTACCCTTATCCAATCAGACGCATTATTCGTTAACACAAACCGTAACATCTTCCATCTAAATGCTTCTGTGCACTCCCATAACACTAGAGCCAACCTTCACATACCAGGCCCTCCACAATCTGCGCCTCTTTGCACAAGGCCCTGAATATCTATCTTCCACCCTCTACAATAAGCTCCCTGACCACATCAAAACCTCTCCCACCCTGTCTTCCTTTAAACATAAGTTGAAATCATATCTTACAGCAAACAGCTTTTACTCCATCAATGAACTACCTCTCCATGTAAATATTTGCAGTTAATTCATTTTTCATTATATTATTTACAAATTATCTAGAGTATAACCACAAACAAGCACTGTAATTTAAAATTTTCAAATGTTCCCTTAGCCGAAATGATGTAACAAACTTCTATAGGCCTATATAATATGTGCTTACACGCTTCCTTGGATTGTGCAGGTATATAAGACAACATTCTGCTGTAACATCCTCCAATTGCTGTTTTCTGTGCCATCAGCTATTCTCATCACAATACACATCAATTTTGCTTTATATCCAACTTTTCTTTATTCTATATGAATTCTTAATCTAGTAGGGCATTCTATTATTTTGCATCTACTTTACTTTAACATAAACACTAATCAATCAATCATCACACACATATATATAAATATATATATATATATATCAATTATATATTATAGACACATTCTACTGTACATCATTGCTGTTTTCTGTGCCATTAGCAATTCTTATCACAATATCATATCAATTATTGCTTTATATCCAATTTTTCTTTATTCTATATGAATTCTTAATCTAGTAGGGCATATTTTGCATCTACTCTACTTTACCATAAACACTAATCAATCAATCAATCATCATATATATACTAGACACATTCTCCTGTACATCATTGCTGTTTTCTGTGCCATCAGAAATTTATTATCACAATATCACATCAAAAATTGCTTTATATCCAACTTTTCTTTATTATATATATGAGTTCTTAATCTATAGTAGCGCATGCTATTGTTTTGCATCTACTCTACTTTAACATAAACACTGTGTTTATCATTATTAATCAATTAATGAATCATCATATATATATATATCAATATTATCAATCATCATACATATCAATATCAATATCCATATCAATTATCATTTATGCTTTATATTCAACTATTCTTTCTTCTAACACTGTGTATATCATTATAATTACTATCACTTTTATTATTAATTATTAATTATAGACTATTCACTTTCTCTGCAAAGAGTTATACTTGTACACTGTACTAGTCAAAGTGAATAAAAATATCTATCTATCTATCTATCTATATAACTTTTTACTGGCTATATCCTTGAAGATTTGCGTTGGAACACCCTATAGTAGCCCAGTTTGTAGTACACGAGTGGCGGAAATGTTTATTAATATTTAATGAAGGGGCAGCTGATTATTAATAATACGATCCGTTACACGTGTGCTATCTGTAAGTATGTTTGCTTTGGATCGAGATAATTAACACATCTTGCTGTTGCTTGTGATTTGACCACCGCGGGCGTGCCGCCATATTGCTGAGTCACACCCGGAGACTTTCAGCACTAGATTAAGAACGACGCAGAGATTTAGAACATACACAATTATAGTCCACTTTAAGAATGTGCGTAGGTTTCTGTAGCCCGTATAAATAGCTTATTTTATATTCTCTTGATGAGCAATGATGTGAGTATGGCTTCCAGTCAAGTCAAATAAGGTATTTGCCATCGCTGCTTTGGTATAATATCTACTTTGTTTCTCTAACAAGCTATATTTCACTTCCCTCAAAGATGTTGCCAATTTTTTTTTCTTTCAATAAAATAAATACGTGTGTTGCTATTATATATTCATGATATTAGTCAACGTGTGTACAAATAAATATTTACAGCCCTGAAAATGGATAACATAGTGAACATATACTCTGATAATTAAGGCGCGAAACCATCTCTTTAGTGCGATTGTTGCTTTTGCTAATGGCCTGACAAATGCAATGGAGATTCCAACGCCCGTGTGAGCGAGAAGCCGGCCATCCTCCTTGTATTACGAGAAGCGGGGAACTCTTATGACATTATTTAAGATCTTGTTGCACGTTCACGGTTACCGTTACTCTACCGGCTGACGTGAAGACTTCTAGACATTTCAATATTGATATTAGGATCCATTTAAAAATGTCTTAATGAGAACGCATATACAAGTTATAACATGCTGGAAGTCATCAAATTATTGTTCGCCATCATTTGTTACGCCCTTTACTAAAAATTGTTCACCATCATTTGTTCACCCTTTACTATCTATTGTTGTTTATATTATTTGTTAATTTATTTTTATTGTATTTTATAATGTTGTTTTTAGAGGTATAACTTAGGCATGTAAGTTAGATACTGTAATTGGGGCCTCATGGCCCTTTTCTAACTTTCTATGGAGTTGTGCATCTTACTTTTCGATTATTTGTAAAATTCAATAATTCAATAATATTAAAAATAATAATCACAATCACATTATTTTGTAATCATAAACACTGTGTGTAATGTGTATACAAGTAGATATAATATGTATTGTTTTACTTTCTAAACCTATTTTGACAACTGTATTGGATTGACGTTTTATTATTTATTTAGTATTATTTATTATTATACATGCTGTCCTCCTTTGTAAATCAGTTTTTTTATCTGAATAGGATAGACTTTAAATAATTAAAAATTAAATTGTATAATCATATGGAATATCACACCGAGCAAAGCCCTTAAACAAAGAATTGTGTGTGATATCACTAAATATAATAAATTTGATTTTAGATTAGGTAATTAAAATTAACAATAATGTGCTTGGCATAAGTTACAAAAAAAGACTATATAACAACGCAACAATTAGACACAATAGGACCCACAATACAAACATTCTAACAACTAACGCTATATGCCTAAATTATATTACTCTCATCAAAATATATTCAATATTAACATTATAAAAATACACAGATTTTGAATTTGAGAAGAACAATGATAAAAAATTGTACAAATCTATTTAAAAAATACAAGAAATAACTAATCGTTTTGTTAAAATGTGTACAATCACACAAAATAATAACTGTTGATTCAATTATCTTTGCTTGACGACTGCAAAGTTGCCCTTCAATCAGACACATTCTGACTGAAGAAATTACAAAATCAATAGGTCTACTAGATGAACTGAAACAGAAAAATACTCAAAAGCTGACCGCTTACTATAGTTAAAAGTTCCACAGTTTCGTGTAGATAGCCTAAAGCTATTCTCGTTTTATTTTAAACTAACCCTTTTATAGTACGAAATGTTGTATAAAACAATAATAAAACGGCGACCGATATAGCCTACCCTTCTGAGTAAGGCCTGTAAAAATTCTTGACTATCCTTCTGGTTACGATTTCTTAGTTAAATAAACAAGACCAATTAATGGTTGTCCGTTGGATTTACAAGGCATATGCTAAGGGCAGCCTCGGGGATCGGAGGGCAATTAGTGACTCAATTAAATTACTGACAAAGGAGCGGTTACGAGCGCCACAAAAAGGCCTGTTGTAAAATGCAAACTAGTCACTCGTTGTTAAAAGGTTTGTGTAAGTAAAATTGAGGCCTATAAAAGACTACGCCGAACTACCGCCGAAAAAAAATCAAGTTTTTTGTAGATTCGATTCACTGATACAAATGCTGAAGTGTTTTATGATAAAGCTTGATACCTTTGCTTGCTATCTTGTAAACAAACGTAAAGCTTAAGTTTAAAACAATTAGTTCTGTCATAGATAGGCCTATAGATAAGATAAAAGGCATATTATTCACATCAATTTGTACAATTTGTGGTCAACAATAAATACAAAAAACGACTTACAAGTCTCATTATATCTTATATTAAAAGTGGATTTTGTGATTTGTATTTTGGAATATATAGTACGTTATAGTGTTACACTATTGATCATTACACAATAGTTTACGTTCAAGAACAGTAATGCGTTATTATTGATCATGCCCATTTTATTCCATTGTGCATGCATATTAAAAAGTACTATATTAAAAAGTGAATAGCTAATATTGTTTGGCCGATGTTACAAGTTTATTTGATCAAGAATATAAGAGTTACTTGTTTCGACGTGCAGATGGGCATTGCAGTGGGAAGAACTTCTGAACTTTACACTTCACAGGGCGTGTGTTCAAATCCCACGTCTGACATAAAGTTTTGTGTTCGTCTTTTATCACACATACTTGACATTATTACTACATAAACCATGCTATAAAGTTTTGAAACGTATTAACTAAAATTAGATATGTTTTTCTTCGGTTGGTGGCATTGAGGAAAATTGTTATTTTATATATTGCATTTCATTTACTGACATTTAATTTATTTCAATACATATTTGTTTGTTTTTACTTTCCTTAAATCTTGCTTTGCCAAAAATATTGTTCGCGTACAAACAATCAACCAACAGTATATCACTGCATCGAAGTATTTTACGATTCGATTAAGTTTTTCATTAAACATGCTGCTGAAAATAAAAAAATTAAAATAATGTTTGTGTTTTGATTAACAAGACTTTTCCTATTGTTTATGTATTGTACTTTTCCTGATTTGTAATACTGGTCTGGATAGGATGGAATTATTGGATGGATATTTCTCCTTTGCGAGAAAGTTTCTCCCATGATCATTCAGCGTTTTCGTTATCCATATAGATTTAATCAAATGTTCGTATCTTCTAAAAATGTGTACGACGACGTATAAATAAAATGAATCACATTAGTAATGTTATTACACTTGACACGTGTCCTGTCAGTGTATCTGTATAATATAGTTGCACTGCACTGCTTCTGAATATTAATCTTGTGCTCAGCTCTAGTCACACAATGTAACACAACTATTGTTTGTTACTGCTGGTGTGAAACCATTTACTTGTCAATGATCGGCCGGTCAAACAATGCTCAGCTTCACTTTGAAGGGTGCTAATCCTGAAAGATGCGGTTTTATGCTCATAAGCGCTAAATTTAATTACGTGTGGTGTGTGTTATGTGGATCCGAAAGGGTTACGGGTTAATCACCAGACGCATCGCCCTTCGTTCCCTGGTAGACTCATTTAGTCATTTATAACACTATAACCTGCACCACCTTTCATCCGCCATTGTAAAAGATTTTGAATCTCTCCGGGATCGGTGATTCTCCGCTGAAAGCAAGCGAGACCAAAAAACAATTGCCCGTCAAGAGGCCATCCGCTTAACAAAGCCCTAACTAGAGTCCGAAGAGTGATGTTCATTCGACAAGCTTGGGCTCCATTCTAAGTGCGAAATACTTATTAATTCATAGTCACAATGATAATGGGAATATTAGGCATACCAACACATTAATTTCTCCTATACATCGCATTCCGACAGACCCGCACACAGTGAAAGTCACCGTGAGTTGGCAATCAAAGTAAATCCTGGTGAATAACAAATAATCTAAATTGTATTGATTTGATTCGATTCGATATCCTTTGAATTGACACACGTCACGTGTCTATTTTTGGTGAGTTTGATTTGCACACGGACATGGTTTGAACTGGGAGTGATTATTACAAAATAAAACATAATATGTGTACTCGATTATATTACAATAATAGCCTACCGGTACTCAACGATAATAGTCTGTATAGTACTGCTTCTAGAAGATCTATGATATTTTGCGTTTCTAAAAACTTGAACGTGCAGACTTAAGATTTGAAAAAATGCCAATGCCCATGCCAATTAGTTATATGCATGGGCAAATGTAAAAAAAAAAACTTATAAAAAACTAATAAAACACAACGCGTCATCAGAGAAGGGGGCTTGCCTTTTGCTTAGTGTGCTGAAAGGATGAATTGATTCTTAATTTGAATGGCAGCTGTAATGTTATTCATACCATGTCTCGTCATCAATAAGTTACAAAGCTTCAAGCAAACAAAATGGAGTCGTTAAGTGCTCAATTGTATAATATAGCTTCATATTGTATCATTGTATACTACACTCTATGGATATATATCTTTTTATTTTATTACATTTCATTCTTAATTTAAAACTGAACCCCATGTCGTTTTGAGCTAGAGATTACGTAACACATTTCGTCTCACTTACAAAGTGTTGTTACCGACTGACATCACACGCAGGTAAAAAACTTCACTAATTTAAGACAAGGGCAGTGAGCACGTGGGTGGCCATTACCAGTCTCTTGTTGGCTTTCGAAGGCTGCTCAGATGTGTGTCTTGATAATGATCGGAAAGTCATAGGACCTTTATTGCAGCTTACAATATCCCAATCCAGGGTGCTTCCATTCTGGTTTATCCGTTGAGTAGGCTCTACGTTGATTTAACTATAGGCCATAAAACCCGGCTATCTACATGCTCTGCTTGGTGCATAAAGGGACTTAAGTCAGTCTATTTACTTTTATATTAAGTTTTATCGATAAAATTGTAAAGTTGTTATAAGTGTACATTATCAAATACCTTAGTTAAGTAAATTGATCAGCACAAATTAAGAATATACATTTATGTATATTAAGAGACAGTGACACAAAATAAAATAATTAAAAAAACAAATTATTATGCTAATTGCCAATGAACTAAATGAAAAGTGCACAGCTGCTAAAGTAAGATTACCAACCGGCCTTTACTTCAAATTTTTAAAATTAAAATAAACTTTCATGACTTAAAACAATTGGCTGCAATAGATAATAGCATAGAATCATTCAACGGTAATTACATAACAACTAGGAAAACGCTAAAGTCCCGCCGCGTTGATGATGAGCGTAATTGGTGCATTGAGCTGCCATGTGTTATGCGGATTTCCTGTGTGTTCTGTAAAAAAATCATTTACTAAGTTGAAATTTTTTTAAATTAAATAAAATAAAAAATTAACTTTTTTTTTTTTTTTTTAATTACTCGTAATAATTTTAAAAAAGGAAAAAATCGTAATATTGAAATTTTCATAAGGAATAATTATTCGATTGCGCACAAATTTTACACGTATATATTAATTATAAAATTGAGGTTCTGTGAAAATATCATTACAATCTGATAAAGCATGTAGGTGTTATGAGTAGAAGAATGTTTTAAAAATATAAAAAATCGTAAAATTGCGTTTTTCACACAGAAATAATTTTTCGATCGCGCTCAAATTTCACACGAATATATAAATTCATAAAATTAAGGTTTTGTGAAAAATCATATTAATCGGATAAATCATGTAGGTGTTATTATAAGTCGACGAAATGTTCTAAAAATCGAAAAAAATTGTAAATTACGATTTTAATGAGAAATAATTGTTTCGATTGCGCTCAAAAACGTGGCAGTTCTAAGTTCAGAGATTTCGAAGGCCTCCATAAATTTCATCGCTATTTGGAGTATCGGTTTAGCCGGAATCGTGGTGAACAAACACACAAATAATACAAAAAAAAACATTCCGGATTTTTTTCTCAGTGTAGTGAAATGGAAGTAATCAACGCTTCGCTCGCTACGCTCATCCAATAAGAAATTAATTAATTCAAGCGAATGGGTCTCATAGTTTTTTCACCAATTGTTTTTAGAAAAGGAAAATGTTTTGACATCTAAGGACACACACCAACAATATTGAATTTTGGAATTTACTTTTAAGCTATGCATTTGGTTTTTTCATTTTTTATGTAACTGAGGGGCAAATTTAAAAACCCATTTGTTCTTACGCAATTAACCGCCTTTAATTACC
Organism: Sweltsa coloradensis; assembly: GCA_024449915.1. Classification (NCBI taxonomy): domain Eukaryota; kingdom Metazoa; phylum Arthropoda; class Insecta; order Plecoptera; family Chloroperlidae; genus Sweltsa; species Sweltsa coloradensis. Next base: position 187,761 of record JAMZAV010001454.1, read on the forward strand.
AAAAGTTTTTTAAATTAACTAGCATTTTATAAAAAATAAAACAAAAATCGTTTCTATTCCTTATCTTTTTATACTTTGCCGGGGAAAGAAACCCAGCGGGAAACGGGACTAAAAGTTATTAAATTTAAAAAAAAAAGTTTTTTGCAATGAAAGGTTCTAGACTTGAAATTTTTTAAAATTTAAGTACCCTGCTGCAGAATATAGGGTTGTTTTCAATTCGTTTTGTTTATGGTAGGGAGGCAATATTAAAATCCTCTTTATTGCAAGCAAAAAAACCCATTTTAACGTGATTACAATTACAACTACGATAAACTTTAACTTAAAAAATTAAATTTCCCCTTCAGTCGTTTGTTGGTATGGAGTCAAACCCACCCCTTGCGAAAGAATGGAATAGATAGAAGTCCTCTGCGACGGGTGCTGAGTTGTACGATTTTTTAAACACCATTGTGTACAAGTATAGGGCTGAACGAAGTTCGAAACCCAATCAAATTGAGGGGAATTCGCTACGATTCGAGTCAAAAAAAATGAGTTCGTACTTTTGAACTACCCTACATTTTTCCACCGATCTGATTTTTTTGGCAAGACCCACTAAAAAAAGGGTGACCCAACCCTCGTACATGGTTTTTTTTTTTAAGACATTTTTGGTTTCCAAACATTTTTAAATGTCGACGAAAAATTGCAATTTTGTGGCTTTGAGGTTTCAAACGAAAAAATCTTTTGTGTACAATGGAAAAAATTTTTTGTATCAAGAAAAAGTTTTTTTTCCCTAGTACGAAATCCCGCTTCTATATACGCTAGGGTCCGCACCCAAACCCTCTAAGGAAAATTTTGGTTTTCTAAAACAAAGTTCAAGTCCAACTTGTTGAAACAATCGTCCCTGTGCTACGAAATGGCCCACTCGCACGAACCCCCCCCCCATGAAATGTCGCCCGACTTTGCGAGTGGGCTATATGGGGTGGGGTCATCAGCCCCCTAGAGACCAGGGACAGGGAGAGGGGAGGCCGGGTTTTTTTCAAAACCCTTCATTTATGGCAACAAGGCAGATCAGTGGTCTGCAAGAAAACAGGGGAAAAGGAAATTTAAATGATCGTTTTATGTTGACGACACACCGACACCGTAGTGTATCGCCCATGGATCTGAGGGGGGGTTAGCCCCGGGGTGCGACGCGCCCATTAGTTTGGGGGGGGTTTTCACTTTAAGCAAGTTTTTGCACAGAGTCAAGCTGCCCCTTGCGAAAATGTTGTCCGATTTAATTAGACGCGATTTAATGACCGAAACTTTTCCAATTGTTATGGAAACATAGTTGAAGCGCTCTGTAGAGTCACACTTGTTGGATGAGCGAAGCGAAGACTTCAATTTCACTGACCCCCAAAAAATTTAGCTCGGGTGTTTTTTTTTTGTTTTTGTTTTTGTTTTTTTTTTGTTTTTTTGTCTGTTTGTTAACTCTCTACCAGGCAAACGGCATATCCGATCTTGATGAAAATTTGACAGGACCTTCGAAATCTCTGAACTTAGAGGTGTATTGTTTTTCGGTACAATCGAAGAAATATTTCTCATGAATATCGTACTTTTACGATTTTTTTCGATTTTTAGTGCGATATTTTCGTGACATTTGGGCCAATTCTGACCAAACGGGTGGGGCTACAACGTTCATATTATACATGGACATTAAGGTTATGGTGATGTAGTACCTTTTGAAAGAAAAAGTTGAAAAAGTTAGCCAGAATCCATAGAAATAAAGCTTTTAATATAAGTTTTTTGATTTTTTGTGCGATATTTTCGTGCCATTTGGGCCAATTCTGACCAAACTGGTAGGGCTACAACGTTCATATTTTACATGGACATTAAGGTTATGGTGATGTAGTACCTTTTAAAAGAAAAAGTTTAAATAGTTAGCCAGAATATATAGAAATAAAGCTTTTAATATAAGTTTTTTATGGTAAATAATACCAATTGACAGGTAACAAAAGAAACTTGACAACAATTGCCTACAATGCGTAGGCAGCAAAACAAAGAACTTGCAAAAGTAAAGATATCCCATGCAAACTAAAAATATTAAAAAGCTCATCCATCAACGCGGCGGGACTTTAGCGTTTTCCTAGTAGTATATAATTAGAGGAGAAAAATGCAAAATATTTATTTAGATTTATATCACAATATTGATAATCCTCGGCTATACGGTTGTCTATAATCTAAACAATTGCAGTGCTCGAATGTTATGTACTGTTATTTAGCCCTTGTTCTTTTTTTTCAGAGTAGTATCAATACAGCGTCTTGAAACTTGCACAATTTGAAACTTGTGAAACAACGAAAAAATGTTACAACCCAGAAACTGCAAAATCCAACTTTACCGAAAAATTTAATTGGAGTCTTCTGCTTGCCTCCGGACGACTCATCTAATGAATAATATACCATAAGTAATTGGATGAGCGAAGCGAAGACTTCAATTTCACCGACCCCCCAAAAAATTTAGCTCGGGTGTTTTTTTTTTTTTTTTTTTTTTCCGTCTGTTTGTTCGCTCTCTACCGGGCAAACGGCATATCCGAACTTGATGAAAATTGGAGGTGACCTTCGAAATCTCTAAACTTAGAGGTGTATTGTTTTTGGGTACAATCGAAGAAATATTTCTCATGAATATCGTACTTTTACGATTTTTTTCGATTTTTAGTGCGATATTTTCGTGACATTTGGGCCAATTCTGACCAAATGGGTGGGGCTACAACGTTCATATTTCACATGGAAATTAAGGTAATGGTGATGTATTGATTTCTGAAAGAAAAAGTTAAAAAAGTTAGCCAGAAACTATAGAAATAAAGCTTTTAATATAAGTGTTTTGATTTTTGTACGATATTTTCGTGCCATTTGGGCCAATTCTTACCAAACGGGTGGGGCTACAACGTTCATATATTATACATGGACATTAAAGTTATGGTGATGTAGTACCTTTTGAAAGAAAAAAATAAAAAAGCTAGCCAGAATTGATAGAATAAAGCTTTTAATATAAGTTTTTTACGGTAAATAATACCAATTGACAAGAAACAATAGAAACTTGACAACAATCACCTACAATGCGTAGGCAGCAAAACAAAGCACTTGCAAAAGTAAAGATATCCCACGCAAACTAAAAACTTTAAAAAAGCTCATCCATCAACGCGGCGGAACTTTAGCGTTTTCCTAGTAAGAAATAAGTATATAGTTTATGCTGTGGATTGAAAAATGAAGAAACGCTACGAAGGAACGTATTGTGCATGTGTACAAAAGCTAATGTTGAGACCTGGAGCTAACGCTGGGATGAAATGATGGTTTGCAAAACGTGTGTTGACAAATTTAAGCTCGCCAGTCGAAATGAAATTTGATATTACTTTCATCACGTTCATTTTTATTTATACTTTGCAATTACTTAGATGTAAAATAATTCGTGTGTGTCCTGCTTTGTGAATAAGTTTCATAACTGAATATAACCATAAGGCATACAACACATAAATACATTAATGTTATATATAGTGGACATTCACATTCATGAAAATCTAATCTCTGTCTAGAAAATTAAGGTTGCCCGTCCCGACAATTTATGGGTCCTTAATATGGGCCTTATTATGTTTTAAATTTATATTTTTGGGCTAAATTTCCCAAAATAAAGTTACGGTTTTTTTTTTTAAGGGGTGGGCCTTTGTTTCCCGTGTGGGCACGCCACACGGGTAACAAAAATTTTCCAACTGTATTTTTTTTAAAGTTTGGGGCCCTTAAATTTTTTTTTTTTTAAGAATAAAAAAAATTCCTAGTTTTCCTGAATACCGGGGACATCCGGGCGACAATTCCCCAAAAAATTTGATTTTTTTTTAAATGGTTGTCCTATTTTATATGATTTTAAATTTTAAAAAAAGGGCTAAACCTTAGAAATTTCCCAAAAATTTTTACAAATTGAATAATTTTAAAATTTAAAATTTTAGTATTTTCCTTTGTTAGGGTCCCCTTTAAATGAATTTGTGGAAATTTGAAAATTTTTTTAAATTTGTTTTAAAATTTAATGTACCTATAAATTTGAATAGCTTTTTTTAAATATTTAATTTTTAAATGTTTAATTATAATAAAAAAAAATTTATAAAACAATGAAAATTAAAATTCAAATCCCCCAAATATCAGAAAAAAATACAAAAATGCCAAAAAACGAAGATGCAAAAGGGAAAACGTTTAAAATAAAAATTTTTGGGGGGAAGTAGATTTTCGAGGGAAAATACGAAATTTATTTTTCGGGATTGAAATGTTTGAACGGAAATTTTCGGGGGGATTTAAGGTACCTGACAAAAACGTCCCAATTTTATTTGGGGGTTTAAAAACTTAGGGTAAAAAAAATTTTGGTTTCCCAAAACAAGCTAAAATCGTTTCATACGATAATTACTACTATTTGTACACACTTTGGGTTAATTTTTCTTATTATTAAACCCCCCCGTTGCCATTGCCAAAAAAAAAGGGTTTTTTTAAAAAATGAAAAAAAAAAAATTGGTTTGGGAAAAAAAAAAAACCAAAAAAAAAAACCCAACCCCGACAGGAAATCGGTGTCGGGCTCGATCCCCCGCTGAGATATTAAAATTTTTTAAATATTTAAAAAATCTATTTTTATTATTATTTAATTTAAAATTAATAATTTTTTTCTAGCGGGGGCCCTTCCAGGGTTTCCGGGGTTACAAGTTTTTCGAAGAGAAGGCCTGTGGGGACCGTGATCGCCCTTTCCCGGCTGTATCTTGTGTCGTCTCTCCTGCAGCGGCTCGTGCTGGACGCTCAAAGCCGCCGCCCGCGCGTAGCCACCCAGGACTGGATCCTATCGGAGTCACACCCACTGCACCTAGAGCAATAACTTAGATGCAGGTTGGAAACAGGAAATTTACTAGGATAAACCAAAACAAGATTGTAACGTGAAACAGTCGGCTCAATTTCAAATTAAAGGGGATTTTTGCGGGTTTTGGGAAATGGGAAAAGCGCATTTCACCGTGTTCAAAAAGGTTTAAAGAAAACATTTTTTGGGGAATAAATAATATACCGTGTGCAATGAACTTCAAGCATGGATAAAGAGCTAACTATCTGCGTATCAACCCTTAATATATTAAAGAAGAGGAAACCCCAAACTTAAAAGTCCCAAGGGTTACCGTGAACCCCGTGGTGGGTTTGGGTTTTTTTCCCTTCCCCCTTTTTTTTTGTTTACTTTTACCCCAAATTTTTTCCCTCTGAATTTTTTAACCAAAAATAATGTATTTGTAAAAATATAATCAAAAATAAAAATATAAGGGTTGTTTTTTTTTAATAAAAATTTTCCCCGGGCACTACAAAAATTTCCACCCAGAAGTTTTTTTGGCATAAACCAAAACCCTTGCGTTTTGTTTAACGAAATCACAAACTTATTTTTAAATGATTGTAAAGGGAATATTAATTATTCCACTTTTAAGGCCCCCAAAAATTTAATTTTTGGAATTTCCCTTTAAAGGCAGATCATACTCTTTTACTGAATTATATTTTTTGGGTTTGTTAATTGGAAATACCCCCATAAAAATAAAATTCAAATCGAAAAACCCTCCCCCAACCCCTCGTGGTCACGAAAAGAGTAGTTTTGGCCACGAATTTTTTACGGGCCCGATGCAAAGGGGAGGGGGTTGGGAGTGAAAGGGGGTTTATGGGGCGGGGGGGACGCCGGGGGTGATGCAAAAAAATGCACGTGGGGGAACCCCGGGGGTTGCTAGATGCTGCCAGCGCGCCTGGTGGGAGGGGATGCAACTAGTATCGTGAAACCGAGAGTCCCCCGTTGGGAACACGTGGTTTTCTAGAAAATTTCCAAACGCGCCCGGTGGGAGGGGGGGGGGGGGGGCAAAATATATCGGTTTTTAAACCGAGGGGTCCCCGTTGGGAAACCCCTGGTTGCTAGTGCTGCCAGCGCGCCGGTTTGGGGGGGGAAAAGCAACTGTACGTAAACCAGAGTGCACGTGGGAAAAAAGTGGTTGCTAGATGCTGCCGGCGCCTGGTGGGAGGGGATGCAACTAGTATCGTGAAACCAAAAGTCAAAGTGGCAAAAACTTTTGGGTTTCTAATGGCTGCCAAAACGCCCCCCTGGTGGGAAGGGGGTGCAACTAGTATGTGAAAACCCAAAAATTTCCCCGTTGGGGAACCCCGTGGTTGCCCAATGCTGCCAAACGCCCCTGGTTGGGGGGGGAAGCAAAAAGTTTTCGTGAAAAACCGGGAGTGCCCTTTGGGAAACGTGGTTTTTTTTAAGGCTGCCCGCGCGCCTGGGGGAGGGGATGCAACTTGGGATCGTGAAAAACCAAAAAGTGCACGGGCAACACGTGGGGTTTTTAGATGCTGCCCGCGCGCCGGGGGGGAGGGGATTCAACTAGTATGTTTAAACCAGGGGTCCCCTGGAAAAACGTGGTTGCTAATGCTTGGGCCCGCGCGCCTGGTGGGAGGGGGGCCAAAAATATCTGGTAAACCCAAAAGGGGCCCCGTGGCCAAAAAACCCCTTTGGGTTGTAGATGCTGCCAAGAGCGCCCCCTGGGGGGGGATGCAACTAGTCCCTGAAACAAGAGTGCCTTTGGGAACACGTGGTTGGGTAAAATGCTGCCAGCGGGGGCCATGGTGGGAGGGATTTTAAAATAGTATCGTGAAACCAAAAGTCCGTGGGGAACACGTGGTTGCTAGATGGGTGCCAAAACGCGCCTGGTGGAGGGGGAAAACTAGTATCGTGAAACCAAAAGTCCCGTGGAAAAAAACCCTGGTTGCAGATGCGCCAAAACGGCCTTTAGTGGCCGGGGGGGGATTGCAAAAAAAATAAACGGAAACCAAAAGTCCCCGTTGGGGAACACGGGGTTTTAGAATGCTTTCCCGCGGGGCCGGTGGGAGGGGATGCAAATTTGTATCCCTTGGGAAAACCCGGGGTCCACGTGGCAACACGTGGTTGGTAAATATGCTCCAGCGCGCCTGGGTGGGAGGGGAAAAAAGCCCAAAAGTATCGTAAAAACCCAAAAGGCACGTGGCAACACGTGGTTGCTAGGTGCTGCCGCGGGGGCTTCGGGAAGGGGGTGCCAACTTTGTATTTTGGAAAAGAGTGCACTGGCAACACGTGGTTTTCTAGATTTCTGCCGGGCAGGTGGGAGGGGGTGCAAAATAGTATCCGGGGAAACCCCAGGTGCCCCGTGGCAACCCCTGGGTTTTCCCCAGATGCTGCCAGCGCGCCGGTTGGGGGGGGGATGGGAACTAGTACGTGGGGAAAACCGAGAGTCCCCGTGGCAAAAACGTGGTTTCTAGATGCTGGCCCGCGCGGCCCCCGGGGGGAGGGGATGCAACTAGTTTTCGGGGAAACCAAGAGTGCACGTTGGCAACACGTGGTTGCAGATGCTTTCCCCGCGCCCTGGGGGGAGGGATGCAACTAGTTTTTCGTGAAAACCAAAGGCCTGGCAAAAAACGTTGGGGTTTCTAGATGCTGCCAAAACGCGCCTGGTGGGAGGGGATGCAACTAGTATCGTGAAACCGAGAGTCCACGTGGCCCAAAACGGGGTTGGGTAGATGCTCCAGCGCGCCTGGTGGGAGGGGATTTCAACTATTTAAAATCCCTGGGAAAACCGGGGGAGTCCACCCCTGGGGGGGGAAAATGTGAAGTGGGGCTAAATGCTGCCCCCCCGCGCCCCGGTGGGGGGGGAAAGCAAATCTCGGGAAAACCAAAAAGTGCACGTGGGCAACACGTGGTTGCTAAAGTGTGCCAGCGCGCCTGGGGGGGAAAGGGGGTGCAACTAGAAAATTTTGAAAAAACCAAGGGGTGCACGTGGCAACACGTGGGGTTGTTAGATGCTGCCAGCGCGCCTGGTGGGAGGGGAAAGCAATATTTTCGTGGGAAAAAAGAGTGCACGTGGGGGCAACACGTGGTTGCTAGATGCGCCAAACGCGCCTGGGGGGAGGGGGGGCAAACTATTTTCGTAAAACAAAATTTCACGTGGCAACCAAAGTGGGGTTCCCAGATGCTGCCCAGCGCGGGTGGGGGGGAAAGGGGGTTCAAAAATAGTAAACGTTGAAACCCAAGAGTGCACGTGGGGAAAACGTGGTTGCTAGATCTGCCCGCGGCCTGGGGGGGGGTGGGAAATGATCGTAAAACCGGGGCCAAAGTGGCAAAACTGGTTTTCTAGATGCTGCCAGGGGCCGGGGACTGGTGGGAGGGGATGCAACTAGTATCGTGAAACCGAGAGTCCACGTGGCAACACGTGGTTGCTAGATGCTGCCAGCGCGCCTGGTGGGAGGGGATGCAACTAGTATCGTGAAAACCAAAAAGTGACGTGGAACAATGGTTTTCCCAATTTCTGCCCCGCGCGCCTGGTGGGGGGATGCAACTATATCGGAAACCCAGAGTCCCCGTGGCCCAAAAACCCGGGGGGTTCCCAGATCGCCCAAACGCGCCTGGTTGGGGAGGGGAGGCAACTAGTACGTGGAAAAACCCAAAAGGGGTTCACGTGGGGAAAAACCTTTTGGGTTTTAGATGCTGCCAAACCGCCCGGGGGGAGGGATGCAACTAGTACGTTTAAACCGAGGGTGCACGGGGGGGAAAAACGTGGTTTTCTAAAAAAATGCTGCCCCGCCCCGCCCGGTGGGAAGGGGATCAAAAGGGATAGTTGGAAAACCCGGGGTCCCGTGGGAACACGTGGTTGCTAAGGGTGCTGCCAAAACGCGCCTGGGGGGAGGGGGGGTGCAACTTTGTATCGTGAAAAACCCAAAAGGGGGCACGTGGCAAAACCTTTGGTTTTTTTAGATTGCCAAACGCGCCCTGGTGGGAAAGGGGAAAGCAAAAATAGATCTTGAAACCAAGAGTGCACGTGGAAAAACGTGGTTGCTAGATGCTGCCACAGGCGTGGTGGGAGGGGATGCAAAATATCGTGGGAAAACCCAGATTCCAAAAATTTTGGGAACACGTGGTTGCTAGGGTGCGCAGCGCGCCTGGTGGGGGGGGGATGCAAAATGTATCGGGAAAACCAAGGGGGCCCCGTGGGGAAAACACGTGGTTGCTAGATGCTGCCAGCGCGCCTGGTGGGAGGGGATGCAACTGTTCGGAAACCAAAAGTGACGTGGGGGAACACGGGGTTCTAGATGCTGCCAGCGCGCCTTTGGGGGGAGGGGGAGCAACTTATTCCGGGGGAAAACCTAGGGAGGGGCAAAATTTTTCCCAAAGCTCCAGGGGTTAAGGTTTAAAGGGGGGAACTTAGGAAAAAAGTGGAAAAACCAATTTTAAGGGGGGAAAAAGTTTTTTGGCCCCACATTTGGTTTTTAGATGCCCCCGCCAGCGTTTTTGCCCTGGGGAAAGGGGGGTCCAACTAATTACAAAACCCAAAAAGCCGTGGCCCGCAGTTGGTTGCTAGTATCTGTGCCGAGCCCCCTGGGGGGGGAGTTATGAAAAAGATCGTTTTAAACTAAAATCCTGGCCAATCCAATGTTTTTTTTTTTAATTCCCGGAAAAGGCGTTTTTGGGAAAATAGCAAAAATAAAAAAAAACGGAAACCAAAAGTCCTAGTGGCAAACGGGTTTTCCTTTAACTCAAGGTGCCCTTGGTTGGGATTTGGGGTCCCAACTAATATCGGCCAAAAAACCCAAGAGTGCACCCTGGACACGTTTCCCGTGTGCCAAAAACCCCAAGGGACAACAAAAGTATTTTGGGGGGAAAGAAGTCCCCTGGCAACAGTTTTTGGGCTCCGCCTTGGTTTTGGGGAGGGAAATTTTGCCAAATTTTTTTCTTTATCCCTAAGTTTAAAATTTTTCTAAAACCCGCATGGGAGGGGGGAGGGGGGAAATGCAAAAAAATGGGAACCCCCCCATTTTAACCGTGAAATTTTAATCTCCCGGCCCTGGGAAACAGGGAAAAAAACCAAATACCAAAAAAAAGGGCCCCTCAAACGGGTTGAAAATTAGGCCCCTTTTAGGGGTACCAATTTGACGTTGAAACCGAGGTTGGCAAATTTTCCTAGGATGCTCCCCAAAAATTGGGGGAAAGGGGGGAATTTAAAATTTTTAAATTTCCAAACTCAAAGGGCGTTCTAAAAGGTGCCCAAATCCCCGGAAAAATTTCAATTTTAAAAAAACCCCCCCTTGGTAAAAAAAAAAAAAAAAAAAAAAAAAAAAAAAAAAAAAAAAAAAAAAAAAAAAAAAAAAAAAAAAAAAAAAAAAAAAAAAAAAAAAAAAAAAAAAAAAAAAAATAAAGTGAAAACTAACCCCCTTAAGCAAATTAAAGTTTTTGAAAACATACCTTTTTTTTTTTTAATTATTATTTCCTTTAAAATTTTGGCCGTTTTTTCCAATTATCTAACTAATACAACCCTTTATAGCCTGTAAGGCACAGCAGAATCAGCCCTTAGCTTCGAGATTATCTGTGCTTCGAGCCTTACACGACGTCGAAGTGTTGAGAGTCACTGAACGAGCATCTCAATATTTGATGACACAATATATAAATACTGCCCGTTTAATCTTTTCATGGTTATAAGTTTTATGTTTTTATACTTCCTGATTGAAGACTTGTTTGTAAGAGATTAAATATTGATCAACAAAATAAAAAATAGTTACGGAATGCATATAGTGCTATTGTAGTGCAAACATTGTGTTTGACGTTACACTCAATGGTGCAAACTTTACTTAGAAGTCTTCCTGGCATTGCGTCCAATTGGCGATCACATACTCGTGCAAACTACAAACACCATCATAGAGTGTCACCGTGACACGTTTCCTGTGTGCAAATAAGTACTCAAGGTACAACACGAGTATTTTCGCTAGAATTGTTCATGCATTCAGATATGTTGGACTCCGCCTTAGGTAATTTGAGTCAGGAGTGATTTTTAATTATTTTACGACGACTGTTGGTGGTCTTGATCATATTAGTTTTAAATATTTTTAACTAACCACCTGCATGAGAGTGTGGATGATATGCAAGGGAAAAATGGCGAACGCTCCCCAGTAATTGATCCCATATATAATATTAAATCAATCATGTGACCCTGATCAGAAAATACCAATTACCAAAAATCAAATCTGTTTTTTCGGCCACTCTATACGGGCTTGAATTAATTACGTTCAGTGTACGATACTCGCTCATCTAGCAGCGATTTCAGACGACGTTTGGCAATTTCATATGTATATTGACTCATTTTAGTAATAGGTAAAACAAATATATTTTAATTTCAAACTTCCAAACTCTAATCTCGAATTGTACGTAGATGCAAATTTGGGAATAATCTCACATTTTCACGTTGGTAAAAATTAAGTGAAACTACGCTAAGCATATAAAGTTGAAACATACTATGTTTTCATTATATCTTACTTTGGCTTTGGTATATCACGTTCATTCTAAAATTTTATCACATTCGTCCCTATTTTTGAAGCTATAGATTTCATCTTATAGGCCCATGTCATCATGGTCATTGTAACCGTTGTAATAATTGTAATTTTAACTCTAACTTAAATTGGTTTATTGTCATATAAAAGTTGATAGGTTCACCGGACTCCGAGTATGACAAGTAATAATCTAATTCGGTTATAACTTATTGGATGAGCGAAGCGAAGACTTCAATTTGACTTTGTGTTTTTTTGTTTGTTTTTTACTTACGTTACCCCAAGAAAAATAGTTTCGGGTGTTTTGTTTTTGTTAGTTTTTTTGTCTGTTTGTTCGCTCTCTACCGGGCAAACGGCATATGCGATCTTGATGAAAATTGGAGGGGACCTTCGAAATCTCTAAACTTAGAGCTGTATTGTTTTTGGGTACAATCGAAGAAATATTTCTCATAAATATCGTACTTTTACGATTTTTTTTTCGATTTTTAGTGCGATATTTTCGTGATATTTGGCAAACGGCTACTTCGATATTGATAAAACTTTATAGGAACATTTAAAATCACTGAAATAATAACTTATATGTTATGATTTTAGAGATATTTGAACAAATATTTCTTATAGAAATCGTACTTTTACGATTTTTTCTCCGGTTTTTAATGCGATATTTTCGTGATAGTTGGGCCGATTTTGAACAAACGGGTAGGGCCACAACGTTCATATTTTACAATGACATAAACATTATGGTGATGTAGTGCCTCTTGAAAGAAAAAGTTGAAAAAGTTGGTCAAAATTCATAGAAATAAAGGTTTTAAAATAAGCCTTTTACAGGTGTATAATTAACATATAATATCAAGTAACTATTGAAAAAGTAATGAGATCCCACATAAAAACGTAATAATTGGACAGAAATATTAAAAAAGCTCATCCATCAACGCGACTGGAAAACGCGTTCGCGATGCCGCCTAGTATATAACTTGTATATAACGCCTCGTGGATCCGAGCTTGTGTGTGAGCCACTGCGGCATCTTGATGGTGAAGACTGAAGATATCATATTATAATTACTAATTTACTATTATTGTTGTTTTATATGGTTAATTGCACTATGCCTATACCTTTAGGTAAGTATGCTCAAGGTCTGATTGTAAGTTTTATTTAACGTATTTGATATGTTACGTGTCACTCAAAAATTTCGCTCCCAAATCGACCAACTCATACGAAACGGAATGCCGTTGAGACTTACGCAACTGATTATGTAAATTATTCGAAAGGTGTGAATATGACTTGATGTCATTTGTCGTGTCTAAGCACCGTACAAATAAATCTCATTTTCCAAACAAGTCAATCGTTAACTTGGTAACCAGGTTTACTGAAGGAAAAAATAAGGTCACCATCTAATATTGTTGATTATGTCGGCTTCTTCACACAAACTAGTATACGAGTAATCTCTTACAGAAGCTTTAGGTTGGAGTTATGCTCAATTCTTTCCCTAATGCTAAACTTATATGGCTATTTTAATCTCTGCCCAAGTCTTGTGAGGTCCGTCGTGTCATCTTTTATTTTTATCTCTAACAACTTCTTGCTAAACATTGGAATTTTGTATTTGAATACATGTCTTATCACCTAACAGGAATCTCCAACATTCTTTTTTAAAGGTAAGGTCCGACGTTTTTTAACACCAACATCCACACCAAGTAATGTGTTCCTCGAGGACTCGTAGTCTTGTCAATCTTCGAAGGGGTCTCCGAAGCTTTGACTTCTTGCGGCTTTAACCTCATAAGGCAATAATAATTGAAAATATTTCCTCCTACAGAAGCTTGTACAAGTACTTTGCAGTCCTCTATGGAATTCTCATCATGTTCCTGGTAGGAGTCTTGGCTGATGGTTCGTCTGTCATCCCGTCATTAGTAATATATCATCTGTTTCTCGCGCTGCGAGAGTGAAGCCTTATGAGATGATAAAGCACCAGAGATCGTTGCTGGAACCACTGTGATCCGCATTAGAATTCAGATACCGATGCTTACCCAAGTGGGAGCCACATGGGAAAATATATTGACAGTTAATTTGTATTGTTTTAATTTATTGAGATGAGTGCACACAATTTATTACGACACTTTGATGAATGTTGTTTAATGTTCTGAAAAACAGTGGGTATATATTTTTCAATACATTTTTTTCTTTGACCAGAGGACCATAAGAAACTAAACGTCACTATTGGTCGTCAGCATTAACATAACATTACACATGTTAATTCATTTTTGTAATATATATTTATTTGTATAAATAATCGAGAAACAGTCTTTTGGTAGGAGTTAAAATGGTGTAAGTACAGAAAAATAAAAACAACGCCGATTGGGGGTTGAATTTTGTCTCCTGCTCACCAGGTTGTTATGCAAACCACCCCAATGTTTCGTTCAGTTCTGTCTCGGCCACGTGGCCGAAGCCACTGCCACGTGTCGGAGGGGGTTCGCCGTCAGTCAGAGGGGGGCGACGTCCACTTTGTAACCTCTCCATGGGGCCGAGTTTATTAGATTAGTTCAATCTATTATCCGAATGCAATCTCGTTGGCTAGAATTTGATTCTATGGATGATTGTGGTGAGTGAGGCGAGGTGAGGTGAATGTTAATGCTTTTCTTTTCGTCTGACAACAAATGCTGACGACGACGTGGGATCACAAGAGTCAACTGCCCCGTTCAGTCCTTCTTAGAAAATATTATTGTTGTATTAATTGTGTGGTTTTATTCAAAATAGAGGATGACTGGGTGCTTTCCTGACAGTTCCATAGAAGGGTTCCTTTTTATCTACCGCGATCCGACGAAAATAAATCCGTTTGATAATGGTAGCCAACCGTCATAAATAATAAACTTCGGCATTCGTACGACATAAGAACACATGTCAAAACAATTTCATTCAATTAAAGTTTACACAATTTTAAAAAGTATACATATTTTTCTATAGTTCAAAAGAAGGCGCCCACTATTTACACTTATGGCCTATCGTGCCCGAGCTATTTTATGTTGGCGTCCTTACGTACTTAGAAAATAAATTAAAGATTAGAGATAATGCAGTATGCTATAAAGGAAGTTGTTCATTAAGGTTACATCTATACCAGTTTCCAGTGCTCCCTTTTAAATCGTTGTTTAATAAATTATTCTTCTTACAAAAAGTAAAAATTGCTCCTAGACATCAACATTATGGAATATATTGTATGTTTTAAAGTGTCAATTAAGCATTATTAAAATACCAAAAATAAAACATGATATACACGCAAAGACCAACCAATCTCCTTATGCAGTTTAACATAGTTTTGTTGTAGGTAAGCTAGCTGTAACGTACCGGAGCTATTTTTATAGGACTTTGACTTTTGACCTGGGAATAACCTGAACAGTCAGGATTGCCGGTTGCCGGGATTTGTTAAAACATTCTTTCGCATAAGCGCGTAACACGTGAGCGTACAATGTACCATTTATTAAAACCATCTTGCTACAGCGGTTTGCCATCGCATCCTCAAACTACAATGTGACTTTCACGAACGCTATTTAGGCCAATATTGGAATTGATGGATTATATTTTTGTAAACATTGGTTTGTCTCTAAAATAACAGAATAACTTTAATCTAATATTATGCTGCGTTTAATTTCGGAAGTAAAACAATAGGTTCAAGTGTGAATTTCATGATAGCTGATATTTCTTATATTGCCTTGCATAAGAACGTGGGAAGTCCCAGTTCTGAGATTTCCAAGTCTTCTGCAAATTTCATCGAAATCGGTGTCCGTTACGAGCAGAGAAATCAAGCACAAGACTAAAAGTAGGATTTTAAAAATATTTCTTAATTGAACCCAAATTGCGAAAGGTCTCAATTTTGAGATTTTGAAGGTGCCCTAAAACTTCAATAGTCGTTTGTCTGGTAGTATAGAGATGAAAGAAATACAAAAACTTGCCTTCGCTCGCTTCGCCCAACCAACTATTCTAGTATGTTCTCTTTTATTTGCCACAATAACTGGTTGTTTATATTGTGTATGTACTAAATAAAATACATGTTTTAGGTCTAGTATGTTGCAGAATGGACCGAGAGTGTTAATCTAGAAAAAAATTAACAATATCTTCGAGCCCGCTGATCCCGTCACACTAAGTTCGTTCTCGATATAAAAACACATCGATTGATCCGGCTGAGTTGATATGTCCTTGTCACTACGGGTCTTACAGGTGACAGTAGCTGATGTGGGAACTCCGGCTAAAACCTGCCGATCTGATGGTATCAGGTCAAGAAGTGATAGGCATGGGAGGGAGTTGCCGCGATATGATCTGTCATTCAGTTCGGCAATAATGTTGATCGAACGCCAAGAAAATCGGAACATTTCAAGCGACCCGAAACCCAAGCTTTGTTAGTGAAGGCGATGTAAATCTCCTGCAGTTGAGTAGGAGTTTAGTTGTCAACTCGGAAATGTAATCGGATTACATGTTGTCAATATAAGGATAAACAATCGCTGGGGGCTTCTTCTGTTCCCACGATGATGATGCGAAGGGCGCGAAGTAGACGTTTAGATTGATCCAAATCTTAAAACGTTTTTAAAGAATTCCGATAATCTTTTGGAAATTCTTTAGCTAAGTGACTTCATCAATCAAGGTATAATTGATGCCGTAATGTCACCAATACAACGTTAAACAATTATAGTTAATATTGCAAGTTGTTTGGTATTGCTTTAATATGTGATATAATTCAAACAATTATTTCACACAAATTAATTCACCAATCGTCAACTACAATAATAATTAACATCCTATGGGTTTTGATTGCGTTTGTTTTTAACTTGAAAACTATTTAAAATGCATTTCTCGCTAAAACGCTAAAAATTCTTAACTCCTAATGTTATTGTCGTTCGAAGCACTTTCCATTTTATGCTCGCATACTGTTGGTATCTAATCACTCACAAATCAGTTGTTTAATAATATGTACTTTAACAAAGCGCATAGTTCTCCACGTAACCACATTAGCTCACGCGTGGTTGCGTAATGATCTTTATAGTTTTTAATTAATTCCAGCAATAAAATGCTACCTAGGTAAAAGAGTGCCGCTTTTACAATCTCTTCAACTAGGCCACAAAGACAATCCAAGTTCCCTGGAGTCGTGGCCAGACGCCCGTATGTATAGGCATGCAATCTGTCGCATGTCCAGCTCTAAGCGCGTGCACTAAAAGCTGAGTGTGCTCATAAAATGAGCTGAGATAAATCTACATTTTTTCGTTTTGCCACTGTCCGTGGCAGGGTCATGGTTGACATACTGAGGATTCCAATGGTAATGCGCGGCACGAGCATATCTCACTTAGAATACAGTTCTGGACATGATATCTACGACCTATTGGACAGTGCCGCGGTGCCGAACATTTATTATGATGATCAGCATCGTGTTGGTTACTAACGTTCTTTCAACAATTATGTGAAAATCATGATGTGAAATGGATGGGTCAGGAACTAGCATGCAATCGAAGCGCTGGAACAATTTTTGTCATGATGTAAATAAAACAAATTATAGTCTGTCCATTCAGCCACATAAATGATAAAAGCCAATCTTGTCGGTGCCGACACCATCGACGCACGAGACAATACCACTCGAAGACTGGTATTTTACATAAGACACACTGCGTACGCCAACCCACCTCGTTGGGCACGATCTACTCGCGGGCGATGCCATTAATCAACAGGGCTATTATTTGAAACATCTCCAGAGACATATATTATGTGCGTCGTTGCTAAGACGGTCCAAAAGTCACCATATTTTACATGTAAACTCAACCTAAGAATTGATCTTTTTATCCATATTAGAAGTAAAAAGTCTTCTTCCTGAATGAATATTAATTGGGTTTAAACACATTTTATTTTCTCACCTATAAACTTGATTGTTATTAATAAAACTGTGGTGAATCTTTACGTCTTCACTTTAATTAATACCAAACCATTAATATCATTTTCATTTTTAATTACAATTGTCCCCCTTCCACAATCAGAGCTGAAAAATGTGTCTTATTTATATAATATATATATATATAACCACATGCTTGTTACAAATATTTATAAACTATGAACCGGTACACTTATGGAAATTTGTTATTTTATGTATGAAGCTGACACTGTCGTCAGTGCCAAGCTCGTACAGCTAACCTGATACATGTATACAGTCCTGCTGCGGACGATGTACGGGTAGAAGGGGAAGATATATAGCAGGGAATCCAATGCCAGGAAAGCAAGTCACATCGAATAGTATGCATTACAGTTACACCGATATTTGTGTAAGTGTAGATATTTTATTTGTGTAATTTTTATCATTATCATTTTAAAATATTTTAGAATTGCATTACCGTAATTGACATGTTTTATTAAAAATATACATAATAACATTCTTCATTGTAATTTTGTAAGCATACAAATTAACTCACCGTGCAGCTATCCAAGGCCAACTTCATATTGAGATGGTAGCTACGACAATCTTGAGTACGGGAGTATCCAAAATAGGGAGCGAAGCATTACCGGTAAACACCGTTTCATCTGCGTAATATGTTTGGTGGAGGTGCCGGGTTGAGATTCCCCCTGTGAGTCAAGCGATTCCCGTGTCCCTCGACCATGCACCAGTGTCACGAAAAACATTCCTTGTACACCAACATTCATCATCCTTGTATCCTTGCAGGGATGTAAAACACAGCTAGTCAATCGGAGGTCATGTTAGTTTTGTTTTTATCGTGAGACATGACACACACACACACACACACTGGCGGACAGACGTACGGACGTACAGAAAAAATGATCCATATATAGTGAAGTTTTGCTCCCAATATTTCAACTAGCAATTGTTTAACTGAATTGCCCCTCAACAGTCAACTCTCAGTTATCCCCATACCGCGTACGCTAGAACGTGCTGTGAATGTTCACAAATGTTGTGTGCATGGGAGGTTGTATAGAGCGAGGTGTATTATGTAGAAGTCAGCTTTAGCATTAGATGAGACGCGTGAGTACAGAAATGCCTGCGAACAGATCATCTCTTGTGACTATCAGATGCTTTAATGATTTGTACAATATTTCAGTATACAAACAAATTGTTGTCACCATGCTTACAATCTTTACAAAATCAGTGTACGTTTGCAAGCTCTTTTGCTGTTTTGTTATCGATGGATTATTTAACGATTAAAAATGGTATTGTGGCCATGTTGCTAATATATTAAGGAATACATCAACGAATAAAATTACAATAATTGTGGACCTCACTTAAAATCTTAAATTTCATACACGTGGATTAAAATGTGTGTCACGTTCAAACAGAATATTATATCGTGTTCAAATAAAAAATATGTGATATTATTTTATATATGATCAAAATGTAGAAAGCATTGTTCTTGTGCAAACCGTTTGCAATGATACATTTGTCTCTATAAAATTAAATTGTTTTTCTATATGGTACAGTTAAAACTCACAAGGTGCAATTCCTGAGAAACCTTTTTTTAAATTTACGAAACATTCTAAATAAAATTTATTTTGAAATCAATAACTAGTAAAAATATTGTTTAGATCAATTCGTTTCTTAAGAGGGAATGGGACACATTTGGCTGTTAGAAAAAAGCTATTCGCTTGGCCAAGATGCACCCGACGTATATGAAACTTTGCAAAGTTGTCAATAAAGCATACATGGACAGCCCTGCAGTCATAGATTTTCAAAATTTTGCCTTAATCCCTCAGAAAAAAATCACGAATATGGTCAATTTTAGAGTTTTTAGCAAAATCAAAATTGAACATTTGTTTATTAGTGGTATAAATATTACGGAACATAATTTAAAAAGTGTTATGAACTTTTTCACATTGGAGTATGTTCAATTTCAGAATGGTGCATTGCGAGTGAAAGCATTTTGTCCTAACGCATGTTATAGCTCAATCGTTGCAAATCAAAATGAACATGTGATTATCATCGTATGTTGTCATAAAATGGGTGCCCCTATATTTAAAATATGACATTTTTCAGCTTTATAAGATCGATTAGATCGAATGTAATGGTTTTAAGCTTTTTCATTTAATTACTGTTCGTAAGGTTTGCAAATACATAAAACATAAGAACATTGAGTTTATCATGTAATGACGAGTCTTATAATGTCGACTTCGAGATCTAGATGGCGATCATGTTTTTGTCGAAGGTGTAACTCAAAGGTTCGGAAATCAATTAAGAAAGAACATGTAGTTTCATGCGTGTTATGCACTAGATAGACGAGTACTTCATTAGGAAGTGACATGCTTTGCAGCAGAGGCGTGTACCGACTTTGTAAGGTACCTCACCTAAGACAAGTGGCCTAGAGGTCAAGGCTAAGGTAGACTCAGATCTGGTACGCGACACTCATAGCTAAGAAAGTGAGGAACATGTTGTATTCCATGCTGTAGGTGGATGAGCTCAGAACGGTACGCGACCTCAATGCTAAGAAAGTGAGAACATGTGTGTTACATGGCGTAAGGGTGGATGAGCTCAGAACGGTACGCGGCCTCAATGCTAAGAAAGTGAGAACATGTGTGTTCCATGGCGTAAGGGTGGATGAGCTCAGAACGGTACGCGACCTCAATGCTAAGAAAGTGAGAACATGTGTGTTCCATGGCGTAAGGGTGGATGAGCTCAGAACGGTACGCGACCTCAATGCTAAGAAAGTGAGAACATGTGTGTTCCATGGCGTAAGGTGGATGAGCTCAGAACGGTACGCGACCTCAATGCTAAGACAGTGAGAACATGTGTGTTCCATGGCGTAAGGGTGGATGAGCTCAGAACGGTACGCGACCTCAATGCTAAGAAAGTGAGAACATGTGTGTTCCATGGCGTAAGGGTGGATGAGCTCAGACGGTACGCGACCTCAATGCTAAGAAAGTGAGATCATGTGTGTTCCATGGCGTAAGGGTGGATGAGCTCAGAATGGTACGCGACCTCATGCTAAGAAAGTGAGACATGTGTGTTCATGCGTAAGGGTGGATGAGGCTTCAGAACGGTACGCGACTCAATGCTAAGAAAGTGAGAACATGTGTGTTACATGGCGTAAGGGTGGATGGGCTCAGAACGGTACGCGACCTCAATGCTAAGAAAGTGAGAACATGTGTGTTCCATGGCGTAAGGGGGATGTTAGGTTGCAATGACATACATCATATTTCTTTATTTTTGGTGTATAAGCAAGTATAATGTTGGTACGGTGATAAAATGTTTCGATGACAATCATGGTTGGTGCGATGATGAGTGGTGACGATGAATCTTACCTTTCTGTACATGGAACATATTTTCCTACCTTACCACCATCTGGGAAAGGCATATTCTTAAGGACCAGTCACAGGCGACACTTTGATTTCTTCATATGTTAATAATTATACTTTACTTTCATAGTGGGTTTAGGATACTTGATTATTTATTATTGAAAGAGGTAAAAATAAGTGAGGGAAAATATTTCTCATAAATCATAACCATTCACTGTCTATGACAGCAAGAGAAGAAGCTACCATAAATATAAAACTTTTCTGTCCGTCTTTGAAAATATTCTATACGTTTCAAAAAATAATAACCGAACATGGCGCCCGATTGACATGCGTTTGGTTCGCATTGCCATTCAACAAGGATGATACAGTGGTGACTTAGGGGGTAAGGGGCAGTGGTTAGCCGCCCCTCCCCTCAAATTCATGACCCGGCACCTCCACCATACTGAAAGCGATAACTTTCGATTAACATTTTTTAATGACAAGGTAACCCGGCACCTCCACCAAACGGCGAATTATTTAATTTTTGTAATTTCTTCGTCAATTTGTAATTGCGTATCTTCGCTCACTCTATTGCGTTCTTCATACCAGTGCTTGTGATTAAGATTGCAGTGAATCTGCTCTCTTGCGTGCATCGATCACCACTTGAAGCTGCTTCAAGATTGTCCACCATGCACTTACGGCCAGTGGCGTGTTTGTTCTGGGTGTGGAGGCTGAGTTCTCTGTAAGATAAATAACAACCTTTTTACATCAACTGTTACCGATCTCGCACGCACGATGCTCGACCACCACTGAGACTATTGCAAGCTCCACCTCAATATGCTGGGGTAATAACTATACCTCAACGTTGTTCATGATCCGGATAACGTACCCGACCATTTTAATCACGTCACTGCATTCGTATTTTTACGTGGTTGAAAGGTGTGTACGTGCAGTTAACTAATTGCGTCACTTACTTTGATTTACGTTCCAAAGGTTTATAGTTGGCCGTCCTAGGACTAAAGATGTGCAGTCTATATCTGTATAATTATTTGTAAGGTCCACACTTATGCAGGCTGCGAATTTTACAGCACTATTAGAAAAATTGCCAAATCCGGTGAAAAACTCGATAGAGACAACGTGGAAGAGTTTAGAAAGAAAAAAATAATTTCAGTTGATAATTTAATAATATACCTACTATTGAATGTATCAAACATTGTTGGTTTAATACTGCTATTTCAAACTTTACTTATTTACATTTCGTTATTTTGTGTGCATTCTTGTATTTAATTTAATTTAGTTGCCCTCCTTTATTTCTAAAACAGTTTTTATTACTGAATGGGATTGACGTTTATTAAATAAATATGTAAAGTACAGTAGTTCTATTCGTGTTTCTTTTTTTTCTTTTTTGTTAATAATGTTTCAATATAAAAAATATTTTTCCAAAATGTGGGATATTTATTTTAACGATTCACGAATAGATCAAAACAATTTAGGGGACTCATAACGAAAACTACGCTCATAAGATCGATCTTATATCAAAGCATTGACGGAGGAAATGGTGGGAGTAAATATTTAAATTTCTGTACTTAAATTGATATTTATTGCATTACTTACAAAAAAACATACTAAATTTCCATGGCCGTCAAAGATTTGCCTGTGAGGCTTCAGGTTTAATGACAGGCTAGGTATTTAAAATTGGATCCTTCCTCGGTCCCACCCACCGAAGTGAGCCATGTATCAATGTTATTTCTCCAAGGTGGTTAGCACGTCCACGCAATGAATTAGGAGCCAGATATCAGGGACAGTAAGGCATTATACCACGCGAAACTCGTTGAAATCATGCGAAATCCTGGCGATATCTATCAAAATATGTCGCGGCTACATGGAACTCGAATTCGTTCTAAACGTCGTATTTTACTCAGGAGTCAAATGGTGGTTGTCTAGCTGCTTTTCTCGTCGGCGATTGAATTGGGAATGCTTTGGCATTTCATGCATAGATATGCTATGTGTCTGGAAATAAAACTTACTTACTTACTTACTTACTTACACAAAATACAAAAAAACTACAGATATGAAATGTAATAACAACGTGGATTATGAAAAAGTGTAATAATATGTATAGAACGATTTTTAAAATAATTATAGTGGAAACATAAAAGTAGTTCTATCATCAAGCGTCAAAGTTGTAGCCTAAATGTGTAATTTCGATTTATGTTTTCAACTGCTGGATGAGAATTATTTTTATTTTACATAATTTCCATTTACGATTTTGTAAAGAAACACACTCGCCTTATATAAAGTCATAGAGGTTTAAAAAAATGTTTATCGGTTAATTTCATGGCACACAATTAATTTTATAGTCCGTCAATTTCCCCGTCTCTGGGATAGAGTTGTCGCTGATGGAATCAATGTAAGTCGTAGCTCCTTGGTGGTCTTCACTCTCGCTTGTCCTGTCTCGTGTCTCACCCACACCCAGGTGATTATAGAAGCAAGGCAACACGGGCCGACGACATATTTTATCTCCGTTACCACTTAATATCATGATTAACTTAATGTACGTGTGTGGAGCTTAATGTACCGTGTTTATGCTTTTGCCGAGAAGTGATGTGATTAATGTCACGTAGCCTTCTCCTATCCAATATGAATACACCCGCTTTTCCAGGAAACAGGAGTATAAATCAGATGCAAGCAGTCTTGAGTATGTACTGGAACGGACATGCCTCTATGTTTACTTGCTGATTATCACTGCTACTAATTTAAAGTTGCATTTCATCCTGTTTCGTCATGGATTAAGCTTACTTTCAATTAGATGCAACCATCTTCAGAGGTAAACACAGTAATATTATGGTGCTGCCATTTCTGTACCTACTAGAGCTACCATGTTTTATATAGGACAATCTATGGTTACAGACCGATTTTGTTTAATTGCCAATTTGTTTATTTGTGTTTGGGCATAATTACACCTTTTAACATGTACATAAAAAAATCTAAATGTGGGTATTAAACCTGTTATAGGGTGCTTCAGATGAACTAGGTATGTTGCGGATAGGACAATATGAAGTGAAGGGATGTCCGAGGGTTAGGAGGGCTCATTCTCTAGAATTCGCGGAGCAGAAACGGCTTATGTTATCAAGGTTAATTTTGCAATTTTCAGGTACCATTTAATCGGACACTATTAGACTTAGAGACATGAATTTTAATTTTTTTAGTAGCTTTTAAGCCAATAGTAAGAAACTGCGTGTGTTTTTTGTTGTTTTTAAATTTGTATTTTTTTGGAAGTTTTACAAAAACATACATTTATTTTGTCAAATAAGTTGCAATTTTTAGAGCTAGAGCAAGGTTTTGCTAATAATTTTAAAATTCCAAATTTAATTTTTACTCTTTTTTGCAAATAGGCCCCCTACGGTCATTTTTGGGCCGTTAATATGTTAAATTTACTGTGGTTGTCATCGCAACATAAATTAACAATTTAGGTACAAAAAAGACTTGAAATAATTCTTTAAATTAAATTGTGATTAACACTATAACATATTCAACCAAAAAAATCAGCTTTGACAAAAAGTATCATTCCTGCTCCCCGGCTGAGAAAAACCTATAAAAAAACTTCAGTCAGGACTCAGGATTTCCGGTCTTGACGGGAATAGAATCCGGAATCACGCAAATCAGAGTCAAGCGCTTAGCGCTCGAGCCAACACTGTCATAGTATGTAGTAATATTTATACGTTTCATATTATATTGCTTCGAAACTGTTAGTAATTTAATCCAAACCTTGTCCAAACGAACGTATGACAGCAGTGGTTTCCCTCGTAACTCGACTTAGTTATAGCCTACGTTCATTAATTCCTTATATTATTAAACTCTTGGTGAACGATTCTTATATTCGTGTTGATGGATGAAAGCCTATAATCTCCATGCAATATCGCGTTCGACAAGAAACGTAATGGTGCGATTTTCATGTGAAATAATTCTTTGATTGTATCCAAGTTCGTAGAATATATACGTTCAAGGTTTAGAAGGTCCGAGTAGCCGTTTGCCCAGTAAAGAGCGAACATTCTGACAAAAAACGAAAATTATCGTAAAAGTACGATTTTCATGAGAATCGCTCAATACGCTCATCCAATAATTATTTAACTCGATTTCTTATTTAAATAAGTGCATTTCAACAATCATAAAGAAACGAATTAAATCAAACATGAGAAAAAGTATTCGCATATGACAATATTTCAAAGCCTAATCTAGCGACTGACATTCAACAAGTGTCAAAAAATGTATTCTCAGTAATAACAAATGATGTGACAATCCGTCAATTCTTATTTTAACGTTTACATGATAATAATCCTTACACTTGATGTAACCCTAATTAAACATGCGACTACAAGGGTGATCGAGCACGCACCACCCCTCACTCCAATTAGCCTATCTCTGTCATATTGTGACGTATTCTCCTCGGACGATAGCATCGGGCATGGCCATGTTCTCGTGGTTCCTCCATTATCTGATGGGCCGGGGACGCGGCTCAAGTTACAAGCTAGACGCGAGGGCGACAGCTCCTATGGCGGGGCCACGCAATACATCGGAGAGAACGCTGACAAAAATACATGGTTTTAGACTGTTACTGTCTTATTCCGACCGACATACTGAAGCTTTCTAGGTACACTTTATCACATTGGCATTACTATAGCTAGCAGACGTGAGACATAACTTCAACACCCGATTTGTTGTAATTCGGTTCACCCGCTTAACTCAAAACATGAATTTCATTCAGGCTAACTAGTTATGAATTATTTTACTAATAGAACAATTATTGGGTCCACCATGAACGGAAAAAATTGTTAATCTTGGTAATTTTTCGAGGTAGGTCCCAACGGCAAAATTCTCCTATAAGAAATAACATGGGGACGATCTTTATGCCCCGTGACCTTGGAGGATTTTGGTCCAAAAATGACATCCTTTTATGTAAATCCGTGATATTATATTTATTGATCACTAGCAACAGGTATTAACCCACAAGTGATAGGGAACTAAAACGAAACAATTAAAAATACAACTTAAAACCATATAAATACGAACAATTACTATAACATTAAAATTTTACAACAAATACAACAAGAAAAACTTGAATAACAATACTATAAATATATAAAACGGTTGAAAGCCCAAGATGAATGAAGAAAAAAACTGAGGTTGTAAAATACAAAACTGATGAAAAGGTGATAAGGTGGTAAGAGTGATAAATGAGTCATGTTGGTAAACTGGCATAAACAGCTGATTAAATGAATGAAGTTTCATGTGGATGATGTCAATGCGTATTAATGGCAAGTAATTTTTTAAAATCATCAATACGTTTAAAATCATCAATACGAGCACATGGAATTTTGAAGTTTTTTAAAATTTGGTCAAGTTGTTCGGTCAAAATATGCCAAGAAGGGGTGTGAAATTCAAATGCAAATTTTTGAGTGTTTGAGTGTATATTTGTGCACCGTTTCGAGACACGATTTTTTAACGGGCTATTTTAGATTGGTAAGGAGCTCGATAGTATATATTTGGAACAAAAAATAAGCAGGTTGAAGCCGACTTAATTTCACAGAACTTAAATTTTCTAAAATTTCAGGATCACTATTTAAAAAAATCGTGTAAACTAACGGTTACAAGATATAATTTTTCAAACTGTTATTTTAGAGCAGTTATGTGTGAACACTGTTATAAGAAGAAGCATTTTTTTATTCTGTAGTGTAACCAATAAACCATGGTATTACTAACATAAACCATACCAGAATGGCAGTAAAAATATAATGTCGTAATATTGGTAGGGTGTGACCTACTAATGTACCAATCAATGTACACGCATTTCAAACACCTTAGCTTTGAACAAACTTTTAATTTCTATCATATCCAGTTTTAAACCAGTGTTTTCATCTTTATTTGTTTAATCTATCTCATTTTTCCGTAACGTCATAAAAAATTGAGCTAAACTTATTTAAATATTATTACTAGAGTTGAGATTAAAGTTGAATTAATGTTAATAATATATTTTTGATAAGTCCCACAGCAATGTTGCCACACACCCCACAATAATTAAATGACAACAATTTTAATGTTTGTGCAAGCAAATCACGTGCGTTTTGGTATCACTTTGCATTTTCTAGAGTTGTACATTGCATTGGTTATAAAATATATTCTTGACGGAGGATATCGTTTTATCTATTTACGCGTTTGCGAACTTATTTACATAAACGCCAGTCAACTACTTTGACGGTGAAATGTTGTTGAAACGTTTTGATGCTGTTATGACACCTATAACAGCCGGCGGTGTATGCTGCACTGCACGAGGTCTTCATGGAGTGTCAGCAGTCAGCAACCTCGTGCATGTAGAGTCGGGCTCTCCTAAAGCAGTCAACGATACCCATTACGAGGATAAGGATTACAGTCTAGGAGTTAAAGATGAGTGTTGGAAATGTCCTCATTTCTTACATGAAGCAAGAATCATCACCAAAACATTTTGTTTCTGCCAGCATGTGACAAGCCCAGTTGGTAACGGAATTAAAATTCCTCATATATTAATTGTAACATTCACTATTCCTAAGCAACACAGAATCTTGAATCATTTGCAGTGTTCGAACGTAAGTTTTAAAAAAACGGTGGTCGTCAGATCAAAGTACATTACTCATGGACAGGTTTTATAAAGAAAAAAAAGAAAAGTCTCAAAATTTTCGATTTATACCGGAGACTGAGAGGCATGACTATGTGTTCGTCATAATTCTGTTGTAATACTGTTAACATGGGTAAGCTAAGGGGTACGGGATGGCAGCGAGTTAGTGTGTGCAGACTCTACAGCTGGCCCGCTCTTCCTTGCAGGTGTGAAGATCACCTCTGACTCTGAGAGTGTTGAGTGCAGCTCCCGAGGGTTCCGACACTAACACAGCGATGATGTCACGACTCAAGACATCCCCGGTGAATCTTCCTCTCTGAGAGGAGCTAAGAGTGACAACAGGTCCGTCAGCATGGGGTGGAATTATGTCTTTCCTCGGCTAGGTCTTGACACAAGATGAAGGCTCGGTCCTGGATATAAATGTCTTACTAACTCGGAAGATACGGAGGCTGCATAATCAACTCTTTCCTCGGCAATATTGATGAGACCGTCCGTCTCTGGTGGCGGTAGCACGGATACGGTGACACTCGGGACGAGACGCTCACAATGCTAATGGCTAGAAGTAGAAGCTAAGATTATCGGCGAAAGATCTGATTAGGTCTGGTTGGTACCCTCAGGGCTACCCTATACGTGACGTTCTTGTCTTTTTGCCCTTCGGTGACACGCATACTGTAATTTTGGTGATGGGTGTTATAATAAAATATCAGTCTTTTGCACTTCCTCCATGTTATTTCGGGAATAAACTTTTTACTTTTGTTAACTTGTAATCACGATCTTTTCCTCGACTTTAATAAATTATTCAAACAACATTTTTTCATAAAAGTAAACCTTACCTTTGATGGACAAATTCTTAAAAGCGGTATGTGGCTGTATGTATGTGAAACATGGTTTTATCGGTCCTGGGAATTATGTAGTTTCTCCCATAACAACCAAGCAAGTTCAAGTTGTGTAAGTTGTATTACATTGCATAAAACATGTACTTGATAACATGGTCTTGAAGTTCAACCCATCTTAATAATAATAATAAATAAATTTAATACATTTTATTTAGAGTCTACCCACTCAGTTATATAACTGATTTTCAGTGGACAGGATGTGATATGATGATAATTCAATGTTTCCCCTTCTGTAAATCGTAACCAGATTATCCGGCTCCACATACCGGTGTAATTTAGCAACAGTTTTTTCAGTTTAGTTTAATTTGCAATAAGCTTCGGATGTTCAGGGTTTGAGTCATTGTCGAGGCAAACTTGAATATAAATTTCCACAACATCCCATCACATCTCAATCTGAGTATAATGTACGCAAACTTTATCCACCGACCAATAAATAATCCAGGAAGAGGAACTATGAGGGGGAAGGAACAACTCAGTTTGTATAATTTAGTTTTATTTCAAATTTTTTGTTAACATACA
Organism: Sweltsa coloradensis; assembly: GCA_024449915.1. Taxonomy (NCBI): domain Eukaryota; kingdom Metazoa; phylum Arthropoda; class Insecta; order Plecoptera; family Chloroperlidae; genus Sweltsa; species Sweltsa coloradensis. Next base: position 216,400 of record JAMZAV010001454.1, read on the forward strand.
TTTTGCATTTGCTTGTCATTGTTCGCTCGTCGATAGCTTCGGCGCCGACAGTGTTGGCTTGGTCACTCACTAAAATTAAGTTAACTGAAGTTGGAAGATTAATGAAAGTACGAATTGAATTTGATTTATGAAAAATTTAGATTTTCACATCTATTTAGCTAAAACTAAATTAAAATTACTTTATACCTATGCATGGTGAAATCATATGAAATACATATCACAAGACGTCAATGAATTACGTTAAATTTTATGCATTGCAAATTTAACGAAAATTGTTTGAATTCAAGAAATTTAGTGAACACAATAATATATATAAATACTATTATTTCGTTTTGAAACCCGTACACAAAACAATAGGATACGAGCTTGAGAATCGTTTGAATTCACCATTTTGGCAAAATTTAAAATTTAATGTTCATTGAAATTTAAATTAAATTTAACTTGAAGTATCAAAATCGCAGAAACCTCTATATTACACGTTTGTATTTTATTTTCATATATTCAACGTTTATCTTACTCAGTAATCGTTCACACAGTATTTAGTTTTAATTTTAATGTATTTCCTGTCCTATGACGGGACATGTGTATTTTAGTATTAATCCGTTACTTTGATATATTTGAATTGAATTGAAATGAAACTGAATTACTGTCCAGTAGGCTAATATTAATAGTTCTGAGACGTTAAATAAATAGATAAATATAAATAAATAAATAAATAGGTTATGCGAGAATCGAATTAAAATTCCTGATTTGTTGAAATATTATCATACTTATATCGGATCTCTTGCGCACACCGCTGTTAACTCATTGTGGAGATAGAAGACTTGGTAATGCATCCTATCGAATCACGTTTAACTGGTTCTTATGTTTTAACGTCTGGCACCCTCGGAAAAATACTTTGAAAACAGATTCTCCTCGGGAGTATAAGTTTGTCAAGAGCAGGTGACTAAATAACCTGCACCGCGGGGGTTGACAATATATACGAAAATCTCAAACGTTGATTTACGGGACGAGAGCTGGACGTGTCTCAATTCGGCCGCGTTCGGTTTTTCTGAAATTACTCTCCGCATGACGTCATAGTTGTAGTTCGTCGCAGGTGGTGGATCCACGCACGAGGTATCCACCCACCACCCACATCACATGTGCAGCCAGCGCCAGGGATGTCAAGACAGAGTTCACTAGAATCATGCCATAGGAAATAATATTTAAACAATTATATAAACCCAGAAAACATAATGATATATTGTACTGCTTCAATGTTATTGGATGTTTTTTTCCTTTAAGCTAAAATTTACTAAATGTTATTTCCTTTTTTCTTTTTGTTATGATTTAAATTAATTAAATAAACTCCCGACCGTACGAGGTAGTCATCATACCCCATACTCACCAAATGTGGAGGTATATTATAGTATCTATGGGTTAAACCCAAACACCTGTCGTGGATTCTAAAATAAACGTTTATCTTTTGTTTCTCAACACATATCTTATTATGTTTTATATATTCTTTCATATGGTATACATATATATATTACAAAAAAATTACAACAGTGAAGATCCTACAGGATGTACATGGGCCTACATCATATTGTAACTGTTTCTCAGAAATGTATACACAAATGAGATTTAATTAATTTTTTCTATCCAATTCGCGTTAGAATGCAGAAGATGTGATATATTTAACGACATTTTGACCCTTGGTCTTGTGGAGAAACTAATAATTTACCAAGAGGTTCAAGAGGAGGAAAATGAAGATTCTGAATTGTAATATTTATTAAAATAAGTATATAATTGAGAGAATGGATGCCTAATTCATTATTGCATTTCCTTATTTATTAATTAATTAATTAATTACAAATTTTTATTTATTTGTATTTAGTTCAAATTATTAAATAAATAAAATTATGGACGTTACCATTCCTAGTTATGAAAGAGTCCGATCTGCTACTCTTGTGTTTTTCACGATTCTCACGAGACTCCTGATGTTTGTCCTCAGATGTCAGCCGTTGTAAGTATGGCCATGGACTACAGTATGCGTTGTGCCTGTTGAATACCCCTGGCATTCAGTGGTTAGGCAAATTGCAAATCAAGCGGTTGAAGTAACGTTTCTCGTTTGTTGTAAATAACGTTTAAACCCAAGAATTATTTCACTTTATACATAATTTTGTAATAAGTCAACATTTCCTAACATGGACAATCATGCACGTAGTTGAGGTACTGGTAATTGCACGGTTAAATACGACCTCGGTGGGTGAGACAAAGGATCGGCCACTAATTAGTCTTACCTTTGCCCACCCTTGGCGCGTATGAGGACATCACATCAGTATGCAGATCGGCGGTTGCGCCTTGGGGGGAACTAATAGACCCACGGGTTACATAATTCGCGAGTCCAAGTGAATTATTGTAAATCGATTTCCGTCGGCCATCTTTGTACTCACGTGGCCACAACAACAACAACAACAACAACAACAAGGACTAAGCGTGAGCTCTACGTGTAGGGTTGAGTTCAACATTGTTATTTTCAATAAACAAGCAACTATAATTTTTATTAAGTAATACTATTTATTTACAATTTATTCACAATAAATGAACCTGAATGACGCTAAATAATTACTGGCAACTTTCAACATTATTTTTATATGACTGAATTCTAGTGTAGGCCTACGTATAACTTAGCTTATTGAATAATAACACATTTAATGAGCATTTTCCGTTATGGTGATTGTCGTTACATCGTGATTCGTGTTGGCTACGTTTCATTTGGAAAACTGTGGATTTTTTCAAATTCATAAACATTCATAAATAAAACACAAGACCAACAATTTGAAGCAAATATACTGTTAATGTTGATAATTGCAAATGTTAATTAAGAGAGAAAATACGTAAAATTATCATCGTCATTATATAAAATGTAATAACTTTATACCAATCTCTCGATGTGGTTAGTCGGGAAACACTCCTGTATGTTAAATTGTCCATGTTTAAGACAATTCAGAAATAAACAAATCCATCCCGACCAGGGTTCGAATCCGGGTCTCCCACCCTCCATGTAGACATACAGCTAGACTACCAAGACAGTAACTTTTTATCTTCTCAATTGTAGTATCAATCATCGTTACATCGAATAATAAAGCATATTGAAAACATGGGTACAAAACTTATTATTATAAAAATAAGTAAGTATTATAAAAGTGTTAGTTTAATCATATATTTATATTTTTATATATGGCTTAATAAACAAATCTATACATAGCTTAAATTATTGTGTATACACACATTATATATATATTTTTTTATTAAAAAAATAGTGGACAAAATCTGTTACCGAGGCTTGAATTAATATTCATCCCGTATGCTGGAGATTCGAATGCACGAGTAGGCGACGTACGTTCGGCGTGGGGCATCTGGCTTCGCATTAATTCATTTTAAATGCCAGGTCCTAGTAAATTGGTATGGCGATATGTTAATGTGTTGGACACCCACGTGTTACATCTGAAACAAGCTGTCCATGCACGTGTCAGCAATCGCTCTGCGCCTGCGCAAGACTTGTCAGAGACGATGTGATAATCACAGCGTGCCCTCGACAACACGAAAACAACTGGACCGTGAGTTATTTAATTGAGGCAGGAACACTTAACGAGGGGTATCAAACGTTATCTAATTAAGTAATTACGAATATATTAATTATTGTACTAAGTTATAATTCGAAGCCTTCAAATTGCGTGGCTGTTGTAGTACTTAATTTAGGCTTTAATTCTTGATTGATATTTTCTTGATAATTGATTAACTACGATTAACGGATTGGGAGTCTATATTGTTTCAATCTTATGGCAAGAAGAAACTACAGCGTTGTGGGGGTTATTCTTAACTAAACCGTTGTTCCTGACCTAATGGAATGTTTGATTTTCAAAGTGTCGTTTACATCAATTATTATTTATTTTACAAGGAAATATTAATAGGCTGGATGATGGATGTCCTTTGAGTACAGAAATGTTGCATCGTTGGAGGATCTGATCGACCTTCTAAAAAAATGTATTAAGTTTCACGCAAAAAAAATATGCTATTTTACAGACGAGTAATCATGTTCATTTATCACATTGAAGCCAAAACCTAAATTTTATGCGATAACATGATTTTGTGTTTGATGATGTGTTTGTGTTTGTGATACTGTGATTTAAATTTATGTCAAATACCTTTATCGCGTAACATGTGAACATCATATCTTCATCTTGTCGTTGCATCCTGACCGTCACTGTCCCCCTCCCCAATCTACTTCGCGAATGCTGTCAATATAATCACTTGTTTGATTTGAGTCATCAACATCCCACGTTTATAATGGCCCTGAAAATATTTATTGACGCCAGCTTTAAATAGCGAGCCGACATAGACTAGACAAGTGAAAAATATTAAAGAATATATTTTCAAGTTCAAAATAAAATTTCCATAAATATTTCGTTGGCTCTACGCTCGGTAAAACACATTTCAGTATAAACGTTTTTGACTCCTGTATGAGTGCATAGGTCGTGTTTTATCATATTATGTCTAAGATGTCGCAAGATTGTAGATATAAAGTTGCTTTAAAGATGCCTCACTGAGCGCTGAAGGTTCCCTGTTTTGAATACCAACTCTGGCGGACTATTAATCAATTTGATAGAAGACTCTTGTTTCTTGACAATATCAGGGTGACGTATGGCCGCCATTTAAACACGGTGATCTCGAAAGGGTCCAGGTCAACATCACCGAGTTTTAAATTAATTACTCTACCAAATCCTTTCTCTCTATCTTCTGTTTTTACGATGTTCCTTGGGTCGTGTGGCATGTTGTTCTGTCGGGACTGGATCCGCCCTAATCCTTCTTGTCACCCCCGCCAGTGTCGCGTACCCGGCTGTCATCGGGGACCCCCGAGGAGCCGCGCATGCGCCTCTGATTGCCACTATCTCCACCTAGACCACCGTCACATCGGCCATCTCCGCTCAATAGACATGTTGACATCACGACTATATATAAACAATACAACGTATTTTAATTCTTTTCTACCGTCGACAAAAAATACCATACAACCAGTTTTTTGTACCATTCCTATAGAACGTCTCTATCTGCATATAAAACAATGAATGGGTCTTCCCATTCATAAGCTCTTATTAATTCACCGACCGAAGAAAATATTTCTGAATTGGCTGGAGTAAATTCATCTTGAACACAAGCCTAACCCCATAAGTGAAGCCTGAGACAAGACATTCCTAATTTGATTCGTGTAAACTGTAAAGACCCCCTATCCTAATCACAGCTCAGACGTTGCGTTATTAGTATGCGTTATATTTAAAATTACGAAACGAAGTAGGATACTTCAAATGTGGCTATTGTGGAGGACAATTGACAATGTGATGCAGTAAAAACAAAAAAGATTAATATGAGTTTGTATGTAGAGGAGCTATGTGAACCACAGTCGGCGTTTTAAGAATGACAGAGGACATAGCCCACTAGTATATTCCTGGTTTTAAAATTACAGCTTTCATCGTCTCGGTTTAAACCGCGACAACGCCCTCGGCGGCCGACGGCGACGCCCCAAACTAAACTCGAGAATGTCGCACTGGTAAGAAGTGACACAAGAAAACTGAGTTACTGCGGTGTCTTCTTCCTTCTTCTATTCCATTTCATCTTTCTTCAAATACAACATATTAACGTTATCTTGAAACGTCCTGAAACAAGTAAATGTAAATTGAGTTGTAAATATCGTAAGGTGATATTCAAGGAAACAGAGTGCCTATTTTTTTTTTATTTTAGTCAACGAATGGAAATCCTAAAGACAATTTTGTCACTGTCAGTCGCATTCTAATACTATTATAATATCTGCTAGGGACAACCTTTTTACATTGTTAAATGTCCATTTAAAAATTCGGTAGATCGGCAAATCCAGCTAATTTCACAAAATAGCCTTGATCATTTTTCGACCTCCAATTTTCACCCCAAATGTTTAAATTTGTGGGATGAGCGCATGTTGCTATCAGAGCACATTTTAATATTTCATTTTTTTGCCTCTTTGGTGTCATATTTACGGTCAGTTAATAACAAAAGTGAGCAATTTTTTGAAAATATGCTTAACATTTTCGTGCAAACCTCAACCCGATAGGACTTCCAAGTGATCCAGACTGTCTCTGCGTTCTGCGTAAAAAGAAAAACCTGCTTTTCTGAGCAAAGCCAACCAACAGTGGAAAGTGTTAATACCATGGAAAACAGTAAGGAACATCTTTTAATTTTTTATCTCGGATATGTAATAACTCGTATTTTAATTAAATTCCAAATTCTTATTTTTTATTAAATAAAATAAATCTATTTATTTTGTGCCCGTTTTATCCCAAACGAAGAAGTTCACAAGTTCACAGAGAAGAAGAAATTCACATTCGTGAAATAAGAAAATGAGATGCTATGAAAAGAAGAAAAATAGAAAAAGAAAAATATGTGGATGTGGTTATTTCAAATAGGCCTATATTGCATCTTCACAATTTTCATTTGCGATTCATAAAATAGTCGCGATTGATGCCCACTCAGATGGCAAAGCATTGAGTGGACATGTCAAGCGTTCATAAGAAGAAGACATTAGTTAGTTTTCTAATTGCATTGCGACATTAATGTAATTGTTTATTTTCCTGTTAAATGACCCCATCTCAACTCAGACGAGAATATATTTTATAAAGGAAGAATGAACTACAAATGGTGTTATGTTAGCAAAGCCCACGAATATTTTCCAACTCAAAATATAAATTCAGGATTTATTATCCGTGTCTACAGGTCTTATAATTATTTGCAATTTTGAATTTATATTGTTATAGCTGTTAGTAGTTTGTTTCTGTTGGCGACATTGCGTATATATATATAACGTATGTATAGCTGACTGGCTGCAATACGTTTCAGTAACATATTATAATACTGTAGGCAATCGGAAACAATTAGACACTTTTTAATTCTTTGTAAATAAGTTCCTATAAATGAACAGGAGAAACGAAAAACAAATAAACTAGCAGGAACACACGTACGTACTATCATCAGCGATATAATACGATATGCACGTTAGTCAAGCTAGCTGTCCGTATAGTCACTGTGAGAGATTGAATAATGCAAAGTCGAAGACACAACAACATTGTAATATACCCTATCTTTGTTCATCGGTGTTCTACACACAAGCCACGTAATCAAAGGCTTAGGGTAAAACTACCCAATAATTTACCGACTAAACCCATATCAAAGAACAAACCAGATTTTACCAAATCCTGTTTCCATTTGTCTAAGTAATTCCTGAACGAATATAAAAGACTATAAAAAGCGCGGTCAAATTGCAGTTTAAAAGGATTACGTCTCGACGGTTAGAGCTGATGATGATGGGTTGGAGACGTGGTGTACGTATTGATTTTCTATAAGAGGTAACAACATGGATCAATGTCATTGCAGGGGAGATGAACCCTTCTGTAACTTCCACTAAAAGGCCAACTAATGGCTTTGAAATAAGCTGCAATTATTTCCAGCATCGTGGGAAAAGGAAACAGACGGCGATTTCAACATTATGGGGTATCGTTGTTTACGTACAGTTACATGTTGTGTGGAGACGAGACGCGTAGGTATTGGTATATTCATTGAAACGAGTAGGAATGTTTGTATTGACTTGTAAATCGTTGGTCTTTATTTGGGATATTTTTTACATATTTGTCAATAGTCAATGCAAGAATTGCCACGCCAAGCGTATAAAACATAAATTATTATTACGCCAACAGCAGTAAAAAGTCAAGAATTTCCACGAGTGAAAATATTCCTCTCTGCTTAGTTCATTGTAACTGACAGTTGAAGTAATGCATTTACAATGAATCAGTCGAGCATGATATTTAATTTAAGGAAGTAAAGATAATGTTTCCAAGTAAGAATGGCATATTAAAATTAGTAATTATTTTTCAAAAATGTTGATATTACTCGGACTTCATTATTAATCCTGTGATTCTAATAAGTTATATTGCCAAAAAGTATTAAAATTTGTTTGCCTATTGGTTTGAAGTTTGTACGTGTTGAGGTTTTATTGTGAACATTATCTATATAGGTAGGGAATATTGTAACTGTTCAAACTGTGTAAAGTTTCCATTTACCTATACAAAATGTAATGTTGTTTGAAAATAATTCTCCATTTATACAACTTATATACGGAATGACATAAATAAATAAATAAATAAAAATAATAAATATAAGCTATTTTCCGACAATCTTCGTTAGTAAATCGTGTAAAACCAAACAACGTTAAATCTCAGAACACAAGAACACAGCAAATTTGCGTTTTTCAAAGGTTAACAGCAAATAAAAAGCAACTCGCATTATTTTTGTTTTTTGCAGGAAACCAGTACTAGCTGGTGCAGAGTTTTAAGGTACCCATCTCTAAAGGGAGCCCAAAAGGATGATTTAATTACACTCAATCCCCGTCGGAAAAAAAAGCCTTGGGAAAACTCATCAGTCATGATTTCCTGTGCGGATATCAAGCCAGTGACCTCCCGCATCAGTCACGTGCTACGCATGAGCTTCATACTTTGTCATACTTTGTCTTGTGTGAATTCAATCGGTGACCTAGGTTCTATGGAAGCTCAATGATACTGAACTTATGCCCCATGCATAGTCGCCATTACATAGAATATAGTGTTATTGTCTATTACCATCGTATAAGACAGTTTATAGTAGTTGTTCTAGTGAAACTGATATAGGCTTACCAACGCTTACTGAAATAAGTAAGCCTGATGAAATACGACGCAATTAGTTGACAGCTATATTTCATAATATTATTACTTTTTAGTTAACATTCACCAAGCAACTGACATCCAAAAGCGGTTGCGCCTAATAACAGTTCCTTGTCCAGTTCTTGCTGCCCGTATCCAACCAGGATTCTAGATAAACGTCATACATATCCTCCGTAAATACAATGTCTAGCAGTATCACTTTGCTAGTTGAGTATATCCTACAGCTTTCCCGATGTTTTAAGAAGCTACGTAACAAATTTATGTCTACATCTTAAAAATAATCAAATCATCAACAACCGCATAGCAAGTTATACAACCTGGTTTCATCGTCCGCTACAGAAATCTTTACATATTTCCAGTTCCATTCAAAACTTTGATATCCAACAAAGTAACGTTTAGATTGTATTATCTTTTTATTTTCACTTGCTTCTTCAAGACAAGGTTGGTATATTAACACCGTGACCGATGCATCCGTAAAAATGCGTTATTTTTAGATTTTCAGGTAACAAGCAGAGTTGGCACGAATAAAGGGAGTCAATGAACACGAAATACAGTTTATAAAACTCCAGTTAATTATTTCTCTATGGCAACGTGTCAACGACAATAGAACACACAAATCCTGCAAATAACTTTCTTATCTAACGATTTTTATAACGTGCCTAATAAGAGATCTGGCTAATATAATTGCATGGCGTTTGAACAACAACAAGGCCTACGTTGCGTTTATGTCAACTCTAACGATAAAATATTATAAATTTGTATATAATTTAATCATTATGTGTACTAGATAAATGTGTACTTTTGTATTTCATATTTTATATGTCATTATGTGTAATGTTTTGTAAATTTATGTATTTTGTATATTGCGATTATTTAGTATATTATTGTGTATTTTATTTTATATTGACCTGGTGGTACTGGTAAGACAGTATTCTAACCAACTGCAATGTCATGTCATGTCATGGTCTGGGGTTCATGTTCAATTAAAGCTCCAAGTCTATTTGTGGTCTATCTATAATGGCGATTTATTAAAATTAGTTTTAGTAATATTTCAGGAAGTATTCGAAGACGCGTTTTACGCTCCTTATATTCTCCTTGACGGTTCACTCATAATGTTACTATGCAACACTATTATTATATTTTATAATCAATGACGAACAACGGAGGCGTTTTAAACCCAATAGTAATAATTATGTATTAGTGCTCATTTATTTTAATCATCCACATATACGGTGTATGCAACTTTCGTTTCATATTGCGCACATAACATATAATTTGTGAACATTGCGTTTACTGTGATTTTAACAGTATAATAAAAGCATTGGGCTACATATTAGAGGATAGGAATAAATATTAAGAATCTGATTTCGCAAGACTTTAAATAGGACTCGTTCACCAAAGTGCAATATAAAATATCTAAACTTGACTTTTGCTCTCTGTTCTTAGACAATATAATTATACATTCAAAAACGATTGCAAGCTTCATGTAAATGAGACAGTACCTTCACCCTATAATCATACCATCTCAATCCTGATATGGAAACAAGTACTTGGTGTTATGTGTTGGTGCTTTTTTAAAAATGACCTTACAATGACGATAGACGGAGTCTGCTGAGCTCTCCCGATCACCATTCGTCCGCGTACATATCTTGCACGATGTCATACATAGCAATCGATCGTTCATAAGTCCGACTTTATCGTTTTTTGATCGATACATTTGTTAAAGTAGGCCTAAGATTATCTCAGAAATGAATTCGCAAGTGCTTTTAATAGCACTTGATACCAGCATTTATTATTATTTTTATTGTAATATTAAAAAAAAATCCAATCAGCATTTTCTGTGATCGGAATCGATCCGACGATGTCTAGCAATATCCTTATAACTTGAGCCATCTCCATGGCGTTGAGTAAACCGCCTAACCTAACCTAACCCACCGTATCGTGACAAGGAAGCGCACCGGGTTCGAGTCCCGGGTCGCGAGCAGAATCTTCTGATTGATGATCGCCGACGGTGCGGGCAAAAGAGGAGCCGCCACGAGAAGCTGGATGGGAGGGTGCCCCTATGAGGCCCCCTGCTGTGTGCGATTAACTATCATGTGTAGGCCCGAGCCGAGTCCCCGCCACCCGGGCTTAATGAAGTCTCGCCTAGCATCTAGCCTACATCCGGCTCAGGTAGGGACTCTGCTAGTGGTCAGGCATACATGCTAAGTGTGACCAAGTTTATTTATTTATTTTTAATTTTTTAATTAATCAATGAAATTCATTAATTCATTCATTTATTCATTCTTTCTTTCTTTCTTTCTTTCTTTCTTTCTTTCTTTCTTTCTTTCTTTCTTTCTTTCTTTCTTTCTTTCTTTCTTTCTTTCTTTCTTTCTTTCTTTCTTTCTTTCTTCTTTCTTTCTTTCTTTGACACAAAAACAGCCATGGAACATTTTCATCGTGCTATAAAACATAACAATAAAATGCTAAACTTAAACTAAACATGGTACTCGAAAAAATACCAGTATTAAAAAATAGAAATACTGACAGTAGAAAATGAAAAGAGATATAGATGCTATAAGGATAATTGACGTGTAGATAGGTCTAGCAATGATAAACGTCACTTGATAATCACGTCAGTTCCATTAGAGATGTTTAGATAATAGATATTTAGAATATTAAGAGATTTTTGGAAAATTAGATATAAATAGACGACTCTCAACAAAACAGTGTTTAATAAAAATTGAGCACAAAACATGGCTAACAGAAAGATTCTGATTACCAAACGATAAAGTCAGAAGATTCAAATAAACTTGTAAAACAAAGTTAGATCTACGCACCAAAGCTATTACATTTTCAGTACATTTGAATACGTTTTCTTGCGATTTTGCATTTTGACCATCTTATATTCATCTTTGATATTTTTTAGTAAATCAATTATATAAATCACGTCTAAAACTTTGTGATAAGTATAACGCACTATCTTTAATCGTTCATCATTCAGATATGTTTTACGAGAGAATATTTTTAGACAAATAACAGGAGAAGGTAAGGCCAACGAGTCGAGGGAAGTGTCTTAGCCATATTAAATGTCCGATTGATTACCTAAGATAAGCCAGGAAGGAGATGGAAGGTTCATATTGCTGCACTCGATTCATTGGGTACTCCCACATATTGCTAACTTACGTTCCTCATTGTTAACACACACTATAGTAAACGTGGACAATTGCAAATAAGAAAGCACGTCTTCACTGCAATTACGACTTTTGTTTCAGCTGATTACATATTGTGTGAGCACTGAACAATTGAGTGCTAATGAATACACTGGAATGAATTGTACATCGAGTAATGATGGATCCAAACTAATTTAAAAACTCATCGTAATGGTTCATAAATGATTTGTATAATCATTACTATTATACCTTGGATTTGACTTTGATTTTAAATGTTATTTCTATATGGCACGACTAATTAGAGTGATTGATTAATTATGTCAACTCTATTTCATCACTATAGAAACAATTTGCAGAATAAATATCATTTCGTTATTAATATGTCTAATTATATTTACCATACATATATGTATGCAACATCTCTGTATTTACAGTAATCACCTCGTACATTTACACTGCAGTACAATTCACACGTGTAAACTCAATAATGGGGCTAAAGCCCGAAGTGAATCGTGTATAGCATGGAAACGTGTCGGTACATTCATTCACCCATATACCTTACATTAACTATACATTATTCATTTATTTTATAAGGTAGACAATCATTTTGTTGAATCCTAAGCCTTCTAGAAGATTCATTGAATTGGGGATTGTCTGTTTTAATTGCCACGAAGCGCGTCCCCGGAGTAGTCATGCAGGGGTTACTCTTTTCGACTGCAGATTTACGCGGTTTCCTTAATTATAAAGTAAATTGTTTTTTTAATCGAACCTCCCTCAAGATTTTAATTTAAAGTCGTAGCTGGAAAACCCAAACTCCTGCGAGTGTGCAATGCAATTTAAAAAACTCTGACACGAGAATACAGATGGTTTAAACTTTTTAGCCCTATACACGGAAATGCCATTACATAATTCTGTTATCCTTGGGATACAGCTCGCATTTTTTTTTTCTTTAAAACGTTTCTTTAGAATGTAATAAAAGTAAAAAAAAATTGGTTTATATATTGGACAGACGAGTGCTAGTGCAAATTAATTCAGTTTAACAAGTTCTAGATCTATCTATATAAATGTCATGTTCATGAAAAGTTTACTGCAGAATAATATGAAACTATTATTTTTTGTTCATTGTTCATTCAAATTGAGGTTTAATTTGACATTTTTATGTTTTCCTTTAGACATCATGTCAGTATATTGGCGTATCCAGGAATTCATTAAGGGGGGTTTATTAATTAATTTATAGATGTGATACCGAAGGCTAAGTGGGGAGGTCCGGGGGTCTTGCCCGGCGGATTTTTTCTTCTTCAAGGACATTTTGGTGAAAATCTGTGCGTTTTAAAGCATCACAATGACCAACATTTTATCTTCTAAAATGATGTTTTTAACAAAATAAAATAAAATTCTTTCAAGATCATTTTGATGAAAATCTGTACGTTTTAAAGCATCACAATAACCAACTTTGTATCCATTAAAATCCTCTTTTGGTCAGATGTTAATTTGTCTTTAGTATTGCGATAAAACAGTTGTTCTATGTTCTCAATTGATACGTTAAAGTGCACTTTCACACTTTTCTTGCAAGGGGGCGGGGTGGGGGGTGAGTAGGCCAGGTCTGCACCGGCGCACACAAGTGATAACAAAATTTGTAATCGCCTTCGTAAAATTGTGTTGTTAAATACTAGGCAGCTTCGCGAACGCTTTTTCCAGTCGCGTTGATGGATGAGCTTTTTTTTGGAATATTTCTGTCCAATGATTACATTTTTTGGGCAATCTTCTTACTTTTTCTATAGTTACTTGATATTACTTGTTCATGATACACCTGTAAAAGGCCTATATTAAAACCTACATTTCTATGAATTTTGACCAACTTTTTCAACTTTTTCTTTCAAGAGGCACTTCATCACCATAATCTTTATGTCAATGTAAAATATGAACGTTGTAGCTCCACCCGTTTGGTCAAAATCGGCCCAAATATCACGAAAATATCGTATTAAAAACCAAGAAAAAATCGGTAAAAGTACGATTTCTATGAGAAATATTTTTTTCAAATGTCTCTAAAATCATAACATATATGATTTCAGTGATTTTTAAACGTTCCTATAAAGTTTCATCAATATCGGAGTAGCCGTTTGCCAAATATCACGAAAATATCGCACTAAAAATCGAAAAAAATCGTAAAAGTACGATATTTATGAGAAATATTTCTTCGACTGTACCCAAAAACAATACAGCTCTAAGTTCAGAGATTTCGAAGGTCCCCTCCAATTTTCATCAAGATCGCATATGCCGTTTGCCCGGTAGAGAGCGAACAAACAGACAAAAAGCTAAAAAAACAAAACACCCGAGCTATTTTTCTTGGGGTAACGTAAGTAAAAAACAAACAAAAAACACAAAGTCAAATTGAAGTCTTCGCTTCGCTCATCCAAAAATGTTCAGAAGTGATACCATTGTCTCTAAAATATTTGTAAAAAAAAGCCATCAAAATGTACTAAAAATGTAGTATTCAAATTTGATTTATCGATACGTATGTTTGTCAAAAGTTCTTGTATGCAAACACAACGTTGCCTGGCACGGCACGGCAGCAAAATCAGCAAAAGGGGAAACGAGGCTCTTCAACAGATGGTCGAAGATTTTTTCAAAATAAAATAATTCGCCTTGTGTCGATCTTTTTGATGGCGGAGCCGGGTTATTAAGATTGCTATTGAAAGATGTTTCGTACTTTGTTCTTGTTTCAATAATGATGGAGGTGCTCAGCAACTTTCTGTGGGGCTAGCCACCCTTCCCCCCCATTTTCTTACCCCCACTGTCACTATATGAATAATTATCATCCTTGTCTTCTGCCCTTCAATGCTAGAACAAAAACATACGTTGTGTTCATATTGTATCGTGAAACGTGACACATGCACATGCGGAAGGATGGTCGGACGTACTGAAAGTTGTGCTAGGCATGGGAGCCTAGCTCCCAATAAGATGCAGACAAGTTAGGCCTAGAAATTAAGTTTTTTTAAACATGAATTTTTACACACACATATAAATAAACACAAGCGATAAAACGTTTTGTCCACAAACAATTTACATTCACAACTGCCACAACAGTGTGCTCTTGCAATTTTAGTTTATGATTCCTGTTGAGTTTGTGATCGTAATTCTAGGGTGTATTCTTATGCATCAACTGTACATTTTTTAAACGCTTAGTCTTAGACCTCTCCAAGACTAAACTAATGACCAATCGTCGCCATTATAATCCCCCCCCCCTCCCCCGTAAAACCTCAATCCCGCACGCATGCGCGCGAATTCGGTACGAGCCTCACATTCTTGTCGCAAGGTTTATATGACAAAAAACAAGAGGCATGCAATGATATGCGAATTCCTTTCCAAATTAAAATCTCTTCATTTTATAGTACACCCAACTTCTGTAGTTTATACCCTAAAAAAGCGAACATAAATTCGAAGCCGGCTGCTGGATGGCACCGTACATAATCACAGACCGCATCGGCTGAGAACACGCTGCAGACGTCAGTAAATAATTTTTATCATACAAACTGGAATTCCATTTAAATTAAAGCAAATGTAAAAAACTTCCAGATACTTGATTGAATTTAACTTTTTATGCATTCGGTATCACCGAGCTGTATGATAAATCCCAAATTGAATACATTTTAACCAGCCATGGCGATATTATCAATAAAGTAAGTAGAATTGTAATTTTGTAATAGATCAATTGATTTTAAAACGTAAAACTAATGTAGTTTTACGGCAAGTCAAAATTGTATGACTATTATCGGAGCTTTATAAACATTACCACAAATATAAATGCAAACATGTGAATCTAAGGTTTGTACATATCTTAATAGTTTGTCATTGCTTAGATTGAAATAAATTTTCCATAAAATTATATATTTAATTCCCTCCATGTTTAATAACATTCACCTTTACGCAACAATCTTTAGAACCCAGTCTTTATTAAGTGAAACATAACAATCATTAGTGAATAAGAACCAGTATCACAACAATCATTAGAAATTGCTCCAGTCTTTAAGTATAAAGTTGATATTGTATGCTGATTGCTGATATATGATTTGCTTACTATACACATATTCTCACCAAACTAATACATACATCTATATTATACGGAAATTACACCTACCTACGGGACGGGAGTGTTGGTTTGTGTGACAGATACGACGTTGCAGAGAAACAAAAATCTATATTTATGTTTTGTAAACATTCGCAATTAACTAAAAATGTTATGCGTGTTAGTTGGAATTTCTTTAATATCGCTCAACTGAAAAATGAAGGATAGCTTATGTGTCTTAATAATATAATAAGCCTCATGGACGTACGAGAAACCTCCGCCAAGTATATTCACAACACAGCTGTTATGATGGGACTAATAACACAACCAACCACGCTTTCTCATTCGTACTGACCGTGTTTTGATGGTTCAGTTAGTCAAATGAAAATACCTGCGGTCCTTCTGATTTTACGCCAAGAGGTCTCTGTTTTTATATCCTCTGACCTAGGCCAAATCATAGGATCCCTACCAACATTCCACCACATCGTCATTAAACCGTTGATCTGACTCTTGAGGCGCCGGGGGCGTCAAAACCAAAGCAATATATAGTAAATTCCCCGAAATAGCTCGAATGAGCCATGCAGCGCAGAGCGTGGGTGCGGGGGCGCGAGAGATCCCACGCAAACAGGCTTGCGATACTCTTCTCACAGCGCCCCAAGCGAGCGAGGGAGAAACCCGATTGAACCCACGGTACTAAGATCATGTCTACCGATCGAAACGTGCAGGGTACAGGCTATGTGTGAACTAGATATCAATGAATTATAATTATCGGTGATTGGCTAATCCACGAGGGAAAAATATTTATTTAATTATTACCGTTAGCTATCATCTTAAGATTTTATAACAAACTAATTAATACTAGGTATGTAGTTTTTAAAGAGTAACATATAAGAAATAATATCTAGCATTCTAAAAAACGTACGCTGAAAATTATTAGGTTGATTCATATAACCTTGAGGTAGATTTGCTGGTGATTGGGAATGGACCGACAGACTGGCCTAGAATCTTCCGGAGAGGTCTTGTCATCGAACCATAAAGTTCTGGAACATTTGGAATTTGGCAGTTGGTTGAGCCCTGTCTATAACTTCAGTTCATTTTTTATTTAGTATGCATGATAGTGTGTCAGTACGTTTATATTTTATACCAAATGCACTTTTAACTGTAGCTAGCTAGCTAAAATATGTAACTACAAGACATGAATAATTATTGTAATTCTTTCTAAACGGCAATTCTGTAAAGTATACTCTAGCTAGATGCAAGCTGCAAATCTGTCTCGATCTTTCTTGCATGGAAAAGAAAAAGGACGCAGCCACAAAGCAATAAATTGTCTTATTTATTCTAATATTTTGTTCACGTAGCAAGAATCAGTGTTCGCGATCGTGTAAGAGGAGGCTCCGCAGCACGTCTAAGAAGGAAGTGTGGGGCGTGATGGCTGACAGGGTTTCGTGACAAGGAAAACGGTTCACGCTCATCTAACAGTTTCACCATTTTAAGATTGATCCATTTTGCATCAAAACAATCTGCTTAGAAGATGATGATTGTTGTTGTAGCCAGGTTTCTAGATGTAAACACACGAGAACCATTATGTGCCTTTTTTACACGAACGCTGGAACTGACTACAGGAAAATAAGACTTGCATTTGCACATCGCTTATAACTTGAAGAGCATAATAGTCAGTCTTTGTTTTCATACTTACTATACGTATAAAACGTCTCGCGAGTTCATACTCAATTCAAATTTTAGAAACTAAAAACAAAAATGCACGCGTACCATAACATGCACGGGTACATAACAGTTTCCAAAATGCCTCTCAAATTTGGATGAGGCTAGCCCCCTTCCCGCTGAGCCCAAGGCCCAAGGGTCACAAAAACATTATCATCATTGATGATGTCAACAAAAAGATTGTCAATCAGAGGTCATGTTCGATTGTTATCGTAGTGTACTGACACACGTATACGGATGTACCAGCGGACGAACCGAAAAGTTTTAATATAGGGGTACGCTCTACACTGTTCTACTCAATTATGATATACCAATGATTTCTAGAGTTTGTGGCATGTTGAATTTTTTAAGAAAGTGCACATTTTAATGTGTTTTCTGATTTGGTTGCACCTGCAAAATCTTGTAGAAATTGTATACATATGATATAAGAAGATCATTGGTTTAGTTATTAAACTGCATCTATTTAAATGTCAGATTGTGCAAGTTGTTATTGAATAAATACTTATTTATGACTTCACAATGACTGCTTCTGCATCGTTGTTTGGAGGTTGGAGACGAGTGAAATAACTTCAACGTGATATAACGTCGTTCATCATTAAACAGTCATTTGTATCAGTCCGGTTTAGTTTTTTCTATTCAAAGCAGAACGTTTTTGATTTGATTGGTTGTTACGGACTGGCGAGGGGCGAGGATGACATTTGCTATTGTCATATTACTCAGCTAAATAAGGAACGCCAGCCTAAACTGAACCAGACAGCTATCGTGATGATTGATCACATTTCTCTCGGAATGATGTCATGTTAAGTGTTGAATTAAAATATTAGGGGTGGCCAACATTCGACTCGTCGCGTCGGAATAATACAACATTTAATTTAATCAACTTAAAATAATTATTTTATTACTAATAGTTCTTTTAAAAATGTACAATTAAGTGAATTCTCAAAATAGCGAGCGAATTTACTTTCACAAGAGATTGTCAGATAACACACAAATAAAACGTCATCCGACGCTGCCATTTTGGTGGAGGTGCCGGGTACACCGACGGATAAAGTGATGCACATAAGGAAATTTCGCATCATATAATTTAAAAAAAATCTTGTCCCTAAACATATTTTTTTTATGAATAAAGAACCACATTTACTTTCCACTCGTCATAAAAATGCAGACCAAGTTTATTGGCATATTCGTGTTTTTGATTGTAGTGTAAATCAGTGCAATTCTTTTTGATTTTGTGTATTATAAGTGCAAAATTACCACAAAACATGTCTCGTTGGATTGTTTAATCGGTAGTGACGAAGGGAGTGATTATTTCACTCAGAAAAAATAAAACAATTTTACTATTTACTGTTGGAACCTAAATATCAATGATATCAAGCAAGAGTATACTTATGTCTTGATAATCGAAGTGACCCGAAGAATATTGTTCGTAACGCCAAGAAAGTTTCACCCCTGGCACGATGACCCACCTGGTCCATGACTCGGCGCTACACAGTCCCACCCCCGATCCACCCCCTTTAACACTTGATCTCCAGCCGCGGAGTCTCCACCTACGACGACTAATTCACACTTAATATTCCTCCTCACATGAGAACCGCACCCAATCAAGCCAAACCCTAGCTCCGCTATTCAGACCCATCGCATCGAGTCACATGGATGCAGTTCCACTATCGAAGCGCGTGACGGCTACCCGCCTTATTGCTAGAATATCCCAGTTTGGGCTTTATGCTTGCAGTTCTCCTAAACAGCATTTCTATCATATATTTATTTTGATTAAATTTATGAATTCATACCTGTTCACAATGAAATATTAAATAAAATAAAATACAAAATATTGTTATGTGCAGATATTTTTGTATTATATTCTTATTATTTTTTACTTCTATATCTTATTACGCTGGTTTTACATTAACAACTAAGAACATGTTATCAACCCACAAGTGTCTGGTAAAAAAGAAATTAAACTATTGATCTAAATCACTATCACTTGCTTAATTTAACTATTTTAACGACATCATTTCAGAGCTTCTTATTGCGGTGTTTCTTGTGGATATTCAAAGAATAAATGAAATGCAGTTTATAAAACCTGGCCTGAGCCAAACTATAAAATATTTTTCAACTATTTGGCTAGGTAAAACTTTGTAATTACTTGCGAAAAAAAAAAACAAAAAAAAAACGGGGTGTTGTAAAATATTAACATTATAAATGCAATTTTGTTGTGATTTCGTATTTCAATCGCATGCCTTTCTATGGTTGGCCACTGTTCGCTCGCCGATGGTGTCTGTGCAGTGTGCAGAGTGCTGAATGGATTAGCTTGGTCCGATGTAAAATAGTTCTCTATATTTTAATAAGTGTTTATTGGACATAACACTGTTCTTTATCAATATTTATTAAATTATTAGTGATATTTCGATTTTTATTCAAAAATATTAACTATTATTATTATTATTATTATTATATTATGATTATTATCGTTATTATATATTATTTATATATATATAAGATGCGAAATAATCAATACCTGTTCTACTAGTTTCTTGTATCTAAGTTCTCTATATCTAAAATCAATTCTGTGACTGAGGTTACACTCTAAATAAGATTTCCCCTATTTATGTAGTTATTATTTTATTTAATGTGCAAGCTCGTCCCCACATAGCGCTCGCACACACAGCACGTGAAGGCCTACCGGTGAGGTGCGGTGAGGAGATTTGATCCGACGAAGGGGAGACGAGAGGTCCAGCCTGCAGACTGTTAGCCGCTAGCCCGCTCTACTCCTTCGTCAGCCTAATCCCAGAGTCCACATTCATCGAGATTTCCACACCGTCACTTTCAGTTG
Source organism: Sweltsa coloradensis (assembly GCA_024449915.1). Taxonomy (NCBI): domain Eukaryota; kingdom Metazoa; phylum Arthropoda; class Insecta; order Plecoptera; family Chloroperlidae; genus Sweltsa; species Sweltsa coloradensis. The sequence goes on from JAMZAV010001454.1 coordinate 236,935, forward strand.
GTGCATTGTCTAAAGTGAGAGGGGCTGCTAATTCTTGTGTTGCAGATGTTACGACACATGGGCCGGGAATACGGCAGGGAAATAACTCATGCGACAAACTGTTAATGATACAGTTGAGTTCGAGTATTGCAACACAATTGCCGAGTGTAGAGTCGTGACAATAGGCTGTTGTAACTGATCCTAATATGGCTGCAATGGTCGCTCTATGTAGTTAGAAACTTGGCTGCATTCACGTGCTATTCTGCAATTAGCAATAAGTATAGAGCGATACTCAATATAATAGCATTTTGACTTTGAATATTCAGCACAATTATATTGTTTTTATAAAAAAGCAATCCATGTAGCTTTATGTAGCATCTATGTTTTAAGTTAGTTACCTTCAACACTTGAGTTATACCTTCCACTTGTTTTTTAAAAATTGATTAACAAAAGTTTACCCATTCTTAAAATAATTTATTTAGTCATAATATTTAATCGTTACATAAATCGAAAATAATTCTTGTTAGTGATAGTAAAATTTCACAATGCTTTCACAGCCACAAATATTTGTGAAATCACTTATTATTTTGCTAGTAATTTCGTTGTGTCTGAATACTTTATAAAATCCTAACGTTTGTTACAAGTTACAACTGTGTATACCGTCGGTCTACCTGAGATGATGGTATGCGTCAAGTTGTATCGGAACGGAACGCTAAGATTTATAAAGTAATCGTAGCAAGCGAAATTACCCTCAAACTATATGTTTTCTCAAATAATAAAATTAATATGAAATTAATAATAAAAATTAATTATGCCCAAAGGTGTGAATAGAATCAAAACGGCTAGGTCAGTTCACTACCATTTATATTATTGAACTAGAAGTAGCCTGTACGTACTTGACACGTGGGTATAGGTATAAACTCAGTACAATACAATGTGCTTGACTTTTAGATCAGTGGTATCATGTTCTAAGCTTGTTGTTCTGATGGATTTGCTCTCGAATGTTGCTAAACATTGAACACGACTTAACAAGATAGCTTTGAAAAAATAATGCAAACGACGAAACAAATGCTCTATTCAGATACACAAGATAGGGAAAACTAGCGTTGAGAAAAGAAGATAAATAGCTTGGTAAAGCGTAGCGGAATGTATTGTATAACGATAATATACAAATGTACTCGGTATCGCAAGTCAAGTAATTCAGTTTTCAATTATCGTCCGAGGTTGTTGCGGATTGTGTTGAGTTGTTATCCTCAACCTCGTAGCTAAGTGGATCACGCAACAACCATCTGCGCAGACTTCTGGGTTCAATTAGACTTAATATTACACATTTCCATTGGCTTATGAGTTATGCATCATTTGTCGATTAATCCCACGGAAAGAACCAATCAGGATTGAGTCACGGTTATGTATTCAGCCAATGAAAACTCGTAGCAGATAATGAGAATCAAGTCTGAAACGTCGTGGTTCTTGGTGAATGGTGAATGAACGAGGGGAACGGATACAGAATTGTGTGCTTTGCAACATGCAAATGTGGTCGCCTGTTAGTCCTACCTTTTTAAAAGTTGTAAAGAAGGATTATCGATGTGCTTGCAGATAGTCATTATGTTGCGGCTGCTGTTCATTATCCGTGCACTGCATTGTCATAGCATATTATTCATCTGGAAACAAATGTGACACAAGTGAACACAATTTTACATTGGATCATATATGACGTATTGAAAAGGTATACCTAGCGAATACACGCACGGCGCTGTTGTAATATGTGGAGACTTCCACAATCAATATACAACAATTTTCAATATTATGCTAGGCTGTTCATAACACTTCATTTTTCACTTCATTTCATTTCTTCATAATCTGTAACCAATTTTACTTATTGTTAAATGTAATTTGCATAAATGTAAATTCATTTTATTTTTTGTTATTCAATTTTGTTATTGCAACCTAAATGTAAAGGCAGAGCTTTGCTTAAAAATAAAATAAAGTTGTACTTCATTATTTTTCTGCATTGTTTTTGTCTGGATCAGACAATTTGAATATGGTTATAGCTAGCTATACAATTTTAATTTTCAATATAAAGTTTGAACATATGCCAAATACTGTTCGATTGTTAGTGTTTGTTCAATGAATATAAAATAAAGTAATTAAGTATTTCTTTTTAAAATTAGAGTTCTCAATACAAAATAATATCGTGTTGTTAATTTGTTTCATTAAATGCAAATAATAGTGGTATACCGTATTTCCGATGTTGAATCCTACTACAACGATATCTAGTTATGTCTACAGAGTTAAAAGTCTGTCTCATCTGCGCATGCGAGCGCAGAGAATGTAGGCCAGTGATGAAATAAAATCCTCGAGCTCATTATATTCATTTTCTGTTCCCGGTCTGAATGGAGATTCACACGTCTTTTATCGTGTCTATCTAACAGTTGGCTAACTGAAAGGCACAAAAGGGTAGCACTTTCAAGGTATCTTTCTAAACTCGACTAGAAAATGAGCCGACAATTTTATTACAAAAGCAATTCAACCAATGTAAGATACACCTTTTGAACTGATCAAAAGAGTCTTTTTACCACTAAGAACCTCTTGATACGAACAATAAGCATAGCCAAGAGCCTTTTTTCACACCTGTACTGGGTTAAGTGCTACCGCAAACACACAGCCACCTTCCAACAGGGGTGCCCATACCTCCACAGCCTCCTTATGACGATGCTGATGGCTGAAGTCACTCCGCTAGAGAACATACATTACATGCAAAATTTAGGATAAATATTTTTAGACGTTGATTAAACTAGGAAAAACGCTTAAGTCCCCCCGTTTGGATGAGGTAATTGGGCATTGAGCGGATTTTCGCGATTTTCTAGTTTCGTAAAAATCATTATTTAGTAGAATTTTTCTTTTAGATTAAATTAAGTAGATAAAATAAACTAATTTTTTTAATTAATCGTAATTTTTAAAAAAAAAATAAGTCGTTAAATGCAATTGTAATAAGAAAAATTATGGAATGCGCTCAAATTTTACAAGAATATATTAAATTTGAAATTAAGTTCGTGAAAAAAAACATATTTATGCTGTAAAGAAGTATTATAAGATCAAGAATTGCATATTTTAAAAAAAAACCCGTTAAATTTTATTTTTATGAGAAATATTTTCGATTTCGCATCAAATTCACACGATATCTAATTCAATAAAATAGCTTCTGTAAAAAACAATGTTACAAGATAAAGCTGTAGGTGTCATAAGATCGAAGACAGATTTTTGTTAAATCGAAAATATCTGTAATTTGCGTTTTTTATATGAAAAATTCCGATGCGCTCAAAAACGTGCAGTTGCTAAGTTCAGAGATTCGAGGCCTCAATAATTTCTCGCAATCGGATATCGTTTAAGCCGGAATCTGTGAATACAGACAACAAAAATACAAACGAAAGAAGAAAGGAAGAAAAAAATCATTGGAATTTTTTCTCCAGTGTAGTGGAATAAATCTTCGCTTCGCTCGCTACGCTCGCTACGCTCATCCAATTAGCTTTACTCTGACATGACAAAAACTACTTTTGACATATTTTAGGATTGTGTAATACGCCCGTCAGAAACGTTTATAGTGACTTAAATTATATAATATATTTCGAAAACTTTCCAGCTTTCAACTTAAGCCTAGGGTGGACAACAGGTGGATATTTTCCCCAATTTCGTACACATACTCTTATTAAAATATTAAAATATTTTGAAGTACGTAAATGGAATTCGTACCAGTGGAAGAAAAAAAATCGTAGAATACAAGGTTTTGATGAAAAGTCTTTGTACATCCAAGCATTCAGACAAAAAACCATTTTTTTGTTTAACAATGTCAATGTTTTAAGAGTTCATGATATAATATTTTGTAAAAACGTTGTTATTGTTATAAAATAAAGAGTTGTTTCCACTAAAGTGTTTAAATACAAAATTATGTGTTACAAAAGAAAAATCAACCATCCAACTAATATTTAAAGCATTATTGTGTTCGAAATATACAGGCGTATTACGTTACCTCCCAAAAAATAAAGAAATGGTCGTGTCAAATTGTCAGGTTATTTATCTATACTACATCAGTGACTTTATATAATTCGTGTTTAAGAAAACGTAAATTAGGTCGATTGCTTCACCTAATGGGGAATTAATTACCTTGTCTCTGTAAATCACGGGATATTATAAATGCAAACATAAATTAGTAGAAATGCACATGCAGTACTTGATTACAATGCACATTTCATGTATTGCCCCAAGGGATGGATGGATGTAAAGGTATAATGAAAATATATCTGAACGATCCCCTCCTCTTGCTCTACGGCGCTAGTACATTATGTAATAAATCCTGTGCTATATCCCTGTGTCACACCCCCTATCGTGTTTGGTTTTTAGTTTGCTAAACAGAACTTTTTTACAATATCCGTCAATGTACACTCTTGGTATTGACTCAACAATCCAATACCTTATTTCTCAATTTTTTTTAAAACTTCTGAATTGTATTAAATATTAACTCAATACCTTATTACAATCGTCTCTATCTTATTTGGTGTTTTTATTTAACAATTTTTTTTACAAATTATTAATATCAAAATAATTATGTTGCATTTTACAATTTCGAGAATAAAACAGCAGACATGTACATCTTATGAATAAGAAATTCATTGAACTGTTAAATTGATTATTATGCTGCAAATCTACAGGAAACTAAGTATAATACTTTTCAAATAACGATAAACTATATTTACAATATACCTTGGTCTTTCTATAAGATTTGGTGGTTGACCGCTACGTTACATGTTATTTACATTATCATACTTTTAAAATATATATTTTTCCGGCAATTGTCATTCTTGCAAATTGTAAGTGGTTTTCATAAAAAAAAAAATAACCTACGCTCATATATAACACTGATAAGTAGAAAATCATTTTAAATTGTTACTACACTATACTATAATATATGATTGCATCATAGTTCATCTCCGTTTAATTGTTATCGCCACCTAGATTGAAAGGTTGTTGCCTGTTGGGCGCATACCTGTTGCACTTGGTGTAGTATGGCTGTCTTGGCGCTCAAATAATAAACACTGCCGAGTTCGTTAACTGTGTGAAATAGTCGAGTATCGAATAACATTAGCGTGTAGAACGCATGTTGTTCGTCCCCCGTCAGGATTGATACTCAACTACGCAAATAAACATCAACGCTCTCTGTATTTCAGGTGGGGAGAATAAATATCTGCTGGGAGTCGGGAGAAGCTAAGCTAATATCGGCTATTAACTTGTTTGTACTCTGAGAGCTGCAAAGAAATAGCTTTTTTGGTTTTTCTTTTAAAGATAAAATCATTCATTTGTTTGAATCAGCGTTTTAGAAGGGAAATGTATTCCAAGTAATGAACAGGTTGGCAGTCTTCATTGGATTGGAACCAGAAAGCCGGTAACTGTGGCTCATGTCGTAGGGTGAAGATACTTCCTTTGGTTCCAGGGAAGTGGGTTCGAGCCTCCCATAAGGGAATTTTTTTGTAATATCTGTTCTTGTTCTCATTTATCATCTCGAAGATGTCAATTTCACTTAAGTTAATACATACGTTTTATAAGCAGCAAAATAAATTATACTCACCCATTGTTGTGGAAGATTGCATGTTTGTCTCAGCTCATTTCATGTTGGCTTTTCTCCGATGTTTTAGCTTACCAGTCATATGATAATTATTTATATAGTTTGTATTACATTTTTTAGATTCTACTAGTAACCGCTCTCGTGATAATAATCTACATAATACAAATAAATAAAACTAAAATACACTCGTGACTCACTATCTGGAAACTGAGAATTACTATACACTAAACATACTTGAATTAATTCCCTCGAAATGAATACAATGCCATCACAAAAAAATCTTATGGTTGTATGGTAATTTTGATTCGAAGTAGCACAATTTTATTTCAATTAATAAAAGTAACTTTAATTTTGTCATTTGTGTGTAGTTGCACTGTAGTTATTCCGCTATAAATAAATGAAATACGGGTAAAACAATTACTGTATGAAAACTAGGGCCAAGCTATATTTTACCATTGCGCTTTGAAGTGAAATACAGTTTTTGGCTAAATTTTTAGTTTTTTTACAAATGTATGTGAATTTATGTAATTCGGGAGGTATGGTAACCGCAATTATGTTTTATAGGTTTTCCACAGACGAAACACGAATTTTTGCATTTACGTAAATCTCTTTTGTCATCTATTTATAATATTTACTATACTTGGCCGATTGTCCATTACAAAATAATAACACTTCCCACTTTTGACAAGCCAAATGCAATCCACCCAGTGTGATAATCTTTTATTCCCTTCGCGGATTCCTAAACCCTTCCACTTAGAAGTTTCGTAATGTATGTTTAAAGTCACAATTAGTTTATGTATTTGTTTAATTGATACTTTGTATGTGTAGTGCTTATTTTGTAATGTAAATCATAAATGTATACTATTTGCATGTCGATTTGATTAAAATAAAATAAAATATGTACGTGGACAAGCTTATTGTCCATGCGAACTATATACAATCAATTTTTTTAAGGATATTATTTTCTAGTAAAGAAGTCTTCTGTTGGTGAACCTATACACACAGACCTACCTACGCGTGAAAGTAAAATAAAATCAGCAACCAACCTGCATCCGCGAAATTATAAAGCAACCCTCATCCGCATTCCGCACCCACATCAGTACCATGCGAAATTAATTGCGTAATCGCACCCGCAACCCACAAAATATTCTTAATTTTTTATTCTTCGTTTATTTTATTTTTTGGGGTAAGTAGGGACTTGGTAGATTTAATACAATCTCTAGGCCTAATTGCAAAAATATATTAATTTCTTGTTAGGTCCTACCTACTCTTGGATGCTATAAATAAATATCTTATTATTACTAGGAAAACGCTTAAGTCCCGCCGCGTTGTTGGATGAGCGTAATTGGTGCATTGAGCTGCCATGTGTTACGCGGATTTTCTGGTGTTCTGTGAAAAAATCATTACTTAGCCGAAGATTTTTTTTTTAATTAAATAAAATTAAATAAATAATTAACTTAATTTTTTTAAATAATCGTAATTTTTTAAAAAAAAAAAAAAATCGTAAAATTGCAATTTTCATAAGAAATAATTATTCTATTGCGCTCAAATTTTACACGAATATATTAATTCATGAAACTTAGGTTCTGTGAAAAAATAATTTAAATAGAATAAAGCATGTAGGTGTTATAAGTCAAAGAATTGTTTTAAAAAAGAAAAAACCCGTAAAATTTCGATTTTCATGAGAAATAATTTTTTCGATTACGCTCAAAATTTCACACGAATATCTAATTCATAAATTAGGTTCTGTGAAAATCATACATCGGATAAGTATGAGGTGTTATAAGTCGATTTTTTTTTTAAATGGAAAAAATCGTAAATGCGTTTTTTACGTGAAAAAATTTCCACGATTAGCTCAAAACGTCGCGTTCTAAGTTCAGAGATTCGAAGGCCTCCATAAAAATTCATCGCACATCGAGTATCGGTTATTGCCGAACGTGTCAACCAGAACACAAAAATATCTAAATAATAAATGTAATAAAAAAATGGTAATGGGACTTTTTTTCTCCAGGTATGAAAGAAACCTTCGCTTTCGTCTACCTACCTGGATGCATAATTAAATGTATTCAACTTCAACTCCCCGCAATCAGCGAGTTGAGACCGCAGTCGACGTACCCACCTGCAACCTAAATGTTCCCCGCAGGGCCCCAACATCCTATGATTTTGCGGATATCCGCGGATATGCAGGTCTATCCACCTCTAAAATCTCTTTGAAGACAAAAGCGCATCGATGTAGTAGCTATTTGTGAAGGGTATAAAACCACAATAAACTGCCAAGTGTCATAAGGGTATCTGATCAAGTTAAATTTGTCCGACCGGTAGTCGCTTAGTAGACCCGGGTTCGATGGCCGTCAGAGATTTTTTTCTAGTTTTCGGCAGTAGATGTTATATGAAAAATGTCAACATCTAATTTTAGAAATTATTCATCTGATAGTGTTTATTGTATCTGGTTGTTCGTGTACAAATTATTATGTATAATGCATACTATGATATTGTTTTTAAGGCTATTGTATCCACCTCTGGCCGATATTTTGAAATTCGAAGAAACATGGCTGAAAAGTTTTCTGTATGAATGAGGGCCTTACAAACAACAGTAAAAAATTATTAATTTTTTGGGGCAGGACATAACCTCAATCTTGGCCCATTATGTGTCGTTTTTTTGACAAAAGTGTAAAGCCAGCACATCTAGTGCAAAATTATATTTTGAAAAACGGTTTTCTGGATCAGCTTCAGCTCTAAGGACAAATAGATTTCTGAAATTACAGTTGGTGTACGATTTTTTTTGTCTGACGGTACAAATATGAGATTTTTTAGTTTTGTATCGTCTGAAAAAAAAAGATGTTAACCAACTGTTATTTCAGAAATCTATTTGTCCTTATAGCTGAAGCTGAACTATATCCAGAAAACCGATTTTCAAAACTTAATTTGGCACTAGATGTGCTGGCTACACTTTTGTCAAAAAAACATCTAATAGCCAGTGAGGTTATGTCCCACCCAATAATAATAAAAAAAACTGTTTGCCAACTTTCATGGACTTTTAAGGTTTTGACCCTAGGGTGATTACAATTGCCTTAAGATAACACATTATAATTATTGGATGAGCGAAGCGAAGATTCCATTCTACTACACTGGAGAAAAAAATCCTTTTTTTTGTATTTTTGTGTGTTTGTTAACAAGATTCCGGCTAAACCGATACTCCAATTGCGATGAAATTTTCTGGAGGCCTTCGAAATCTCTGAACTTAAAACTGCCACGTGTTTTAGCGCAATCAACAAATTATTTCTCATGAAAATCGCAATTTTACGATTTTTTTCAATTTTTTTTTCAATTTCTTCGACTTACAACAACTACATGCTTTATCCGATTGTAATGATTTTTTCACAGAACCTCAATTTTATGAATAAATATATTCGTGTGAAATTTGAGCGCAATCGAAAAATTATTTCGCATGAAAATCGCAATATTACGCTTTTTTTGTTAAAAAAAATTTCTTCGACTTATCTACATGCTTTATCCGATTGTAATGATTTTTTCACAGAACAACAGAAAATCTGCAGAACACATGGCAGCTCAATGCACCAATTACGCTCATCCAACAACGCGCCTGAAAAAGCGTTTGCGAAGCTTCCTAGTATATGAATTTAACTCATAATAATAAACTATTATTAACGCTTACAAACCTAGTCCTGCGAGCGAGTCTCGCGTTGTCCATCCCTGTTTCCATCTCGCGGGCTCCATAGCATCGGCTCTCTCGAAGAGGTGGCGGAGCGCATGATTGGCACGCGTAGCGGCAGATGATGCCTCCAAGGATGGACCATTTGTGTTCAGAAACATCTTAATGGAACAATTAACAATGGCTGCCATTCTAAAATGTCAATGTGAACATCTTGTTGAGCGTCAAGAATGCTGTAACATTACGTTGTGTCTTCTAAAAGGCCCCCACTAATCCGGCTATAAATAACACGTACAAAGTGGCGTTGGACTTATTTGCCACACAATCATTTGGAGAGAATATTGTCGTGTTTTGTAACTTTTGTTATCTATACTTGAGACCACACAAGGTGTAGATGTTGTTGTCATTGTTGTTTAAAAGAGACGTGTTAAATCCTTCTTAGGACTAGTGTTGCAACTAGAAGTTTTCACACCTCTTTTATTGTAGGCTAGATTAGACATTTTGCTAACTATGCAGTCGGTTACCGACAGGACCACACATGCAGGTATTATGAGTTGAGAGCAAACATTCATACGTTGTTGTGGTCTATCTATCTTGCTAACTACCAACCAATGGAGGTAATTATTGTTATTTGGTGTAATCAATTTATTGTGGCATTGTGAGCCATATTTATATGTAGATTGACTTATTCACGCATATTAGGTAGTACTCAATATGAACCGTTCAATCTTACGAGACGGTATTCAATGTTATATATGAATGAAGTACATAAAAAAGTATTATGTATCTGTATTTTTTTGTAATTACTTTAATCATGCCTTTATAGATTGCTCTGTCTCGCTGTTTATACTGGCATGTCTCCGTCACGCTATGAACTCCGTTATCTATTGTTTCAGTCATAGACAGATTTAACTTGAGTGTGTTACAGATAGGACTGCATTTCATCATTGTTCTGACGTCGTGCAAAGTGCATTTATGGTGTGCAATATGATTGTAATTGGTAATGATGGATAGGTATTTGAGGCATGTCAATGATTTTATTGTTTTAAGTACAAAAGCATTAAGAAAGATAATAAAATTAAAGTAGAATTCCCTACTAGCTAAAGTATGTATGCGCGCGCCGCCGTCACTTGGTGGCGGCCGCACTCATGATTGACTCGATGCTGAACGCTGGCGAGATGAGCGATAACGCCGCCGTCTGCGGTGAAGAGTTGCCGGCTATCGACGAGGTCGTCGCCGGGGAGGTCGAGCTGCCCGAGCCGGCACTCGAGCTCGAGCCCTCGCCGAAGCCGCCCGCCGTCGCGGAGGACGACGACGACGTCCCGAGGTTGTGCGTCAGACTGTGGCGTCGGAGATCGCAGTTCCGGCGGAAGACCTTCCCGCAGGCGGAACAGTTGTAGGGTTTGATGTCGGTGTGCGTGAGCAGGTGCGTCTTGAGGTTGGACCGCTGGTTGAAGCTGCGGCTGCACACCGGACACTTGTGCGGAGACTCCTCGAGGTGCAGGATCTTGTGGACAGCCAGAGTGCGCGACTGACAGAAACCCTTGCCGCACTCCCCGCACTTGAAGGGCTTCTCCTTCGAGTGGATGTACCTGCGCAACAAGAAACACACAACTATTAATTAATACGTTCTCCAAGAGATGAGCAGCATTCGCTCTTATGGCATCAACGAGTCAACACAATGAAAAAATTAGAAACTTGAAATTTTACATATTCAGAAAACGTGTACATTTCAAAGTGTGATCTGTCCAAGTCACTCACACTCCCAATATTGTGCGACATATGACAAGGCAAAGCGACCTTCATCGTGTTGGCTCATTGCTCAATGCTCAGTGCACACGATCTTATATGCACTTCAACCACGCTGACTGCAATATTGACTCTAGTGTCTTTGGAGTCCTTGGAGTCCCACATTCAGTTATGTGATGCTTGCTTGGAGTTCAATTATCGAAGTTACAATACAAATTTAAACCATTTAAAAACGGTGGTTTTGCTGGTGAGAGTCAGGGCAGGGCGCAAGGCTTATTGCACTTTAGCAAATTTTTACCTGCCTTTATAAAATCATTGATTCTTTTTTTTTATTCTTCTAGATATATCAACTCACCAATTGATATTTCTATTTAAACAGTATTAATACATTCTGCCCTGTTTCCAAATCTCACTGTTGGTGGAGGTGCCGGGTTCAGAAACATTGTAACTTTATGGTGGGCTATCCCCTCCCCTAACCACCATGGTCACCTGTACCTTCCCTGTGGATGGGCAATGTCAACGATAAACGCATGTCAATCGGATGTCATATTCGCTTTTTATCTGGAGACGTGACACAGGCAAGGGACTGACAGAAAAGTGATGCTTATAGTGAAACTACACAGTTCAATATAGGCCTAGTAAGGAAATAGTAAGTAAGAAAGTATTAATGTTCGACATAAAAACACGCCAGTGCTTTACACTTATAAAATATTATTAACATATAATACCAGGGTATAGTTTGGGTTTGAGGAATCGTGTTATTTCCCCCTATTAATTGTAGTAGCGAAATTTATTTTTCGCGAGTATTGAAAATGTGCTTATATGTATTTTAACTAGGAAGCTTCAAACGCTTTTTCAGGCGCGTTGTTGGATGAACGTAATTTTTTTTAAACGAAAAAAGCGTTAAAATTGCTATTTTTATGAGCAATAATTTTTCGATTGCGCTCAAATTTCACGCGAATATATTAATTCATAAAATTAAGGTTCTTTAAAAAATCATTACAATCGGATAAAGCATGTAGGTGTTATAAGTCGAAGAAATTTTGTAAAAAAAGAAAAAAGCGTAAAATTGCGATTTAAAAAGAAATAATTTTTCGATTGTGCTCAAATTTCACACGAATATATTAATTCATAAAATGTAGGTTCTGTGAAAAAATCATAACAATCTGACAAAGCATGTATGTGTTTTAAGTCGAAGAAATTTTTTTTAAATTAAAAAAAAATCGTACAATTGCGATTTTCATGAGAAATAATTTTTCGATTGCGTTCAAAAACGTGGCAGTTCTAAGTTCAGAGATTTCGAAGGCCTCCAGAAAATTTCATTGCATTTGGAGTATCGGTTTAGCTGGGATCGAGTTAAAAACAAACACACAAAAATACAAACAGAAAAAAGAAGGAAAAAAAAGAAAGAAAGAAAAACATTCCGGATTTTTTTCTCCAGTGGAAATGGAATCTTCGCTTCGCTCGCTACGCTCATCCAATAACAGCTTTTGATCACGTGCATGCATTGTCTTACATTAGTCTGGAAAACATTAAGAATGTCTTTATCAATTGCAAAACTCCGATTCCCACTCAACTCGATAAAAAGAAAAGTGTAATGTACTGATAGGCTGTGTCAGAATAGGTTGCAAATAACAACACCTGTAGCAAGGGCATCTGCGCCAACTTGGACAATACACAAACCCAATCAAAACTAATGTGGCTATATTATATTAATGTTGTGATATACTAATCTCTAAATTTTAGGTGTACGTTAGACTGAAGAACACATTTATGCTGTAACAAATAATTTTGTGACAAAACGACGAACGTATACTTCAGGTCAAATTCACAAATTACATTATTTATAATCAAGAAGATTTCGGGTCAATTGGCAGGTTAAAGTAAGCAAGACGTGACTTAGTAAATACAGGTTGATAATAATATGTAGGGTATATTTTTCTACATACCTACGCGAAGAAAATAAGAATCTTATAAAAATGTATCTTAGTGGTGCACACACCCAGGGTATCTTTTACATATCAGTTATAAAAATGTAGTATACATTTCCGTTGAAATATTCTCTCGGCAAATAAAGTAATTCAAAGGAAATCAAGTAATGCAGTTCACATTGAAACGCAGCAATGAGCTGAACACCCATATTATTTCATCCAGACAAAAATAACTCTTCACAATTGATTGCCTGCTTCAAGTGGGTAATAAAAACCATGAGGAAAACCTGCTGAATGGCTAGACCATAGTGACCAAGTAACTTATATGAAATAAAAATCAAGAAAGTGAATCTTACGAGCAGGTGGATTGCATATTAATGTTCATAATATTATACACGATATTAGCTAAAGCATTAAATGTCCGCTGTAAGGAAATGATATATCACGTTCTTATACAATACGTTAACTATCCAATAACACAAGCAGAAATTGAAATAACGCCCGACAACAAATCATTCAGCTCGACGCGGATTCATTCTGACATGGCTCGACGCTTGAGAGTTGATCAACTAACTCTCTCGTATATCCTCACTAATGCCAACCTATGGCTGGCTACACGGTATCCATCACCGGCACAGATATTTCCATGGCCGCGGGGACGAAAATATCAAACGAAATATGTCAATCGAAGCTGTATACCGAAATTCAAACGTGCTGGACAGACTCACTTGCAAAACACCAAACAACTTAGCAAGTAATTTATTTTCTTACTTTGATCGATGTAAGACTGTACGTCTTTCTATAGTTCAACAAACATCAACCGATCAATCAATGCAATAACTATACAATAGAATGTGTAATAATGATTCTTCAAAAAGTCTGTTGTTGCTGCAAAAGACGCCCATATTATTCGTCTTTATTAAAACAGCTTCATTTTCAGGACGGTAATTGAGAGTGAGAGGTATATGTGCTTGGGTTTATTATATATATACTAGACCGCTTCGCGAACGCTTTTTTTAGTCGCGTTGATGGATGAGCTTTTTTGTAAGTTTTTAGTTTGCGTGGGATCTCTTTACTTTTTCAAGTTCCATTGCAAAACCATTTTTGTTAAATTAGGATAATTTTTATATAGTAGTACTAATTGCTATGGTAATTAGAATGTAAAATATCTGGAGGCCCGAAGACTTGCTTTTTGTACGCATATTGTAAGTGATTGTTGTCAAATTTCTATTGTTACTTGTTAATTGTTATTATTAGGGCTAGGATTCTTATGTATTTAAATATTTTTATAAAAATCTCTAAACCTATGCCCATGATCAACGCCTCACGAACTGTTCGATTGTGATCTCAAATATATGTTTTTTTAATCAAATATTTTTGCATATTTTGTTATATTTGGTTAATAAATACTTATTTCTCCTATCCTTGCCATAATTGCATATTTTAAACAAAAAATCCACTATTCTTTACTTTAATAAAACCAAGAACTTTAAATTTACTTTCCAAATCATTTTCAAAATTGCATAAACTAAACTCGGTGCTGTCTAAAAAATATTGGGTACAAAAAACTTGTTCAAATAAGTGCTATTCTAAAAGGTGATGGACACCTAGCCCCAATGAGGAAGAGTTTTCGTTGTCTGATATTGCGAATTTTAAGTTTGCACCCGTTACATCCTGTGACGTAGAGCAAAGTTTTTCGCAATACAAAAATGTGCTCGCCGAAAACCGACATTCAATAATTTAAATTTGAACATTTGAAAATGTGGATTGTGGTACACTGCAACGGGGATATATAAATACAAAAGTTAGTCCAAGGTGTTATTAAAAAGTGACATGATTGTTACAAACTGCTACAATATGTTCAGCAACAATAAAATTGTTTTAGTGCCAACTTATTTTTTTCTTTCTGATATTATATTGCACCTGACATGATTTGATTAATTTATGCTCATATTGTGCTGGGAAGACTGATGGTACGGAAACAATATTTTTTGAGCACTTTATTTCGTATTTTTAAGCAAATATTTTTGTATTTTTAAGCACATATTTTTATGTTTTTAAGCAAATATAAAATACATATTTTGACATTTTTAAGCACATAAAAATCCGAGCCCTAGTTATTATACTCCCAAAAAACTTATATTAAAACCTTTAATTCCATGGATTCTGACCAACTTTTCTACTTTTCCTTTCAAAAGGCAATACATCACCATTACTTAAATGTCCATGTGTAATATGAACGTTGTAGCCCCACTCGTTTGGTCAGAATCGGCCCAAATATCACGAAAATATCGCATTAAAAATCGAAAAAAATAAAAAAAAGTACGATAATCATCAGAAATATTTATTCGATTGTACCCAAAAACGTGGCAGTTCAGAGATTTCGAAGGTCCCCTCCAATTTTCATGAAGATCGCATATTATGCTGTTTTCCCGGTAAGGTGCGAACAAACAGACAGAAGAACAAACAAACAAAAAAACAAAAACATTTAAGTTAATTTTTTGAGAGGTCAGTGAAATTGAAGTCTTCACTTCGCTCATCCAATAAAACGTTTATTCGGAATTTTAACCCTTAATTGTTCCTTATCAACATTGATTTGTTAGACTATCCATAGGTATATATTATAATCTATTTCATATTAAATGTATACTATACATGTATAATTTATGTAATGCCCTCTTGATCACATATAAAACGTGAGTTTAAAAGAATTGACATTAAAATGAAACAAGTCAACCTTAAGATTCATTACTTTATACATTGAAGTTAAACATACATACTAATTTAACGAAGATAAAATATCACCTTTCAATAAGGTTACTATAAAATACTCAAGCCGTTCACCGGTGATATATGTTTTATCATTTTCGTGTTAGACATCTGCACAAAAGTTAATATAATTATGGCGATGATGCAGTGATAATTATAGCCTGTTAGGCCTAAAGCGATGACAGAAACATTTGAAAGTAAAGTTTAGTAAACTAGGAAGCTTCGCAAACGCTTTTTCAGACGCGTTGTTGGATGAGCGTATTTTTTTAAACGAAAAAATAAATTTTTTCAAAAATTGGCCCGTTTTTCAATTTTTTTTAAAAAAAGGGGGCCGAAAAAAATTTTTTTTTAATTTTAAAATAAAATTAAAAAAGGTTTCTTTAAAAAACATAACAATGGGGAATAAAGCATGTAGGTGTTAAAAGTCGAAAAAATTTTTTCTAAAAAAAAAAAAGCGAAAAATTTGCGATTTTAAATGAGAAAAATTTTCGTTGCGCTAAAATTTTTAAAACAAATATATTAATTAAAAAATTTAGTTTTCGGTAAAAAAATTTCTACATTCTGATAAAGCTTTGTATTTTTTTTAAAACCCCCCCGAAAAATTTTTTTTAAAAAAAAAAAAAAACCGGTACAATTGCGTTTTTAAAGAGAAAAAATTTTTCGTTTGCTTTTCCAAAAACTTTGGCATTTTTAATTTCAGAGTTTTCAAAGGCCTCCGGGAAAAATTTCTTTGAAAATTGGAGATTTTTTAGCTGGGACCCGAGTTAAAAAAAAACACAAAAAAATTTACAAACGGGAAAAAAGAAGGAAAAAAAAAGAAAGAAAAAAAACTTCCAGTTTTTTTTCTCCAGGGAAATGGGAATCTTCGCTTCGATCGCTACGCTCACCCAAATAACAGCTTTGATCACGTGCAGGCTTTGGGTTTTCTTTGGTCGGGGAAAAATTAAGAATGTCTTATCAATTGCAATAACCCCGTTTTCCCACTAAAACTCGATAAAAAGAAAAGTGTAATTTTTCTGATATGGCTGTGTCAGAATGGGGTTGAAAATAGCACATTTGTAGAAAAGGGAAATCTGCGCCAACTTGGCCCAATACCCCCCCCAAAATAAAAACTAATTTTGGCTTTTAATTACTTTAATGTTGTATATAAAAATCTCTAAATTTTGGGTTTGTACTTTAGACTGAAGAAACTTTATTTTATGCTGAAACCCAAAATAATTTTTGACAAAACGACGAACGTATACTTCAGGTAAAATTTCCACAAATTACATTATTTTAAAAATTTCAAGAAAAACTTAGGGCCCCAATTGCAGGCTCTTAAAGTAGGCAAGACGTGATTTTAGTAAATACGGTTGATTATAATATGTAGGGTATATTTTTTACATCCCTTTACGCGAAGAAAACAAAAAACTTAAAAAAATGTATGTTAGTGGTGCACACACCCGGGGATCTTTTACGTATCAGTTATAAAAATGTAGTATACATTTCCGTTGAAATATTCTCTCGGCAAATAAAGTAATTCAAAGGAAATCAAGTAATGCAGTTCACATTGAAACGCAGCAATGAGCTGAACACCCATATTATTTCATCCAGACAAAAATAACTCTTCACAATTGATTGCCTGCTTCAAGAGGGTAATAAAAACCATGAGGAAAACCTGCTGAATGGCTAGACCATAGTGACCAAGTAACTTATATGAAATAAAAATCAAGAAAGTGAATCTTACGAGCAGGTGGATTGCATATTAATGTTCATAATATTATACACGATATTAGCTAAAGCATTAAATGTCCGCTGTAAGGAAATGATATATCACGTTCTTATACAATACGTTAACTATCCAATAACACAAGCAGAAATTGAAATAACGCCCGACAACAAATCATTCAGCTCGACGCGGATTCATTCTGACATCGCTCGACGCTTGAGAGTTGATCAACTAACTCTCTCGTATATCCTCACTAACGCCAACCTATGGCTGGCTACACGGTATCCATCACATGCACAGATATTTCCATGGCCGCGGGGACGAAAATATCAAACGAAATATGTCAATCGAAGCTGTATACCGAAATTCAAACGTGCTGGACAGACTCACTTGCAAAACATCAAACAACTTAGCAAGTAATTTATTTTCTTACTTTGATCGATGTAAGACTGTACGTCTTTCTATAGTTCAACAAACATCAACCGATCAATCAATGCAATAACTATACAATAGAATGTGTAATAATGATTCTTCAAAAAGTCTGTTGTTGCTGCAAAAGACGCCCATATTATTCGTCTTTATTAAAACAGCTTCATTTTCAGGACGGTAATTGAGAGTGAGAGGTATATGTGCTTGGGTTTATTATATATACTAGACCGCTTCTCGAACGCTTTTTTTAGTCGCGTTGATGGATGAGCTTTTTAGTAAGTTTTTAGTTTGCGTGGAATCTTTTTACTTTTTCAAGTTCCATTGCAAAACCATTTTTGTTAAATAAGGATAATTTTTATATAGTAGTACTAATTGCTGTGGTAATTAGAATGTAAAATATCTGGAGGCCTGAAGATTTGCTTTTTGAACGCATAGTAAGTGATTGTTGTCAAATTTCTATTGTTACTTGTTAATTGTTATTATACTTCCAAAAAAATTATATTAAAACCTTTAATTCCATGGATTCTGACTAACTTTTCTACTTTTCCTTTCAAAAGGCAATACATCACCATTACTTAAATGTCCATGTGTAATATGAACGTTGTAGCCCCACCCGTTTGGTCAGAATCGGCCCAAATATCACGAAAATATCGCATTAAAAATCGAAAAAAATCAAAAAAGTACGATAATCATCAGAAATATTTCTTCGATTGTACCCAAAAACGTGGCAGTTCAGAGATTTCGAAGGTCCCCTCCAATTTTCATGAAGATCGCATATTATGCTGTTTTCCCGGTAAGGTGCGAACAAACAGACAGAAGAACAAACAAACAAAAAAACAAAAACATTTAAGTTAATTTTTTGAGAGGTCAGTGAAATTGAAGTCTTCACTTCGCTCATCCAATAAAACGTTTATTCGGAATTTTAACCCTTAATTGTTCCTTATCAACATTGATTTGTTAGACTCTCCATAGGTATATATTATAATCTATTTCATATTAAATGTATACTATACATGTATAATTTATGCAATGCCCTCTTGATCACATATCGAAAAAAATCGTAAAATTTTCATTTTCATGAGAGATAATATTTTGATTGCGCTAAAAAACGAGGCAGTTCTAAGTTCAGAGATTTCGAATGCCTTCAGAAAATTTCATCGCAATTGGAGTATCGGTTTAGCCGAAATCGTGTTAACCGACACACAAAAACACAAAAAAAATATTCCGGATTTTTTCTCCAGTGTTGTGAAATGGAATCTTCGCTTCGCTCGCTACGCTCATCCAATAACATAGTATAATATATATTTTCCAATACAAAGGAAATCGCTCGAGTTTTATGTAATAATATCCGATTATGTTATGTAACGAGAACACTTCGCGTTTAACCAAAAACAAACTTCAGCACTGTTCAAAGATCAAAGCAGATCAACGTAAGGACATTATAATCAAAATCAAATAACTGGCTAAAATAATTAACAAACAAAATTTTGGCTGAGCTGCTAATATGTATTAAAATGAGCACACACTGAAATTTCACACGAAATTTCGATAGCTATATCGTTATATCAAAATGTTATTATTTGGACCAAAATATTATAACAAAAAAAAATTATATCAAAAGAGTAGGCCTGCTATTATAAATGTGTGGAAAAAAGGTTAAGGTAATGGTATCGCAAACAATTCATTACGATTTGTACGTTCTCACACGTTCGTTTAATGACCCGGCACCTCCACCATATGTTAAAATCAGGGCAAATTTACCATAGCCTACAGTATACACGGCACCTCTACAATAATTAATCATGCGAACCAATTATTTAAGTAATAAATAAATTTATCTTAAGAATTTATAGCGTACAAGGCTTTCACATCGACATTCCCTAAAAATCATTTCTTCGTTTTAATTAGTAGTATGTTTGAGAAAACTTTTGATTTTGTTGTAAAATAAAAAAAAAATCATAGATTTCAGGTACGTCAATAGAAAAAATGAGATTATAAAATACAAAACTGGTAAAAAGGTGATATATGGTGACAAGATAGCTTAATTTTGAATTATTATTCACATTGTTATAAACTGTATAAATTTATTTTGTGCCTCAAAACCTCGAAGGCACTTACGACTATGAATATTACAATTTCTTAGTTTTGAATCATTATTAATTGTGTATTTACAAATTTAAGTATCAAAGTATCAATTTCTTTGCCAGGTTCAACTGAAATCACTGGTGTGTAACTAAAAGAATTATATTATAGAATTACTGTTTTGTTTTTGTTGGTGTTCTATCCATAGTCAATATGGTGAATTGTTGTGATTCGCGTAGGCCTACTCAGTATTGAAGGTGGAATAACTGATGACTGTACGTACTTAAATTTGTAAATACACAATTAATAATGATTAAAACTAAGAAATTGTATTATTCATAGTTGTAAGTGCCTTTCGAGGTTTCGAGGCACAAAATAAATTTATACAGTTTATAACAATGTGAATAATGATTCAAAATTAAGCTATCTTGTCACCATATATCACCTTTTCACCAGTTTTGTATTTTATAATCTCATTTTTTCTATTGTTTTCTTCATTCATATTGGGCTTTCAGCCATTTTTTATATATATACTTTTGTTATTCAAGTTTTTCTTGTTGTATTTAATATTTTAATTTTGTAGTACTACTTGTTCATGTATTTAATTATTTGTATAACGTGTTTGTATTGTTTTAAATTGTATTTTAAATTGTTTAGTTTTAGTTACCCAACACTTGTGGGGTAATACTTGTTGTTGGAGATTAATAAATAAAATAAATTTAACTATTTTAATATTCAAAATTGTAAGTGCCTTTCGAGGTTTCGAGGCACAAAATAAATTTATATAATTTATAACAATGTGACACACATTGTTTAAAAGTAAAATACTTCGATTTGATTTTGTTGCTCAGACTCATTCTCTACAATTTCCACTGTTGAGAGGGGTTTGGACTGATGTCGAGCTTTGAAAAAGACATATTCAATAAGTTGGTAAGGGAAGCTTTCGCGCACTAGTACAAAATAAGCCCTAATTAAAAGAATATCGGTTGAAAGTTGTCAAATTTTAACCTATAACATCAGTCTATACAGGCGAAGTTAATAAGACAGTAAATGAATGGATGACACAAAAAGTATACCTGAAGCTAATTTATGCCTGCGTAAGCTCGATACATCAATTATTATGCATGTTATTTCGAATTCACTCTCCAACATTGTTACTATATAATTAATTGTTAGTGAGGGAGAGCGTCTCTCGTCTTGTGTATCAAATTCTTTGGCGTTTTCCTAATAACATTCACTTTTTGTTGCAAAACTCTTAATAACTTATAATTATTCGGGGATAGATCAGAGACTATATCAACAACAATCTGAACGTACGAGACGAGTGTCTGCAAGAAACCAAACGGTTCACCTTCGCAGTACGTATTATAGAACTTTGAGCTGAATAAGCCAAGTATACGATGTAACGATACATAAACGTAACCTCCATAAAATAGAATCGCAACGCATGCATCGAGCTCGCCACCCATCAAGAAATACTGCGCCATAAACATCAAGTCCCTATGAGGTCAGGCATGGTGGGGTGCTTCTCCCGCTCATATGTATATACAAATTCACATGCCCTCTAGCGGCAACAGCGGAACATTGCAACATGCTGACTGGGGGTCTCGGTGCGTACCTCCCTGTCTGCGATGTTACGATGCATCGATACCGGTTATTGAGTAGAACTTGCAATTCTTCCTAATGACAGAAAACAAGTTATCGCATGCAGAAACCCAACCTCTAGCCAATGCAATGGGAAATGCCGATATATGTACAATTATCTGTCATAAATCTAACTATCTATAGAGGCACCACTATATAGTCTACACAGTACACACCTTTCTTGCCATATTATACCTTAAGCAACGTTATGAGCAATATTGTATATAGTTACATCCGTCAATCAACAATACGTCTGGTCACGGATGAAAGGTTGTGATTTAAGTGGTGGTTAATAATAACATACAAGAAAAAACAATATATAAACAAAAAATATTAATAAAAAAAACATTTAGAACATTTTATTAAAGCATAATCTTTCAAGAACTATTTAGTCACGCTTTCTCATAAAATATAAGATAACAGTTTTAAATGCACCAGTATTTATATTTTTAAATATATTTCCTGTTATAGCATCATCATATTTAAATACCAAGCCTTATAAATAACTTGTTAGCGTTCTCGAAAGTTCGAATTATTGTGCCAAATCTGTGAAGTTCAGAACACTAAGTCGGAAGTCCGAAACTTCGTGCTCACACACAAGAAATGCACTTTCACACTTCACATATTGTGTCGGAACTACTTTATTCGCCACTTACTATTTTAGTTTTACTCGAGCTGCAAAGCATTTTTTAAAACAAATAGTGGTCTAAAATTTTAACGTTATTTATGTCTGTGTATCAATTACTATTTATACACATTGTGGGCTTGTGAGCATACTCTTTTCTTCTTGTATAAGCACAACGACAGTGGTAGCTAAGTGTAAAGCGCGATACACTGATTCAGGAGGTTGCGGATTTAAATCCCGTTATCGGTAATCCTGACTGAATGTTGTTTCCGCAGTTTTTTTTTTTAAAGTCGATAATGCGATTGCAAGGGATTGAGTCTTCTTAAACAGCCCTCGGACATTTCTTACACATTTGTCCAACTACCAAAAAAGATGAGGGGCATGCATTTCACCCGGGCAGGTTTCCAACGAGAATATAAAATGTAATTTGTTTCTGTATGAGTACTTGTGCTACATGCATACAAGAATGATACGTTTCTTTGATTGATGGAAATAATCGTACATACGCGCATATTAAAAAAAAATGTCTTTAGAGTCTATCTACTCAGTCGTATTGCATATAATTATATTGTTTTTTAATTATTATTATTATTATTATTATTATTATTATTATTATTATTATTATTATTATTATTATTATTATTATTATTATTATTATTATTATTATTATTATTATTATTATTATTATTATTATTATTATTAATTATGCAAGCTTTTGCAGAGATGGTTCGTAGCCTCATCCTTGCTAATGAAGCAAGTAGGAGTGTTCAAATATCCTCGTAAGGGCTAGTGAATGTATTTCGGAGCAGAACTGGTAATGACGAAAGAACATTTGAGATAAAGAACGAAGTCGGTGTCGGTACATAAGGTGTATCTCTACAGACACCCAGACACTGTAGCTAATTTTGCATGATACGGCAGAGACTTTGGAGAGAGAGAGAGAGAGAGAGAGAGAAGCCACCCACTCACTTCAATCAAGAGTAGTTGAACTTCAGTGTACTTATGTGGGATTACAGCTTCAACAGCCAACAACACTAATGGCTGCTGGCTGATTTCCATGGACTAATCGCAGTGTTATTCAATGATGAGACATTTAGTGCGCGTGTTATAGTCAATCGTAGCGGAATAATTTAGAAATGGTGAAGGAGGAATATGTTTATACTCGCGAATATTTTAAGACAATTTTATTCATTTAAGTTTGGTTCAATATTTTTTAATAACATGGGTTTATTATATAAAAATCAATAACAAAATCACTATATAAAACGGGATTATATTTTTCACTCTTATATTGAAACTTGGTCACGTTGTACTTCACATTGGTTCTTCACAGAAAATGTTGCAAATATTTCTCATGTCATCTCACATACAAGAATAATTTTTAAAAGTTGCAATACTGTACAATCAAGTGTTTATTTTTACTTTTAGCTAAGATTTATTATTCTGTAGCATTGTGGCTGGATCAGATGATGATTACATCATTTACGTCTCACTTTCCACATTACGACTTACGAGTCATACTAAATTTTCACAAGAGAAGATCATTTTACACTCGTTCTTAAAAGAAACTTTTAGGCGACGTTTCATGTGAAATATCGCCGTTACAATCACTTTCAAAAACAAGTATTCCAAATATTACACCGGACAGACATATTATGATGGTGGAATTTTAATGTTTTAAAAGTAAGAAACGAGTATAATGTTAGATGTGTGTATGTGTGTGATATGTGCGTGCAGGTACATTTTGAGTTTGACTATCATATCCATGGGAAATTTGAAACAGTTTGAACTTGCTCGCCATTCTTTGTTGGGGGAGTCGAACTACTCTATAATTTGTTTGCAAATTGCAATGCACTAAGCTTTTATTCCACCAGGAAAAGGGCAACAAGCAGGCACTTGTTTTTTATGCCATTTATAGATACTAGGAAAACGCTTAAGTCCCGCCGCGTTGTTGGATGAGCGTATATGGTGCATTGAGATGCCATGTGTTACGCGGATTTTCTGTTGTTCTGTGAAAAAATCATTACTTAATCGAAGATTTTTTTAAATTAAATTAAATTAAATAAAAATTAACTTAATTTTTATAATTAAATAAAATAAAATAAAAAATTAACTTAATTTTTTTAATTAATCGTAATTTTTTAAAAAGAAAAAAATCGTAAAATTGCAATTTGTATAAGAAATAATTATTCGATTGCGCTCAAATTTAACACGAATATATTAATTCACGAAATTAAGGTTCTGTGAAAAAATCATTACAATAAGCTAAAGCATGTAGGTGTTATAAGTCAAAGAATTGTTTTAGAAAAGAAAAAACCCGTAAAATTTTGATTTTCATGAGAAATAATTTTTCGATTACGCTCAAATTTCACACAAATATCTTAATTCATAAAATTAAGGTTCTGTAAAAAATCATTACAATCGGATAAAGCATGTAGGTGTTATAAGTCGAAGAAATTTTTTAAAAATCGAAAAAAATCGTAAAATTGCGTTTTTTATGAGAAAAAAATTCCCGATTGCGCTCAAAAACGTGGCAGTTCTAAGTTCAGAGATTTCGAAGGTCTCCATAAAATTTCATCGCAATCGGAGTATCGGTTTAGCCGGAATCGTGTTAACAAACACACAAAAATACAGAAAAAAAAAAAAAAAAAAAAATCCGGATTTTTTTCTCCAGTGTAGTGAAATGGAATCTTCGCTTCGCTCGCTACGCTCGCTACGCTATCCAATCACTCTCAAACGCTTGATTCTACCGCCGCAAATAATATCTTATAATCCATTGTTTTTCTAATCGAGTGTTGCATCTAAGTATTTAGATTAAGCAAAACCACTGTTACCAATACGTATTTTAGCATCCACAGCCGTCCACGTGCACGGAAATGTTCCACGCTTCGTTGCTCACATTAAAATAAAAGGTATAAATAGAATACCGCCTAGCTAGACCGCAGTGTGTCATCGAGGTGTTGGTGTTTTAGTTTGTAACGCCGAGAGCAAAGATCATTTCAACCTGAAAACCACAAACCGCACGCACACGTATCTCACCCACGCCGTGCGCACGCCTCGCTGGTCTGTCAATCACGTCTTGGTTGTCAGAACAAAGTGTCGTGCTCGATGTGCTGATTCAGTGCCGTGTGAAGTATCTCTTTCAATAATTCATTGCTAAAATGTTGTGTGAGAGTATTTTGAGCGAGATTGCTTGAGGGCTGCATACATTACACACACCCTCGAAGACTTAGTCATAGCTGTAGCGCATAGGGATCCTCTCCAACTCTGTACCGGAACCTTCTCCGTGTGTCTGAACTGAACCTTATATGGACACACAAGATGGAGACTGACATGCAAGCAGTACGTTGTTAGTAGCAAACTTGTTTTGGTTTCTTATGTTATTGTCATATTTTGAAAATCAGTTTTAATGACAATGACAAAACAAGATTATAACATTGAATAAATTAATAGACAAACATAAAGAAATATAATATTAAACCACCTGCTCATATAATTTAAAACTTAAAATTTGTTACAAAGTAGAGAGAGACGATGAAGTGCTAACTTTGTCCGCAAGTTTAGAGATTTGCGTAAATACAGCTTTCTTTACAACTGTCATATCGGCAAATAGTTTGACTCTGCACCTTAATTAAACTAGAAAATCTAAAGATGGGTCGTTGAATCGGTCCAAAGCGTAATGGACGCTGCGAGACCAGAGTCTATAGCTTTAACCAAAACTTTGGTCAGAAAAAGTCCACAAGTTATCTAATAAGCTCCCCTTTTTCTGGTAGTGGAGTATGTTGTGTTTAAGCTGCATGTATTATTCCTGCCTGGGCAAATTCAGTTCTTCATTAACTTTGAAAACTTCCAGAAAGATCAGAACTACAATAACGCACGTGACCTCCCCACTTTGAATTCCTATCCTTTTCCTATCCACACAATCAAATTATCAGTAGAACGCGATAAATGTAAAATGTAAAGGTAAACGTAGTACAAAAGTTAAATGTAAGTGCAGTAGTACGATATGTGAGTAATTAATTTAGCACCGTTACCCAAGTATGGGTATACGATTAGTGTATGTATATAGTATAAACATATATATTTGTGTAGACTTTAATGGTCGAATGATGTATTATTACTACATTCTTAGGTATAGACCACGTACGTATAATAATAACAAAACAAATATATATAAGCTTATAATTGTTTTGTTTCGCCTGCCTCACTTTCTGAATAAACTTATTTCGTCAGAGTTTATCGGACTAATTCGCCTATAAGTGCGTAAGCTTTGACTTAGAATGGCTGAAAATGTATAGAGGCTACACTTCTGAATTATCTAAAACCCGACATATTTTCATGACCAACTATGGGAAAACTAGAAATATGATATGGCTTTAAAATACTATAGCAAACTGTAACAAGGCGATATCGGTCTGCATCTAATATGGAAGCCAAGTGCAATTGCGTCTGTCACTATATATTGCTTTGCGATGTTATCTACGATCAGATTGTAGATGAAAGCAGGTTCTTTATTGCCTGTATTTAATGGCGTTTTTAATCCTTCTTCTCATAACGGGCTCTATTTTGTATTCTTTGCGGGAGTCTGTGTGCTATAAAATAGTCCTTGATTTATTGAAAGTTTGGTGTAGATATGCGATACAAAAACTGTAACAAAGTTAAAACTTGATTGTGTATTCTGCTCGGAATGCTGCTTCTTTTAATGCCGATACATGTGCTGATACCTGTGCTAATACCTGTGATGATACCTGTGCTGATACCTGTGCTGATAACCTGTGCTAATACCTGTGCTGATACCTGTGCTGATACCTGTGCTGATACCTGTGCTGATACCTGTGCTGATACCTGTGCTGATACCTGTGCTGATACCTGTGCTAATATCGCGTAGGTATACGAGTAGTTTCAATGAAAGACACAACATGTTTCCTGACAACTATTGATTATCAGTGGTTATCTACAAATAAATTGTACAACTCAATTGCAATGTTTACATTTCAGAAAAAGTATACTGGTTGAATTCAAATATGTAAACTCATATACTACATTTATTTTTGCAGTTTGAGCTAGAGTTTTGCATTGAAATTGTTAAATATGGTCAAGTTGTAAACGGTCTAATTTTATAAACCAACTTCTTGATTTAAAATAATAAAATATAGAATCAATTAAGAAAAGAGAGGTATTGTTGTATTTAATTGTCTACGCAGGAATTTAATCAATTAATATCCTTGTATTCTTGAAGTTGGAGAAAAAAGTTGGAACGTGTACCACTTGACCATATTTAACACAATAGGGAATATTCCACTTCCGCCAAATACTGTACGAATAGATTTTTTAGAAGAAGTATTTCGTCCAGATTACAAATATGTACTTGTTTTTCCGTGAAATAATAATCCAGTGATTTATAGCCGTTTTAAAAGCAGCAGTTTTTTAAAGCGGCAAAAACGACTGTGACGTCAGAACTGTGTTGATCCAACGCCGTCTGGATAAACATACATCCAGACCAAAGATGTTGGAATAGTATTATAGTAGGATCGAGATATACATCAAGACGGCGGTGTTTTTAAACAAAGCAGCGCCTAGCGTAGCCTATAGTAATGTAAACAGATGGCGGACATTTTACATTTAACGCCTAGCCAGAAAACGAGAAAAGTTGACATTGCAATCAAAAAACAAAACTGAAAAAGTCCTAAGTCTAGGCCTAGACGTAGAAAATTATTTATAATACAACAGTCTAGGCCAATCGTTCCTGTAGAATATAGGCATTGGTATGTGAATACTAAAATTACTCACTTGACAAGCCCTAGGCTTAACTTGCCAACCCTAGGCCTGCAAGTTCATGTTCTGACAAACATCCCGCACAAAAACCTTACTTTGATGACTAATTAAAGCCTATTGTAGATAAAGAATACCATGATAGTCCTAGGCTATGCAAAAATTCAAGACAAAATGCTCGTTATTCTTTATCACAATGATCTCACGAAATCTCCTGTCACATACACATTTTAAAAAAGAAAAACAAAAGACGGTAAAAATGTACATCCCTGTGGAGTTGTTTGTGTTGAGCGGATGGGCGAGCACCGCCGTCTGTATGTAAATATGTACAAATATACGTACATTTAGTTTCCAATTGGCCTTGACTCAACACAGTTATGACGTAGTACCGTCCAAAGATGGCGCACGCTCGTTTTTGGCGCGCAAACTGGGGGTCCAATTTACTTCTTGTTTAAATTTCACAAAAAACATTGTTTTTTAATAAAAAAAAGTGCAGTGACTATTTGGACATGAATAAGAATTAAAATAAAATATAAAATATTAAGTGGAATATTCCCTATTATTACGAAGGAGATTTCGCCTCGTCTACCAGGCTAACTAAGAAGGGTATATTTTAAATGATTGCTACTTTAAAAAAATTATCTGTGTTATATGCTTAAGATGTTTTTACAAACCTCTCCAGGTATTAATTTATTAAAACGTTGTTTTGTCGTCTTGCACGAAATTGGTTGACATTTTTCTTAATTTGTTTTAATAATTATTTGTAGCATAGATAACAAATGCGAGATGAAATAATTTTGAGTTTTATTAAATGATGCAGTTATAAAATCAAGTAAAATTAATAATATTATAAAAGTTTATTATTAATCTAAATACATCTACTACTCATCTACAAGGATGTGCAGTGGTCCTTTCTTTCAAGAGACCAGAGCTGTATATAGTGTTGTATCTCACTTTAACTCGAAACAGTAGGCACTCATTAATATGGAAAAAGCTTCAAGCATTATTTCCAATAAATACCTTTTTAACGATTCACGCAATATATTATGAATAAATATGCATATAAGCTGATATATTCGTTTACTGCATCAAATTATCAACCTGCATATTTGTTTATTTACTCTTTCATACAGTTGGCATCAATACATTACAAAGGTATTAAACGGTAACAAACGGAATAATTTAAAATATCGTTTGTTTATCATTAACAATTTATTCAAATACAAAATACGTGATGAGAGGATATTGCTTTAATGTTTGGCTTAGGTAGAGTTCGCGTTGGTATCAATTAATTCCCCTTGCGTGTGCGTGGGCATTTAGCTGGTTGGTGAGAGAGCTCAGAGCGTGGGTGGCTTAGGTGCTGACTGCTGATTATCTAACTACAGGCTCAAGAATGTGTGTACTCACACGTGTTAACTGAACGTGTGTCAGTAGATCGCATTTGGAGTAGACATATTATGTTCGGTCAGGTGGGCATTGTATTCTTGTGCTCATGTACTACATAACTTAACTTACGGAGACACACTGACATCTGGCATTGAACGCTCCTACTATGTTTCAACAGATTTATTACTTAAGCTGCATCAATTGTTAATTAAGATAAAATCATTTATTGGATGAGCGTTAGCGAGCTGTAGCGAGCGAACGAAAAACTTCAATTTCACTGACCCATCAAAAAATTAAGCTCAATGTTTTTTTTTTTTTTTTTTTTTTTTTTTGTTTTTTTGTCGTTGTTCGCACGGATTCCGGGCAAACGGCAATAAGCGATCTTGATGAAAATTTGACAGGACCTTCGAAATCTTGAACTTAGACGTTGCACGTTTTGGGTACAATCGAAGATATATTCTCATGAATATCGCACTTTTACGATTTTTTTTCGATTTTTAGTGCGATTTTTCGTGACATTTGGCCGATTCTGACCAAACGGTGGGGCTACAAGTTATATTTTACATGGACATTAAGGTTATGTTGATGTAGCACCTTTGTGAAAAAAAATTGAAAAAGTAACCAGAACCCATAAAATAAACGTACTTTTACGATTTTTTTCGATTTTTAGTGCGATATTTTCGTGACAGTTTGGCCGATGCTGACCAAACGGGCGGGGCAACAACGTGCATAGTTCACATGAACATTAAGGTTATGGTGATGTAGTACCTTTTGAAAGAATAAGTTGAAAAAGTTAGCCAGAATCCATAGAATAAAGGTTTTGATATGAGTTTGTTGAGGATTATAATAACAATAACAAGTAACATTTGAAACTCGACAACAATCACCTACATGCATTCACAAAGCACTTGCAAAGGAAAAGTGGTCCCACTCAAACTAAAAACTTACAAAAACGCTCATCCATCAACGCGGCGGGACTTTAGCGTTTTCCTAGTATTTAGAATAACATTATAATTAATTTGCGACTATAAATTATCGTACGAACCGGCATAAATACTAATACCTTAAAATCCTTACTATTAATATATAATAAAACATAATAAAAAAGTACTTTATAATAATATAATATATAATAATATTATAATATAAACAATAAATAAAATAAATAAATAGGTAAATAAATAAATAAAATAATAAATATGTGTTCAGTGTTCTACAGAAAATAATTCGAGAGGATTGTTGTGAATGTTCTCAATATGTCATCATCTCATTGTTCTATAAAACATTGTCCCCCCGCGTCACCCCTTACGTTCCTCCCATTGGAAAGAAGTATATATGGTGGTAATTGACACTTATTGGATGAGCGAAGCGAAGACTTCAATTTCACTGACCCCCCAAAAAATTTAGCTCGGGTGTTTTTTTTGTTTTTTTTTCTGTCTGTTTGTTCGCACGATTCCGGGCAAACGGCATATGCGATCTTGATGAAAATTGAAGGGGACCTTCGTTTTCTCTGAACATAGACTTGCCACGTTTTTGGGTACAATCGAAGAAATATTTCTCATGAATATCGTACTTTTACGATTTTTTTCGATTTTTAGTGCGATATTTTCGTGACATTTGGGCCGATTCTGACCAAACGGGTGGGGCTACAACGTTCATATTTCACATAGACATTAAAGGTATAATGGTGATGTATTGCTTTTTGAAAGAAAAAAGATGAAAAAGTTAGCCAGAATCCATAGAATAAAGGTTTTAATATGAGTTTTTTTTAGGTTTATAATGACAATTTACATTAGTTACAATAGAAACTTGACAACTCCAACAATGCGTTAAAAAGACACTTGATAAGTAAATAGATCTCACGCAAACTAAAAACTTACAAAAAAGCTCATCCATCAACGCGACGGGACTTAAAATAGCGTTTTCCTAGAACTATTAATATGTATATTGTTCTGACAAGTATTTTCATTCATATCAAATATACTTAGTTAAGGACCTAAACCTATTTCAAATAACACATTTTTATGAAGAAATTGAGCTGCGATAATGAAAATATAAGATATACCTATGTATATCCACTCATACTGTTCTGATTTTCGTTTCAGGTGTCAGTCGATAGAAGTTCGAAATAGACAGAACGTGCACGACTATGCAAGTATACTAGGAAAACGTTTAAAGTACCGCCGCGTTGTTGGATGAGCGTAATTGGTGCATTGAGCTGCCATTTGTGTTATTCGGATTTTCTGTTGTTCTGTGAAAAAATCATTACTAAGTTAAAGATTTTTTTAAATTTAGGCCGCTTCGCGAACGCTTTTTCCAGTCGCGTTGATGGATGAGCTTTTTTTTGGAATATTTCTGTCCAATGATTACGTTTTTATGTGGAATCTCCTTACTTTTTCTATAGTTACTTGATATTTCTTGTTCATCATACACCTGTAAAAGGCTTATATAAAAACCTTTATTTCTATGAATTTTGACCAACTTTTCAACTTTTTCTTTCAAGAGGCACTACAACACCATATTCTTTGTGTCAATGTAAAATATTAACGTTGTAGTCCCACCCGTTTGGTCAAAATCGGCCCAAATATCACGAAAATATCGTATTAAAAACCAGAGAAAAAATCGTAAAAGTACGATTTCTATAAGAAATATTTTTTCAAAAGTCTAAAATCATAACATATATGATTTCAGGGTTTTTAAACGTTCCTATAAAGTTTCATCAATAAAGGAGTAGCCGTTTGCCAAATATCACGAAAATATCGCACTAAAAATCGAAAAAAATCGTAAAAGTACGATATTTATGAGAAATATTTCTTCGATTGTACCCAAAAACAATACAGCTCTAACTTCAGAGATTTCGAAGGTCCCCTCCAATTTTCATCAAGATCGCATATGCCGTTTGCCCGGTAGAGAGCGAACAAACAGACAAAAAAACTAACAAAAACAAAACACCCGAGCTATTTTTCTTGGGGTAACGCAAAAAAACACCAAGTCAAATTGAAGTCTTCGCTTCGCTCATCCAATAATATTAAACTAGGAAAACGCTAAAGTCCCACCGCGTTGATGGATGAGCTTTTTAAAGTTTTTAGTTTGCGTGGGATATCTTTACTTTTGCAAGTGCTTTGTTTTGTTGCCTACTCATTGTAGGGGATTGTTGTTAAGTTTCTATTGTTTTTTGTCAATTGGTATTATTTATCGTAAAAAACTTATATTAAAAGCTTTATTTCTATGGATTCTGGCTAACTTTTTCAATTTTTTATTTCAAAAGGTACTACATCACCAAAACCATGAACGTTGTAGCCCCACCCGTTTGGTCAGAATTGCCTCAAATGGCACGAAAATATCGCACAAAAAATCAAAAAACTTAAATTAAAAGCTTTATTTCTGTAATTTCTGGCTAACTTATCAACTTTTTCTTTCAAAATGTTCTACATCACAATAACCTTAATGTCCATGTATAATATGAACGATGTAGCCCCACCCGTTTGGTCAGAATTGGCCCAAATGGCACGAAAATATCGCACAAAAAATCGAAAAGAATCGTAAAAGTACGATATTCATGAGAAATATTTCTTCGATTGTACCCAAAAACGTGGCAAGTCTAAGGTCAGAGATTACGAAGGTCCTGTCAAATTTTCATCAAGATCGCATATGCCGTTTGCCCGGTAGAGAGCGAACAAAAATAAAAAAATAAAATAAAAAATAACACCCGAGCTAAATTTTTTGGGGGGTCGGTGAAATTGAAGTCTTCGCTTCGCTCATCCAATTAAATAAAAAATTAACTTAAATTTTAATTTTTTTAATTAATCGTAATTTAAAAAAATCGTAATATTGAAATTTTCATAAGAAATTATTATTCGATTGCGCAAAAATTTTACATGAATATATTAATTCATAAAATTAAGGTTCTGTGAAAAAATCATTACAATAGGATAAAGCATGTAGTCAAAGAATTGTTTTAAACTAGGAAAACGCTAAAGTTTCGCCGCGTTGATGGATGAGCTTTTTAAAGTTTTTAGTTTGCGTGGGATATCTTTACTTTTGCAAGTGCTTTGTTTTGCTGCCTACGCATTGAAGGTGATTGTTGTCGAGTTTCTATTGTTACTTGTCAATTGGTATTATTTACCGTAAAAAACTTATATTAAAAGCTTTATTTCTATGGATTCTGGCTAACTTTTTTTAACTTTTTCTTTCAAAAGGTACTAAATAACCATAACCTTAATGTCCATGTGAAATATGAACGTTGTAGCCCTACCCGTTTGGTCAGAATCAGACCAAATGGCACGAAAATATCGCACTAAAAATCGAAAAAAAATCGTAAAAGTACGATATTCATGAGGAATATTTCTTCGATTGTACCCAAAAACAATACACCTCTAAGTTCAGAGATTTCGAAGGTCCCCTACAATTTTCATCAAGATCGCAAATGCCGTTTGCCCGGGAGAGAGCGAACAAACAGACAAAAAAAAAACAAACAAACAAACAAAAAAAACACCCGAGCTAAATTTTTTGGGGGGTCAGTGAAATTGAAGTCTTCGCTTCGCTCATCCAAAAAGAAAAAGAAGCGTAAAATAGAGATTTTTATGAGAAATAATTTTACGATTACGCTCAAATTTCACACGAATATATTAATTTATAAAATTAAGGTTATGTGAAAAAATCATTACAATCGGATAAAGCATGTAAGTGTTATAAGTCGAAGAAATTTAGAAAATCGAAAAAAATTCGTAAAATTGCGATTATCACGAGAAATAATTTTTTGAATGCGCTCAAATTTCACACGAATAATATAAATTTAAGGTTCTGTGAAAAAATCATTACAATCGGATAAAGCATGTAGGTGTTATAAACCGAAGAATATTTTAAAAATTAAAAAAATCGTAAAATTGCGATTTTCGTAAAAAAATTATTTTTGATAACGCGCAAATTTCACATAAATATATCAATTCATGAAATTAAGGTTCTGTGAAAAAATCATTACAATCGGACAAAGCATGTAGGTGTTGTAAGTCGAAGATATTTTTAAAAAATCGAAAAAAATCGTAAAATTGTGATTTTCATGAGAAATAATTTTCCGATTGCGCTAAAAAACGTGGCAGTTCTAAGTTCAGAGATTTCGAAGACCTCCATAAAATTTCATCGCAATCGGAGTATCGGTTTAGCCGGAATCGTGTTAACAAACAGACAAAAATACAAAAAAAAGAACGAAAGAAAGAAAGAAAGAAAGAAAAAAAGAAAAAAAACATTCCGGATTTTTTTCTCCAGTGTAGTGAAATGGAATCTTCGCTTCGCTCGCTACGCTCATCCAATCGCAGACAGTTGGTGCCACGGATTAAAATTAAAACCAGAGCAGGGTTTTTGGATACGCGTAGCGAGCGAAAATTCCATTGCACTACACCGGAGAAAAAAATCATTTTTTGTGTGTGTATTTTTGTATGTTTGTTAACACGATTCCGGCTAAACCGATACTCCAATTGCAATGACATTTTATGGAGGTCTTCGAAATAGAACTGCCACGTTTTTGAGCGCAATCGAAAAATTATTTCTCATTAAAAATGCAATTTTACGATTTTTTCGATTTTTACAAAATATCTTCGACTTAAACACCTACATGCTTTATCCGATTGTAATGATTTTTTCACAGAACCTAAATTTTATGAATTAATATATTCGTGTGAAATGTTAGCGCAATCAAAAAATTATTTCTTATGAAAATCGTAATTTTTGGATTTTTTTAAATTTTTAAAACATTCTTCGACTTATAACACCTACATGCTTTATCTGATTGTTATGATTTGTTCACAGAACCTTAATTTTATGAATTTTTAAATTGGTGTTAAATTTGGTCGCGATCTAAAATTAATTTCTCATTAAAATCGCAATTATACGATTTTTTCGTTTTTTACAAAATATCTTCGACTTAAACACCTACATGCTTTATCCTATTGTAATGATTTTTTCACAGAACCTTAATTTTATGAATTAATATACGTGTGAAATTTGAGCGCAATCAAAAAATTATTTTTTATGAAAATCGCAATTTTTGGATATTTTTAAATTTTTAAAACATTCTTCGACTTATAACACCTACATGCTTTATCCGATTGTTATGATTTTTTCACAGAACCTTAATTTTATGAATTTATAAATTGGTGTTAAATTTGGTCGCGATCTAAAAATAATTTCTTATGAAAATAGCAATTTTACGCTTTTTTAGTAAAAAAAAAAAAAAAAAACTTCGACTTATAACACCTACATGCTTTATCCGGTTGTACTGATATTTTCACATAACCTTAATTTTATGAATTTATATATTTGTGGGAAATTTGAGCGCGATCGAATTAATTTCTCGTGAAAATCGCAATTTTACGCTTTTTTCGTTTAAAAAAACATACGCTCATCCATCAACGCGCCTGAAAAAGCGTTTGCGAAGCTTCCTTGTTGGTACCATTCTCAATGCTAGTACTATAAAGTTATGCTTATGGTTGTTTCAGAATTATTTGAAATCATACTTTTGATTGCAAAATATCATGATAGACTGCTAATGTTTCCTCAATTTCATTGTTAGTGAAACACTCCCGTTGGTGTAATTGATTTTGTGGAAATCAATCTATAAATTTACAACTTTCCGAATATAATAGGCAAATTAGTTGCAATATAATGTGTTTATTCTATTGCCATAATTTTCTATTTCCCTAAAGTTATGTAATAGGTTCACGAAACGTTTTCTTCGTAATTTACAAAGTAAGACTATATAAGACTCAATAAATTAGTTTAATACACATGATTTGATAATAGCAACAATGTAAACTCAAAATACAATAAATATAAACTACAATATAAAGTGTCTCACGAGTCACGACCCGTAGATTACATTTTTGTGCTCGGGCTGTTTTGTGGTATTATTTTCTTTTAAACATTGGCAATAGAAAAAATACACAGCCCGACCAATCACAAAAATACAAAATATAATGTGTGGCTTGTTGGTCTTGTTGTTAGCGTATCTGCTTCCAATGCAGAAGGTC
This sequence comes from Sweltsa coloradensis, assembly GCA_024449915.1. Lineage (NCBI taxonomy): Eukaryota > Metazoa > Arthropoda > Insecta > Plecoptera > Chloroperlidae > Sweltsa > Sweltsa coloradensis. Next base: position 273,324 of record JAMZAV010001454.1, read on the forward strand.
CAGGGTTCGATTCCCGCCGAAGTCAGAAGTTTTTTAACTTCTGATTTGGGCTAAAGTCCATCAGTGTAAACGGTGACTTTGGAGCCGTCCTAGCAACGAAGCACATAATAAATTCAGAGTTGTTCTGAATCGGCCTTGTTGATTCTGGCGTTGATCCGCGGGTGTTCGCACTATCCATACTTTCCTATTAAAAATATCGATCTTTGGTTGGTTATCGCTCACTCGTCGATTGCGTCGGGGCCTACAGGGTAGGCTTAGTCGCTTTGATTTACTGACCCCCACTGAAAATCAGTTATGTAACTGAGTGGGTAGACTCTAAATACAATTTATTTATTTATTTTAATTTTTATTTCCCAAGTTATGCTTTCGCCCACCACTCGATATAATTGAAGAAAAAAATATTAGTATGGCATCAATGATGCCATTCCCATAACCGAAAGTTGAACGATTATAAATTTAATATTAGGGAAAAATATGCTTTACTTAATAAATTGTCCGTCCACGGTCCATCCGTAAGTGGCAAATTGAACACTATCTCCGATTCATAAGTTGTTGTTTTTTTTAAATTTGTACCAAGAATGACAGCATGTTTTGGGCGACGGGAGGCAGAAAAGAGGAATTTATCCATACCCGGCACCTCCACCAAAGAGGCATAGAAACCCATGCTTGTGTTATCACTCAGTGACTGTAGAGCATGGGATCGGCAAGTTTGTTAATTATCCGTGTATTTTTTTTTACAGCTTCATCATTATACAGTGCAAGTAACTGAATGATAGTTTTATTATTAGCTATGGACGTCAAGTTGAATAAATCCATTATAATCTATCTGCAGTTTCCACTGAATGTATGTAACATCGCAACGTTAACTATAGCCTGTATTGTCAAAGGTGTGAAGGCGAGATCAGGTTGATTATGTCTTTGAAGACGTCTATAAGCCTTTTTTAAATACAATGGAAACATGTTACTAGACATTCCAGCTTTAATATATGCACTCATTTAAAACAATTTGCATCGTGGCTACGTTCTATAAACGCGACTTTAATCCAGCACTTGGAATTAAGTTATTTGTCTATGGGTTTCTATCTCTACGAAAGGGAGAAATGAATTCCAATGTCCGATGTCTCTTTTAGTGGTTTGACCAGTTGACCTCCGGGACCTGCCAGGCCTCACGTCACAATACGCTAATATACATTGTTGGCCTCTCCGAGGTAACCGAACACTAAATAAGAGACGCGGACCCACCTAGTATCATGTGACAAATATATTGGCAGTCGCGGGCCCGCGCCCACTTTCAAATCAACTTGATGAGTGCTCGGGTGTTAAATGGGATCTACAGGAACCACCAAAAGAAATTACATTGTTGCACTTTCTTGTGTGACTTGTGTACCGAACCGACGCTCGCTGGGAGATGAAACACTTCATTCAACACATCGACAATGTTATTCAGGCACAGGCACAGGCACCAATATACAGTCACACGATGTAATTTTCTTTTGGCAAAGATTACACATTGGTACCCATACTCACACGACAATGGTTTCTGTAATTTATTTTTAAACTATATAAATATCGGATGCTACTGTCTTTGTTTCAATGTTGCTGAAATGTTCAGCATCTGCATAATTTCAGAAACATTGCTTGAACCCTGAAGTCACGACGTACGTGCATACTGCACATTTTTTTGAAATCAATATATTTGAAACGAAAAAGTATCAAAAATACTGCAGAAATCATAAAAAACAATTTCTGCACTAAAAATAAAGATGTTGCATATTGGTATAATGGAATTGGGAAATATCAGCAAAACAGAGGTGTTCATGAGCTAAACGGTAGGCCTACACAGTATATTCATGAAAGCAAGATAATGTTTGTGCGTTGATCCGCGGGTGTTCGCACTGTCTATACCACTGATGCTATATTTCCTATTAAAAATATCGATCTTTGGTTGGTTATCGTTCACTCGTCGATTGCGTCGGGGCCTGCATGGTTGGCTTGGTCGCTTTGGTTTACTGTCCCCCACTGAAAATCAGTTGTGTGACTGAGTGGGTAGACTCTTAATACGGATTTATTTATTTATTTTATTTAACCAACATTTATTTGTAGCCTATAGACAGTACCGGTCAGGCGCGTAGGAACGTTTTGAAAGTTGGGGGGGGGGGGGGGGCAAATCCATCAGAAGATTTTGTGAGCGGCAGCTGGGGTCTGGGGCAAAGCCCCATCCGCCCGAGGCCCTTACGCAGAAGGCGAAAAAAAATCACCATACTACAGTAATTATTTCTTCATGTTTTAACTGCACTCGGACTCTGTAAACGATGTTTTACTGCAACTATCTGCGGTATAAAAACAAAAAATGAACGTGATGTGGCCCAATTTAGTAAATTTCAAACTAATTTTTTATGTAATAACGAAACATACAGGCAAACATATTCGTTTTACCAAGATGACTGTCGAATTGTATAAGTGTAAGTGCATATTTACTACAGAAATTCTGGGATTAATATTTAAATCACGTTAGTGTTGCATTGCCCCCCCCCCCTTCCTCCTCGGTTCCTACGCCACTGGACCGGTATAGTACCATCTAAGCATGTTGCCATTTACCACAATAATTACTTACAAGACGAGTTTTGCGTTACGGTTTGGTGAATGGGCGCAAGCGTGAATGCAGGTTCCGGTATATTTAATAGAACAGGAGGGCCATTTTCAAGCTAATGTTACGTTTATAATACGATTTATAATGGAATAATAGCCCTATGATATGATATTAGTTTTAGAACCAGCTTCCAATTTCAGGTTCAGTCGCCTACGGAGATTTATTCAAAATATAAATTAGATCGGACTTGCTAACATGATAATTACAAGTCAACAAACACTTTGGCTTCTGAATTAATTTCATAATTGGAAAGTGTTTTCATCGTTGGATGAGCACCAACCAAACCCACTTAGACCCTTCTTTTATGGCTTCAAATTAAACCCGACAAAATTAAGTGTTATTATGTTCCATACCACCTGTACACATAAGGAAGTTATATACTTTACGCATAGACAACGTAATGACAAAGTGATTATGATGGTACACAGAATAATTGCGAAGTTAAAAGACAAAGCAGGTAAATTGGAGATAAATGGGTAACCGTTCTCCTAGTGGGTGAACATTAGGTGATCAAGGGTTCATTAGTTTCATGGAAGTTTCGACCTCTTTCTCGAACAACCGCGCGGCTTGGCTCGGCTGTACTTGCCGCGCATCGATAAAAAACATGGTGGCAACCTTGAGATTGTTGACTTGACGAGCGGATTATCCCTCCTCGGAGCATCATCACGATCACATCTCAAGTATGGGACCACGCGTTACGATATAGGGGCAAATGTGTGCACCATCAAAATAAGTACAGCGGTGGTTCATGTGGTACTGATCGGGAGGTCACGTGTTCGAACCCTGACTGGAAGTTTTTCCTGGGGTTGCATTTAGTCGTTAATGTGAATGAAAGGGATTTAATCCCCTCACAGCCCTCAGCTATTTCCCTTCACAATCTGTCCAAACTTCAAACACCTAGTTAAACAACTGAAGAGGGATATGCATTGCACCCTGGGCAGCTTTTACACTGGAAATCTAAAAAATATTAGTGTTCAGCCGAAGTTTCTGTAAGATGGTGGCAACTGGCAACGAAAGGGCGGTGGGTGGGTCCACAATCAAATACATCAATAGACTATAAGACAATTTCTTATTTTATATACGCCCAGGTAATTGTTTACCTGGAAATTAACAGAAACGTTGCAACAATTTATCGAGATTCATAGAGGCGTGCACTCAGAGCAAAATTAAATATGTTAAAATATGTGACATTATTTATGCATGTTTGTCTCAGGTTAAATTCGTTCCTGACAATAGTTGTGATTCAGGGACACAGTATAAATAATTTGTATTCACTCTATTATAAGGTATGCAGTTAATAAACTAGATAATAAATATTTTACTCTCGGCTAGATGCCTGGTCTCGATCGACAATGCCAAAATATGTAAATTGCCCAAAACCGAACACTATAGTATACACACTGTAAACGTTTTAATTCCTATATCTTTCACATGGCAAATTATTGCAATTATTGCTCTAAACAATAGTTGTTTATTATACATAGGCCTCATATATTTAATTGGTACTTGGTACTTGTAACTCCTAGTTCTATGCAATACGAACTTTACAAAACAATGACAATGGCTGGTAGGAATGCAGTTGCAGCTTCTGAAGTTATGCCATGTTGTTTTCAAACAACCAATCCTCATAAATGTAACATACTATTCAATTGAATAATATTGTAAACCATTTTGGCGTGCAAACTTGTAGACAGGTGTGAACTCATATTGGACGTACTGTTTACTGATTATACTACAATCGCTCTTCTTGAATTAATTTAATAAAAATAAACATGTGTTTAAAAATCACACTTTACCGTCACAAACTTTTAAATTTACATAGGCCTAATATTGTTTGTTTATTCAAGTAAATATCGATTTTTGTACGTTGTATGGAAAAATGCTATGTATAAGTCTAACTGACGTCATAAAGATTGTTTAATAGTTTGTATTTACCTGTGGTCTCTGAGGTGGTCCTGGCGTCGGAAGGCCTTGCCACAGATATCACACGAGTACGGGCGCTCGTCCGTGTGCGTCCTCTCGTGGATCAACAGGTTGTACGACTTGGTGAACTGACGGTTGCAGAACTTGCAGATGAACTGCTTCTTGGGGCGCGACGATGGCGTCCTCCCCACTGACGACGCCGACGCCGACGAGCCGACTGGAGGCGCTGCCGTGGACGTGACCGTCGCGACGCCTCCCGAGGACGACGTCGCCAACAGCATGTTGCTCGCCGCTTGATGATGATACATCGCGTTCATCAACAAGGACGGATATGACGAATCACCCGGAAAAGCAGGAAAATTTTGCACGGAAATATTTTTCTCAGAGTTACTGGCCCTATTGTCTCTGCCCGATGACGAGACTGGTAACGACAAGTCATCGTCATCGTCAAGTAGACCTAGATCGTCTTCAACATCCTCAATGTCATTTACTATCGACGACAACGCTACGGACGTCTCATGGATGTCACCGTTTCGAGACGACGTCGACGCGGGAGACGACGACGGTGACGGTACCTCGATATGAGAAGACGATGACTTAGGGAGGCCAAAACTTGTCGCCGTGGCCAAGCGAAGGATGTCCAAAGACGCCCCTAGACCGTTGTTGTTACCACTGGAGGAAGCGGACGAGGCAACAGATGTTGATAGTCTCTGAAGGGTTAGGTAGGATTCTAGAGCCTGGAGGTTTAAGGCTGCGGCCGCTGCGGAGTTCATGGGCAGGAGGGCCGCCTGCTGCAGGGAGGACATCATGGTGTTTTGCAGAGAGAGCGCGACGCTTTGCAGAGACCGCTGTAGGAAGTTCTCCTGCAGCGCGGCCGCCGCTGACGCCGCCGACATCGTCAGCTTGTCTAGCGATGACGGCTGGTTGTTCTTGTTAGAGGACGCGGCTGCAGCCTCCACTAAGAAGACGCCATCCAGGAGATCCGGCTTCGATGACGACGTGACGTCATTGCTATTCGAAACAACGCCCGCGTCTGGTTGGACGACGACGCTGTGTTGCTGAACCGTGATGAGGTTTTTCATGGTTCTTATTTTAATTTAATCACAAATAAATTATTAAATAGGTGGCAATCTTACGGTACGCAAATATTGATGTGTGCATAATGGTTGTACGATAATGGCATTCCCATGTAATCTGGTGGGACGTTAACTAATGTGATTCACATATGGCGAGCTGATAATTAGCACCCTACCCATACGGTGTGACTATTATCAGTGAACATGAAGGACTTTGGTAAATACAAATCATCTACGATAATGATGTGAACACAGTGAGTAGGCCAGTGTGTTTCTCCGATCTATGAATTACACTTCAAACGTTGCACAGCCTGAGCAATTCAAGCATTGCCCTCTAGTCAAAATGTTCTGGTTTAATCTTAAAATCAGCCATAACGAGTCGAATGTCGAATACAAAAATAATCACAAGCGTTCCTTTCCTAAAAGCACTGTTTTATTTTAATCATAAAAAAGTGGCAGTCACCATTTGAAGTAGTATTGCTAAATGAACGGAGTTCGTTTTTATAAAATAAACGTAGGCACGTATAGGCCTAACCTAAATGTTCCGTCAATAATAATTGCACAATTTAATTATATACATTTTAGCTATCACAGCTGAAAAAAAAACGGTTCAAAAACACGGAAAATAACAAAATGTTTTGTTTTTATAAAATGCGCGGAAATGTTTAGTAAACGAAGTGTTTGTTGTTATTGTCTTGTAGAATCACGATTCACTCCCACTTGTTTCGCCGGATCAATGCATGACGGGGGTTGAAGGGAGGGGATACACTATGGTGGAGGGGGTGGGTGTCAGGATAGCACAATGGGAGGGGGAGGAGGGGGGGGGGTCTTGTCACCTCACAATAACAACAATAGGTGTCGATATTTCCAAAAACTGTTCCACTCGGTTCATTTTCAAAGCACGTTTATTTTTCACAACGGGCGCGGAAGTTTCAAAGTATTCGCGCTGTTTACCTTCACCCCTAAAACACACACACACGCGCGCACACACACACGAGTGATAAGGTATCAGTGTTTGCACGTGCCTGTAGGCTGCGAGCGTCTAGGAGCACGGTGACCAAGGCTTCCACTAGCGCGGGAGAGCGAGCGATTCTGAGAGACCGTACGCGCTCGAGGTCCTCGGAGCGCGCGGCCAGTACCGCCATCTGCCGGTCAGGTTCGAGAATCTAGCGCGCGCTCTCTCGCCACCTCTCTCCCTCTCTCTCACTCTCACTTTCATTACTCGACTCCTCGCCAACACTTTTATAACACACCTAACAAATACCTCAGCTCTGGGTTCGGTGTCGTTCGGATTTATGACCCAGTAATTTTGCATGATATTATATTGAGTACATGTTCAACCTCAAATACCATAGTGTTCGATCGGTATGATGCACGATAGGGTAAAGTAAAATCTTTGAGCTTACGCCGCTGGCCCATGAATTGCTGAGACCAACTAATTTGTAATCTTGTAAAGTTGAACGTATGAAAAAGGATGCCTATAAAAACAATTTCTCTAATAGTTGTAGCTTGGCATGACCAATTCATTGAAGGGGAGGTGTGGCGATGTAGCTCTGAAATCTGGTAATATTTTATTCCCTACTAAATCTACTCCAGCTCGTTAGCGTCGTGAAGGTTCTAGTAACTCTAGATCGTTTATGAAAAATAAATATTCAGTACGTCATGCTCTAACGAAAACTTCCTTGGCTAACAAACGCAATACAAATTGTTAATACTAATTGCGTTTAAATTATATGCGTGGACTGATTTTGAGTCTTTAGTTATGCCCGCCAGTTCTGAAATGCCGACTTGCATTCCACACACGACTCCAGGTTCATTTCATTCAGCCCTGGGGGGGGGGGGTAACTCCCTCCTACTGCTGATTCTCTGATTCACGATTATACTGACCAAATCAAATATTTTTTCCCAGATTCTCTTAAAGTTGTTCTCCTGAAGTTGCTGTGTATTTAGGCGAGTTAAAAATCAGAACTGTGTTAATTGTTCATATATTCAGCCTGTTTCAAATTACCTGTTTCCTGTTTGTCTGTGTTTGCGTTGGACAAAGTTGAAACTAAACGCTAAGAATCCTAAGCTAATTTGTAAACAAAATGGGTTCCTTGTCTGCCTCTCTTGTGTGTGTTTGTCCATCTGTGCTACTATAGCGTAGAGGCTGTTAGGGCACGATGATCCAACAAATCTCGAGGTTGCTGCAAGCGGCCAGGTCAGAATGAAAGACTGTTTGATCCCGTCAAACAGATTGCTAAAGTATCCATTTCACGCAGGTTGGACGATCCACTCTTCGTCTTTCTACTAAATGTGTATATTCGAGCAAGTTTGTCAGCATAGGAGTATACGTGGGGTTCATCGAACTATTCCTAATGCGATAACGTCGTGAAAGATAGTCTGTAATAATATTTTACATTATATGTGAAATTGCGCCAGAAATGGATGTAAAACTATCGTTTACCGTTTATGGGGAGAAGGTCTGCGAAGCCCTCTATGACTGATGGTATTTTTTTTTTTAAATCATTCTACTTCATCTGTGAATTCTTTGATGACAACTATTTAATCTTGTGTTTAAAGGCATACTTACTTTATTTTACCATGTAATTTTATGGCGTTTTATGAATTTATAATCTTTCATATAGGTTTGGTGTGTAAGAGGTGTAATAAAAATAATATACTAAAGCGTCAACCTCCGAGGATCGTGGGTTTGAATCCCAAATCCGACATTGATTTTTACGATATAAGTATTAGATCTACTTCATACTTATACATTTAGTCAGAGAGACTAATGTTGCATTTGTTACCAAGTTATAGAACTATATACACAAGTACAACTGGTCTAAAGCGTTCCTATTTCGTAATTTCAACCCGACAATGCAAGGCATTGCAATCATCTACAATTTTAACACCATGCACATGTCTATATTTTTTATCTGCATTCCACTGTCGGATCGTTATTTCGGCAAACACTTTTGGCAGTTTCTCATTGAACGTCACGACTATGTGGTTCATTCACTTCCCTTCTTAGTTCTTCTAAGTATGGGACTTCGACTTTGGCATCGTGGCCGCGGTCATCTAAAACAAAGTGGGGTTAATTTACCGCCTGCTCTATGATATTATGAACGATGCATACGTGCATGTGCCCGTGAGGCAGATATCCGTCTCTATATCAGCCGTCGATACCTTATCGAACCCGTTTTGAAATCAAGTACTCAAACACGTACATTGTGTTGTGCGCATAACAATAATGTCTCAGTCTTAATTACTTCAAGCTCAAGCGTCGATATATATATAATAAATTTAATAGCTCGTATGACTTTTTAAAGATATGATCGTAATATGTAATTGCGAAACCCTTAGTAAATGGATTTTTACTTGTTTTTCTTATTCACAACACAAGCAAGTCTGTCATCATTTCACGCTTGTTCTATCGTTGAAATCTCCATGTTTACAAGGTCTAAAATAATAGTTTGAATTGCTAGTTTATAACTTTTTTTTTGTTTTTAAATAATAAAAATAGAACAATTTAATTCACACAGATATTAAAAGAAATTACGACGAAAAAACAAGTAGTTGCAAATTTAGAGGGGGGGGGGGGGGGAGGACGGGTAATTGTGGTGAATTATTTTGCAAAAAGCTTGGTTTCACGAAACCTCCCAAGGTACTTTCAAAAAATCTTAGGGCGTATAAATATGAGAACGTACAATTCAATGCTGCCTTTAGATTTCTTTACCTGGCATAAAACAGCTGTTATTTTTGTCCAATAAGTGTTGATAACGCCAAAAATTACAGACAATGAAAGCGCCTGATATACACATATTCAAATGCGATTTAGTCGTTTGTTGTGTTTTTGACGCCTTTCTTAAATTCTTTTGAAGTAGTCGTTTGTTTTCAAATTTGTTGTGAAATCAAGTTTCTCGAAGCCTCTCCTGTGGTTTCTCTAAGTGCCTAAATGGCAGTTGTGAAACAGTATTGAATATTGATGTGATGTAATAATTAAACGAGGGAGTTGAGCGACTGAGTGTCTCCATTCAACTCAAACGGCTCTCATTCTGTGATTCTGTCTGTCTGTCTGTACGTCGAAAATCAGCCGATCCGCTGAACAGATTGCGCTTAAATTTTAAACAGACATCCGGTACGAGTTTACTAAGAACTGTTAACAAAATCAGCTTGATCCATTGCGATTTAAGCATACAATAAATAAAAATGTGATTTTTAATAATATCAATGGCATTTGTTTCGTAGCAGTTAGCGGGACGAGTAACGTGGCCTGCATGGCCTAGTGGCAACCATGTAGCCTACCGCACGGATGGATGGGGTTCGATACCCGTCAATTTTAACTTTTTTATATTTTTACACCCACATGCTCCGGCACACGCACACGCACACGCTCAGCTCAGCCTAATTGTGTGCGTGATAACAAGAAGCTTCCGGAAATGCAGAATCTCTGTATTATTTTTGAGGGGTGTTAAATGGGAAATAAAAATTAGGTGATTTTGTTTTATCTTGGAAATTTGTTAATGTTTCACGCTAATACGTTTTGAACACGATTCGCATTTTGAATGTTCAATTTAAATAATTATTGTGGCAAGCAGAGTAAGTTCCTGTAAGGTGACCAGACGGTCCGGTTTAAAAGTCAAAACACTTGCCTAACTCACTCGTTTAACAACGACTTTGGCGTTTCCCTAGTTTTATTAAACGAGGGAGCGGAGCGACCGAGTGTCTCCATTCAACTCAAACGGCTTTCATTCTGTGATTCTGTCTGTCTGTACGTCGAAAATCAGCCTCACCGCTGAACAGATTGCACTGAAATTTTAAACAGACATCCGTCACCATCCGTGCGGTAGGCTAAATGGTTACCACTAGGCCATGCAGGCCACGTCAACCTCGTCCCGCTAACTGCTACGAAACGAATGCGATTGATAATATTAAAAATCACATTTTTATTTATTGTAGGCTTAAATCGAATGGATCAAGCTGATTTTGTTAACAGTTCTTAGTAAACTCGTACCCAATGTCTGTTTAAAATTTCAGCGCAATCTGTTACCATAAACCATGTGTTGAGTACCCGGTATAATTCCCCATACTGGGCTAGATCCAGCCTTAGGTATAAGGGAGGAAAGGGGATGTTCCCGGGTACTCAACACTTGGTTCACTCACTCGTTTAACAACGACTTTGGCGTTTCCCTAGTTAAACGAGGGAGCGGAGCGACCGAGTGTCTCCATTCAACTCAAACGGCTCTCATTGTGATTCTGTCTGTCTGTCTGTACGTCGAAAATCAGCCGAACCGCTGAACAGATTGCGCTGAAATTTTAAACGGACATCCGGTACGAGTTTACTAAGAACTGTTAACAAAATCAGCTTGATCCATTGCGATTAAAGCCTACAATAAATAAAAATGTGATTTTTAATAATATCAATGGCATTTGTTTCGTAGCAGTTAGCGGGACGAGGATGACGTGGCCTGCATGGCCAAGTGGTAACCATTTAGCCTTCCGCACGGATGGATGGGGTTCAATACCCGTCACTTCTAACTTTTTTATATTTTTACACCCACATATTATTTTTGAGGGGTGTTAAATGGGAAATAAAAATTAGGTGATTTTGTTTTATCTTGGAAATTTGTTAATGTTTCACGCTAATACGTTCTGAATACGATTCGCATTTTGAATGTTCAATTTAAATAATTATTGTGGCAAGCAGAGTGAGTTCCTGTAAGGTGACCAGACGGTCCGGTTTTAGAAGTCAAAACACTTGGCTAACTCACTCGTTTAACAACGACTTTGGCGTTTCCCTAGTTAAACGAGGGAGCGGAGCGACCGAGTGTCTCCATTCAACTCAAACGGCCCTCATTCTGTGATTCTGTCTGTCTGTCTGTACGTCGAAAATCAGCCGAACCGCTGAACAGATTGCGCTGAAATTTTAAACAGACATTCGGTACAAGTTTATTGAGAACTGTTAACAAAATCAGCTAGATCCATTGCGATTTAAGCCTACAATAAATAAAAATGTGATTTTTAAAAATATCGATAGCATTTGTTTAGTAGCAGCTAGCGGGACGAAATCTGCGTGGCATGGCATGGCCTACTGGTAAGCATTTAGCCTACCGCACGGAGGGTTGGGGTTCGATACCCGTTAGTATGAACTTTTTTATATTTTTACACCCACATATTATTTTTGAGGGGTGTTAAATGGGAAATGAAAATCAGGTGATTTTGTTTTATCTTGGAAATTTGTTAATGTTTCACGCTAGTACGTTTCGAACACGATTCGCATTTTGAATGTTCAATTTAAATAACTAGGGAAACGCCAAAGTCGTTGTTAAATGAGTGAGTGAGCCAAGTGTTGAGTACCCGGGAACATCCCATTTTCCTCCCATATACCCAAGGCTGGATCTAGACCAGTATGGGGAATGATACCGGGTACTATACACATGGTGCTCACTCACTCGTTTAACAACGACTTTGGCGTTTCCCTATATGTATAGACACACATCACATTTTGGTGAGGCTGTAAATTCGAATAAAGTTAACCCACAAGTCGTGAATGAAGGTGTTGCTGTTCTTTCTAAGGTTAGTTTGAAGTTAAGTGTTAAATAGTAAAATACAACCAATCGTAAAAAATGCTCAGGTCAAGAATCTTTCTTTATCCTAGTTTGGGTACTAGGTCAACGCAAATGTTGACAAATATTGCAACGGTATATTATTATTTATTAAAGTAATTTGATTAGAAGGTAAACAGTTTGAATTGTAGAATGTGCAATAACCAGTCGGATTTATAATCAAGTTTAAAAAGCTCCTATGCTCCCACGTAGAGGCGCCTCTTTAAAATGTCAATAATAACGATTGCTCTACGCCTGTATAGGATAATACAGGGCACTAATCTCATAATGTATTCCTCCTACACAAACACACACAGGTATCTAACCATGAAACAGCAGTGAACTTTGCAGCTAGGAAGCCAAGTTAGAAAGTGGCGTATTTTCTGTAGGTATATCCATTCCATGGGCTCTTAGCGAGTGGAGAGATCTTTCTCACGGTTCACTTTTCCGATCCACTGGGCATTGCCTATGCCTTATTGCCCACACCCACTGGGCACAAACTCATTGTTACACTTAGTCCGACTAGGATTCAGATGAGTGCATTTAGATTCGCTACGACGGCTTCTGACCCCCGGTTGTTAGGTGTCGTAACAAGTAGGCTGCACTAACTGTTATAGAGCCGGGTTCGAGACCAAGTTGGGTGGGTGTCGCACAGCTGCAACATTGTGGTTTGCTGCGGTCTTCGAACAATTACAGAAACTACGAGAAAAATCCACACTTATTGCCGCAACATACATGACAATGGTGTGATATTGTGTAATGTCAGACTATCCACATCTACATTATTATTAGGTGTCCCAACTTCCCAACGCAATTTTACTAACATATATTTATAACTGTGGTTCTATAAAAGACAATCGTCGACATATTCTTACTTCCTAGAACGTTGAACTTCTCTTATCAGAAATTTCACGAGGAACTTCTATTCACCAATAAGTTTATGTAAACCACTAAACCTATATTATTACGTAGACAGTTTTTGAACCAATAACAAAACTGGTTCCCTGAAATGACAATCTTGAAATGAAAGAAAATGATCAAAATTATATTTATGCTTTTTCTACGCAGGAATACTGGCAGGTTTATTGCTATTTATTACAGGCAATACTTTGCATCTAAGTATATGCCATTCAAATCAAATTATGCCGTATAAAACCGTTTGTAATTAAAATAACGTTTTTAAACACACATTTAAAATTTCTGAATCATTCTTTGCAATCCCAGAAAAAAAAGTTTGATTTGATTTGAATGTATTGGTACAATTTGAGTTTCGACTGCATATAGACTTGGAAGTTACAGTACAGTACAACTTGTTAATTACTTCGTTATTTCCCACCATCCGCTCAACATTTTGAAATGTCCCAAAACGAACCTAAGTCAGCGTAGTGGAAGGAAAGGTGACGATGGTCAAGGGCAAGGGTTGGTTGTCTACCATCTCGTCGATCACAGTGCGGACCATCGCACACGCACCATCCGCGCACCGTGAGAATGATCAGCGCTCACTGATGAGTAGATCACCGGCTCCATCGATCAACCAACATGCCTAGAAACTATGCGAGTTTCCCAGGTTGCGCGCGGCGACCAGGCTACAGGTGTTGAACAAATCAGTTCTCGCTTTTCAATTGGGAAACAGAAGATTTATTAACTCTTATTTTTTATATCCACGTGATACACGAAGAGGAAGCGATGCGAGCTTATTGATGAACCTGAAATACATTTCAAGGTTGAAAAAGTAAATTATAATAACACTACGATAGCAAGCAAAAAATATGTTTGATCAGTGATTCATAATGGTATTTAATATATTATAATTATACTTCCCAGACATAATTTTATTGTATTGTTATTAAATACTGTTATAATTATAAATTATACACATACTTATTGCAATTATAACATTTAAAAAAATGTATACTTTAGCACTTATTTTCTAACTTGGAGTAACCGGCCTAAACGATAGATAACAGAAATAGGTAATTATCATGAAACTTATAAAAAAAAATTGAAACTTTATAACAAGTAGTAACGTTACACATACAAATCATTAGACTTTTCACTGTTATTTACGTTTTTAAACATAACATTTTTTAAATAAAAATAAGTAAATAACAGTGAAAAGTCTAATGATTTGTATGTGTAATATCATGAAACTGTTTCTAACGTAGTTTTACAGGTGAAAGTAAAGGTTAATGCAATTTTGTAGTTTTGTTGGCCAATATATAAGCTAAGTTTAGCTAATTTATGTTAGCATTATTTTTTTGAATATAATTGCGTGCCCATGTCGACTGACTATTTTGTATGGGTGATAAACCCGCTTCCACTATAAAAGTAAATCAATGATCTGCAGGGCCGTATTACCCAATAGGCACACTAGGCACGTGCCTAGGGCGCCAAGAGACTGGGGGGCGCCTGCGCCCCCCAGTCTTTTAGCGTGATGTAAGCCCAAATTAAAATATATATATGAATTAATGACTAGGAGATTGCAAGATTGATTAATTCAAAACATTGCATAAAACTGACTTTGCACTCTTTTGCAGTCTGTTCTGCCCCCCACGACTACTACAAAAATTGAGTTAGACAGTATGCTGAAAAAGTTACTTCGTTAGCATTGCTTAGGGCAATGTCATTGTCACAGGTATTGTAAACCGAACTCATCTTGTCAGACTGCGCCGATCGCCGTACATGATTTCATTGATTTGGACAGAACACCCACAAGAAGTGATTTAACGAAGCCGTTTACTTTAAACTCAAACTGTCACAACGTCGCGAAAAATCTGTAAGTGAACGGCATGACAATTTTTTGTTTTAATAAAGATCCAGTGACGTGGGTAAACAGTGATTTACTCATAGATTACATTGCTAAACACAGCATTAATCAAAACATTGACAGTGATTTAACGGGTTCACTTCGTCTTTACTCGGACAAAACTCGATATTTTAAGAAAAACTTGTTACATCGGTAGAATGTCAATGGTGAAGTTGTGTACCGCCTCTGGGTGACATACTCGCCCTCCCAAGGTACAGTGTTTAGCACCCATTGCGTAAACGTTTTGGTGGAAAGTCTGAAGTCACAATTCTCACACGGATAAATTGACTGGAAAAATGCTGGCAATAGGTTTCGAGAATATGAAACGTAAAAAGAACACAAAACAATTAAATGTTCTATCATTAATAGCTAGAACCAAAACAATGCAAAGAATTGATACTAAATTAAAAGTGCAGTTGTCAACTGAAATAAAATATTGGTGAGATATATTGAGTCGCATTGTTGCCTTAGTTAAGTTCTTAGCATCACGAGGGCTAGCGTTTCGTATAGTGATAAGGAAAAAGTAGAATCGGCTGGAAACTACAATTACCTAGGGTCTCTAGAACTCGTTGCGGTTTCGGAAGACGTAAAGCGCGTAAGCGCGTGCAGTACAAACGATTCGGCGACTTCGAGTTCATGTGGGTGAGTAATATTAAATAACATTATTAAACGGAAACTATGGAATTACATTTAAATACGTAGTACCTATTATAAATTGCACAATATTTAAATGTGGGACTAGGCCCTATAGCAATTGCCTAAAAAACATTATTTGTGAAATTAGAAAACATTGCATAGTATGCACACAATAAACATAACGATATTTTGGATTCCATATTTGCTTGGGGGGGGGGGGGGGGGGGGGCGACCTAAAAATTTGTGCCTATGTTCTCATTATTAGTTAAAACGGCCCTGATGATCTGCCAGTAAACCATCGTTCATGTTACCATGCAGGTAGGGCCTACCATGCGTCTTCTTCAATAGTAACTTTCTTCATAGCAACATGATAAAATATGTGTTTTTAGGATTAGTGTGTTATCATCCTGTTATGAGTGTATTTTATATTTAACGTATACCTCTCTAAAAAGAATATGCTTTCTTCGCTTATAACATAACACTTATTTTCTGTGAAAAGAAACGAAGCTAATAAGCGGTTTCTAAATGTAATTATTTTGTTTATATAGTAACTAGCATATCGCCAGTTTGAAATGTCATTGTTTATCTGCTTAGATAATGGCGAATGCATGTTAAGTGTATAATGAGATATGGCTATATGAGTCAATTAGCATGATAATGCATTAAGAACATCGGTTTTTGGATGAGCGAAGCGAAGACTTCAATTTCACTGACCCCCAAAAAATTTAGCTCGGGTGTTTTTTTTTTGTCTGTCTGTTCGCTCTCTACCGGGCAAACGGCAAATCCGATCTTGATGAAAATTTGACAGGACCTTCGAAATCTCTGAACTTAGAGGTGTATTGTTTTTGGGTACAATCGAAGAAATATTTCTCATGAATATCGTACTTTTACGATTTTTTTCGATTTTTTGTGCGATATTTTCGTGCCATTTGGGGCCAAATTCTGACCAAACGGGTGGGGCTGTAACGTTCATATTGTACATGGACATTAAGGTTATGGTGATGTAGTACCATTTGAAAGAAAAAGTTGAAAAAGTTAGCCAGAATTCATAGAAATAAAGCTTTTAATATAAGTTTTTTGATTTTTTGTGCGATATTTTCGTGCCATTTGGGCCAATTCTGACCAAACGGGTGGAGCTTAAACGTTCATATTATACATGGACATTAAGGTTATGGTGATGTAGTATCTTTTGAAAGAAAAAGTTGGTAAAGTTAGCCAGAATCCATAGAAATAGCTTTTAATATAAGTTTTTTTACGGTAAATAATAACAAAAATTGACAAAAAACAATAGAAACTTAACAACAATCACCTACAATGCGTAGGCAGCAAAACAAAGCATTTGCAAAAGTAAAGATATCCCACGCAAACTAAAAACTTTAAAGAAAGCTCATCCATCAACGCGGCGGGACTTTAGCGTTTTCCTAGTAAATACACGTAACAAGTGAATTTGAATGATTTTATATGTTGAATTTATAAGTGTAGGCCTATATGTGCAAGGCATGATATTTCCTAAATTTTGAAAGTTGATATTACCAAATCAACATTCATTGCAACTATTCCACTGGATAACAACATTCACTCTCACATTTAAGCATTTATTGCAACGATTCCACTGGATTACTTCTATGTGCTAAAATACTAGATATTTTGTCCTTACAGCTGAACAACTTGGTTCCTAATAGCGGCCAAGGAGTTGGAAATCACAAAACGTGGCTTTACGCCGCAGTGCAAATCCCCACCCCACCGATCGCTCGTCTATTTGCACTGGTTTATCCCCATGTTTGGCTACGTCATAAACCAGGCGGTTCGTTCGTGTGTGTCACTGCGCCGCCCGACAGTAACCGTTTACCAAACAGAATGACGCCTTTCCTGGTACACATTGTACCTAGAGCTGCCACTTCCTTGGTGACAGTGTTTGCACAGCAAGTGACACCGACATCTCGATATCCGAGGGCTGCGTGTTTGCACAAAGTGCCGCCTAAATACATAGAAACGCCTTCTTTGCCCTTTTAACTGTATTGATTAGTCTTGTGTGTTAATTACTACACACAAACCGTATGTGCTGCATAGTTAGATAATAGATTCCATGGTTAGATTACATTGATGCCAATGATGACAGTATGTAAGTTATCCTATTTGTGTACTATGTACAGAGTACACCATCGACCATCGACCAAGGCGTATAGTTGAATCTTCTGTAAGAGTAACACCCATTACCAAGCCCTACCAAACCCTTGATTTACTTCTGTTCGAGGGTGTACATATCAATCTACTGAAAATAAAATAAGTGCATTCAAATATTATAACACCCCTGTTTAATTTTTCGTATATAATGTAAAAACAGTTAAGTCATGAGACCAAAGTAGGTTTATGTTCCAATAATACCAATCATATCAACAGCTCAATAAAATTCATCTTTACGTACAAAGAGATTGCACTCTTCCGGGGCCTAATTTCAAAAGTTTCTACGGTGTTTTGAGAATATTTATAGTGTCTGTGAGCAATAAACGATTCCGTTCAGAGCAAGAGTGATGGATGTTTACCATGGAAATAGGGTACCCGCCAGTCAGCAAGAAGTAAACAACAAATTGCGTTGAGTAGATTAATTTCCCATCCTCACTAGTCACGAAGCCAACTCACAACATGCCTACTGTTCTGCCTTGATGCAGACAGGCCATGAATTAATAATAATTCATTACAAATCAAGGTAAGTTGCTCCACAAGGAATCCAGATCTAAAGTAACGGGGGGTCGTACTAAAACACAGCTACCCTAATTCGATACCAACTACTCAGATCCATCACCGAACTTACCGTGAAAGATTCCATCACACAAGACTAACAGTCTATAAAACGGACGTTTAACTTCGAAAATATGTGGGAAAAGCTATCTTACGCGATTTCTAGCTGACGTGTATTTGACATTTTATAGGTTTTGAGCTCAAATTAGCATTATGTGGATGAGGCGGGGATGTAAGTTATCAGAAGTGCCACACACTTTATAACCGATGATGCACAATATACAGCTCAATTCGATGTTATATTAATTTTGTTATTTCTTAATGTAGGTTTAAATAATCGGCACATAATAATATATTGTTCATTTTGTTATTATCTTTAAATTACAATTTATTTTCTCACAAATGGAATCAAATGCATTGCGTTTAATGATGAACGTCTTTTAAATCATTTTTTAGAATATTAGTAAGAATTTGTCTTCTTGAAAGATTTTCTATGACTTGGATATTAAAATCATCTTTAAACGCAAAATATTTTATCATATCTTTGAGGAATTTTTGAGACGTGGACAAAGGTCACAGAAAATCTTCCAAAACGAAAAAAAACCTTACTGAATATTTGAACATAAAATGTGATTTTGAAAATGCCAGTGCAAGAGAAAACCTTGTTGTTTTCTTTAAATTAAATTAAATTTTATATTTCTTTAAAATATAATAAAATATTTTGCGTTCAAAGATAATTTTAATATCCACGTCATAGAAAATATTTCAAGGAGACAAATTCTTACTAAAAAAAACAAATAAACAAACATGATTCACAGATCACAGATCATAAGAGTAAAATGAACTAAAAATCCATGTTTAGGAAACTTGAGACGTCTTTCACCACATCTTTGTAATTTTTTTCTAAATCTGAAATGTGTGTGCGTGTGTGCGTCGATGTACGTGAAGCAAGTAGAACATTATCCTAGTCGATCCATCACAAGTCCACGATCTCGTGTGACGCACGTATGTTACCACGCCGCGATCTTGCCGTGCCGAATCTCTCGGACGGAATGATTTCTAGTCGAAGCTCGGTAACTCCTTGCGGGAGCCCGATTACAAATATCAGAGCCAGGAGCAATTATAATTGAACCTAACCCCCCGTCAATGTAGTTTAATACCACGTGGTCATGAGAGTTAGTGGGTATTATACGCTTTTACCACTGCCGGACGTCACATGAACTAACTCATTTGTACAAATTATATGGTTTGGTGGACTGTGGAGCAGGGCTGTCCAGTAACACGTTATATGCGCGAACTATATCATGGGTCGATTTGTGTAGTGAAATTTGTATCAACAAAATTCTTTAAAAAGCAGGGAATAGGACATATTTGGCTGTTAGCAATTAACTATTCGCTCGACCAGGAAGCATCCGACGTATATGAAACTTTGCAAAGTTGTCAATAAAGCATACATGGACAGCCCTGCAGTCAAAAATCCCGAATATAGTCAATTTTGGAGTTTTTAACAAAATCAAAATTCGTGAAAACTAATTTATGTTTTATAAAATTTTCAAATAAATTTTAGAAATTGTTACTGTAGAACCCTATATTTCCACTTTCGTGACAAATATTCTAATTTTCAAACACCTATGGTGTCAGTCAGCCGAGCTTACACCAATATGCCTAAAACGCATGTCCTATACATATCGTCAAAGAAGGATACACAATTTAAACTTCGTGCAGAGTTGATCTCGTTTGGTGGTGGTGCTAGGTTAAAAATATCATTCTTGTGAGTGAGGCTAACTCCGTGCTCCTGACCGGGGTCACCAGAACATTCGGTATCATTCTTGTGAGTGAGGCTAACTCCGTGCTCCTGACCGGGGTCACCAAAACATTCGATATCATTCTTGTTGACTGGCAATGGTAAATACGCATGTCGTCGAAAGTCTTGTTCAGTTTTTATCATGACACTAACACAGCACCCATGGACGGACGGATAAAGAAGTGATGCATATTATAGAAAAGCTCTACTCCCTAATTGAAAATGCAAATCTATAAATGTTTATATAAATATATATTAGCAGTGTGGGAAGTTGTTTTCGAATTGAAAATGGCAACTATTGATAATAATGTAATCATTCTTGCAAATTCTATTTTGCCAAGCTTTTCAAGGATGTTCTCACCATGCAGTGTAAGAATATGTAAGATGGGTAAATGGGCTTGGCTCCTCTTTTAGACCTCAATACTTTTGAGTGTGGAAGACATTGGCTGTATTTTTTACAAGTTGTTTGTATGCTTGGGGTAGAAACTTACAAGCAGTGTGCTCATGATACCAGTAATATTGTTGAGTTGAGGAGAACTCTCCCCAATACAAAACTATTTTAAAATATAGTTTTTAGTTAAAAATACAATAATGTTCTAATAGTAAGAACTATGAAATTACTATGAAACTATGGAACAACAGTGACACAATAACTAAGGATATATTTTCTAGATTTTACACCACCGGATAAAAGTAATATTGAAAATAATGTTATGGAGATTTTACAGTTAGAATGACATCGCTTATAAGGTGATCTTGGCAGTAATCATATTGATACGAGTCTATAATGTTAATAAAACTATGTTCATGCGACCCAGCCTACTCAACCAGTCTACCAAGTGTTTTGCAGCAAAACAGGTTACATTCCTAACCTTTCCACCCTCTACATTTGCGTGTTGAACTTGTCAATTGACCTGTGACAGTGACATTTATGGTCAATTCAGTGGGGTCAGTACATTAATAAAATGGTGTCAAGGTAAATATGCGTGGGTGTTTGGTACCTCTATAATTGTGAAGGTGAAGCGTGGGGCACAATTTTTATTTGGGAACGGTTTCCTTATTGGTTAATAATTCAAAAGTTCATGTGTACTTTCGTATCGCCAAATCATAAAGAACTTATACAAGTGCCTATATAGCGACCATATTTAAATGAGGAGATTTGAATGCGCGTTGATATTTTATAAACGAGTAATAAACACGAAAATGTATAATAAAATAATATATAAACCGTCCAGAAAAATGTGAAAGTAGTAATAAAGACTTTTAGGAAAAATATGTCAAATAATTTGTACACATTGATTTGTTTGTCTCATTCTCTTTGGCCAGGAGTTGGCCAATACTCTGGATGTATTTACTTACAAGTGTTCATAAAAAAGTATAAGATAAATATGTATAACATTATAGCAAGGAACTGAAATATGTGTTGTATCGAACCATAGTGAAATCAGTAAGCAGTGTTAATATATATGAAAACTAATTATATAAATACCTTCCGATTTCCTCAATGTTATTTTTTTAACTATTTTTTGTTTCAGTCCCTTTCAGTTATATATTATAATTTCTCAACTTGATGCTATGATTGTTGGTGGTCATAATGATAGTTCGCATATAAACTTATTATTTTGCATCTTTGTTAATCATATCCTACTCTTTGCTTTCATTTTGCTTCAGATAACATTTTTTGGACTATCGCCCTCTGACCGATGTTTTTGAATCAAAGGAAGATGACGGCAATCTCGTCTAATTGAGTGAGTGTCTCGAATATAACATGATTTTTTATTTTTATTTTTTGGGGCAGGACGTAGCGTCCCTGTCAGCCTTTATATGCAAATTTCATGGCAATAGTGTTAACACTGAGCTGGTGCTACACTTAATAAGAACGACGGTTTGTTTTCATATTGTTCCTACACATCATTGCCTTTTACCTCCTTAAAAAGGAAACACGGTTTTCTAAAATAACGTTCGATGAACGATTTTTTGTCAGAAAGTACAAATGAGAGTTTTTTCCCTGCTGACGAAAAAATCGTACATCGAACGATATTTCAGAAAATCGTTTTTCCTTTAAAGGGGCTAAAAACCCCAAAAATTATTTTTTACCACGTGGTCTATAGCACAATACTACACTAAAATGATCGTTTAAAAAATTATATCTTGTAACTGTGATTTATCACGAATTTTTTAATTTTTTGGATCCAGAAATTTGCAAAAATTGGTGTTTTGGGAAATTTCTTAAATCGGCTTTAACCTGCTTCTTTTTTAGTCCACATAGATACTAGAGCATAGTACCAATCTAAAATGCCCCTTTATAACATCGTGTCTTGAAACTGTGCCCAAATGGCCCTCAAACATGCAAAAGTATGCATTCCAAAATCACACCCCATCTTGGTAATCATCATATTTTTAACGAACTACTTGTCCAAGTTACAAAACAACATATAAAGAATTTACAGAAAAGGCTGTAGAATAGCCCCTACGTCAATAATGGTCAATATTTTTTTGGATCAAAATCCTCCAAGGTCACGGGGCATAAAGATCGTCCCCATGTTATTTCTTATGGGAGATTTTGGCCGATGGGACTTAGCTCGAAAAATGTCATGTTTGACAATATTTTGGGAGGTCATGGTGGCCCCAATAAGTTTTCTGTTAATTGCTAAATTCATTACTAGTTAGCCTCAATGAAATATATTTTTTGAGTTTAGCGGTTAAATACCCCATTTAAAGGAGATGGGAGGCATTGATGTGTAGAAACGATGTAAACAAAATCGTTGCTTGAAATATAAGTGTAGCAACTAGCTCTGTGTTTAAACTGTTGACCTGAAGTTTGCATATAATGGCTGTCATGCAGGGACGTTACGTTCTACCTAAAAATATTTAAAAATGTATTTTCACTCACTGATTTAGCTAAGATTGCAGTCATCTTCCTCTGATTTTAAAACATCGGTTAGTTGGCGATACAATAACATTAAAAAATAATAGCCCCCAAAAAATTGTGAAACTTGGTTATTTTCGATCTAGGCCCCTTTGGCAAAAATCTCCCATAAGAAATGACATGGGGACGATCTTTGTGCCCCGTGACCTTGGAGAATCCTGATAAAAAAATATTGGCCATTATTAACGTATGCGATAACCATTTCTGTAAATCCGCTATATTTTACTTTGTTTTGTGATTTGGACAAGTGGTTCGGTCAATATAATATGCTGATTTCCAAAAAGGAGTGTGATTTTGGAATGCATATTTTGTTGTGTTTCAGTGTATATTTGTGTAGGGTTTCGAGATACAATGTTTATAGGGCCATTTAAGATTGGTACGGTGCTCTAGTATCTACGTGGAACAAATAATTAGCAGGTTAAAGTCGATTTACAAATTTCCTTAAAAACGTCAATTTTCGCAAATTTCAGAAAAAATTAAAAAATTCGCGTAAACTTACAGTTACAAAACATAATTTTCAGAACGGTCACTTTAGTGTAGTATTATGCTACAGATTATGTGGTAAAAATTTATTTTTGGGGGTAATAGCTCTTTTAACAAACATATCTGTTTTCGTAAAGCAAATAAACCGTCATTCTAATGCCTAGTTTGCAGATACAGATTTCTTAAAATTTAATAGCCAATTTACTTGTTAGCCATGCATATGAGATTAAAAGTAGTCCATTTTATCATTTGCCTACATCAATATTACTCTGTAAACGTATGTGTAAGAAAACGTTTTGCTGTTTAAAAAAGTCCTTTGGTAGTTATATTAATTATTTAAGTATATAAATGCACTCATTCAGTTTATCATATCCATGAAACTAAAGATGAATAGTAATCATAACTCAAACACTGTTACATTCTCATACTTTATGACGATTAATGAACTGCATTAAAATATATTTAGTTGCGGCCTATTTCACGTGTCAGTGCCTGAGTGGCGGTGGCGACGGCGGTAATGGCGGCGACGCCGGCTTACCGGATGCGGAACGCCTCCCTGTGCGCACCCACCACTGCGCAGGTAATCACATGCCAGTGTGACGCCGCACGCCGCACGCCGCGCAGCGCACAGTTTGAATATTAGAACATCCGATGAAAATGTACTCACTGCCTGGTTCCCATGATCAACGGGAGGCTGAAATATTCAATGGGAGTAGAACCTTTGAACTCTGACGAACGGTGTTTCATGTTGATGTAATTCAATAACAATACATGTAAGCCAATAGCTTGCCCTGTAGAGGTTAAAGAAAGTAAGTTGAGAAGGAACCAGGTTTATGGATGATTCAACGTTGTCGCGTGAACGTATCATTGCTTTCGTGTGTGTCAACATAAACTTTGTAAAAAAATTGTATTCAATGAAAATTGTAAAATGTGTAAAATGCTCGTTGGTCTTGTGGTTAGCGTCTCTGCTTCCAATGCAGAAGGTCCAGGGTTCGATTCCCGCTATAGGCAGCAGTTTTTAAACTTGTGATTTGGACTTAAGGCCATCAGTTCTTGTCTTAGGAATTTGTAAACGGTGACTTTGGAGCCGTCCTACAACGAGGCAATAAATTTAAAGTTGTTCTGAATCGGCCTTGTTGATTCTGGCGTTGTTCCGCGGGTGTTCGCACTGTCCATACCACTGATTCGCTCACTCGTCGAATGCGCCGCTTGGTTTGAGGCTTGGTCGCTTTGGCTTACTGTCCCCCACTGAAAATCAGGCTTGGTCGCTTTGGTTTACTGTCCCCCACTGAAAATCAATTATGCCACTGAGTGGGTAGACTAATTACGGATTTTATTATTTATTTATCTACTAGTAGAAAATTGATACTCGCTATATATGTAAGATGTAAGCAGACCATTACATTTTTATAAACGATTTCAGACATTGAAATGTAATTTGTTTTATATTATAGACGACTCACCGTATTTCAATGTAACCATATTTTATGGTCGAAAATAGAAAAATGTCTACATTTAAATATGACAAATATATGCCAACCACATGCACTATGGAAAAACGGATTAGTTATTTAAATGGGTATGGCAATGGTCCATTCGTATTTTCAGGAAACGCTTGCAATATTACTAGGTTGTATTGAATTGATTTTGTTATTTTTAAATTTAAATTTAATTCCAACTTAATTGCAAAATTTACCGATTCTGTGGCTTGGGTTGACATCATTGGCTAGCGATTATTTTGTTTGTTTGTTAATTAAAAGTTTCACGTTGTTATAGGGTGATAATATTATGTGCATATCTAACGAATAATCAACTCCCTTCATTGAATAATGTTTTTATCGAAGGAGAAAACTAGAAATTCAACACCTAAAGCAGTCGAACAGCACAGCCTCTTCATAAAACAGGTAGAGGTCGAGCTTCGTTTGCCCATCAACACGAAAACAATGTTTCCTTCAACTTCAACTTCCACTAAATACTTGATTCCTCGTGACCTACCACGAACTTGAGGCCGTTCGAGTCATATTATGATGTCATCTTCGGGTGTTTGCAGCCTGCTCAGCCCATCTCCGGTCCTCCTAACGTGTCGAGCCCGTGCGGTGCTGACAGCGACCACTAAACCGCATTTTAAAATATTATTTTCGTAAATTAAAAATATACTCTGCAAGTGAAAATAGTAAGGCTTGGTCACGTTTCATATACCTGCTAACTCTTCCTTTCGAGCTGGGTTTTAAGACTAAAACGAGAGGCATGCAGGCGAGGTCAGAAGCCAGCCAGCCATTCACAGAATCATAGAAATTAGAAACTATAAGCTTGCCTCATTAGTCATTAGCCACTAATAAGTAACAACAGCTGCGCTCGAGCGAGCCTGCATGACGTCATCTTCTAGAGGCGAAGGCGAGTATTGGTTTTGCACGAACTTGACGGATTGAAGTGATGTTTTCAGAAACGAACATTTCATGAGCACGATATTCAAAGTGTTGATTTCTCCAGTCCCTAGAAAAACGATTTAGGCAACCACCTTCCAAGATTCATGGTTTAGCGGTCAAAGAAAACTTGTATTTGAAATGTTATACAAAGAGTATCTTATCAAATCAAAATATTCGATACATACTCTTACCAGAAACCTGCTTGTTGCATTTCCGATGTAATCGTGAATGTGCCAAGTATAGATTCGACCTTTAACTCCTTGGCAGGTGTTTTTACACAGCTTGGATCTCGGATATTCAGAATCTAGAAACATATCAACATAAACAATTTTGAACGGTGATGCCACTGGCAATGCTCCAATACAAAATATATTGGGCGTTACTGCGTGAACCTCCGCCCGAACGAACCATAAATCACGTGATAACGCCCTTACTTTCATTCGCAAAAATACAATATTGTGCACAATTTAGTTGTGCCTTCTTGACAATGGAAACATAACTGTGTGCAATAAAAACGATTCATACTTACGAATCTAACATGGAAAGGTATTAAATGCAATTTCTTAAATCGGAGTCCTGTACATCATAATGTGGAAACATGAATTGCATTAGTTCTGTCTTCATTGTTGTTATTCACTCTAGAATAAAGATACAAAAAAGTTATCTTTGCAACAACTTCTTGTTAAATAAAATGTAGATCTATGTTATAACAATGAATTTTAAACCCCGGTAATGCACTATATTGCCTCAAAATGTATAATAAATCGAGATGTTTGAAGAATATGTTTAAACCTTTAATTATTCATGGATATATATTGATTTATTAAGTGTCAGTCTGTCCTTTTCAGTTACAAAAAAAGTGATTTACAAAGAAGAACAATAAATAACATGAAGATAACACAAATGTACACAAAACAATAAACAGCCATTGAATAGAATTCAAATTAATAAATTCGCACTTCAGCTATTTGTATGTTTACCACCACAAGAGGTTATACCCGTAGAAAGATTTAGTACAAACATTTCTTGAAAACCGGGGATTTCACTGTATTTTTGTAAATGCAATGTAAGTTTCAAATGAGTATACAATTTTCTCGAAACTCTTCTTTCTTCTTCTGTTATTTATAAATTGCCATGTGGTTGTGCTGTGCTGGGCATGGGTGAGAATCAAGATGGCTCGACGTGTGATTTGATTTTTTTTGTTACAATGCATAAATAATCGTTAAACTTACAAATGTTTTCACTGTTTCTTAATTAGCAATTACGTTATTATAACCGCATTGAAAGGCTTGCTATGGAATCATCCGCAGACACAGACGGTAAAGCATGGTTCTAAGTTGAAAGATATTAACCTACCTTATTAATAACAGCACTCTAACTAACTACCTGTAGCTGTGTATTAATTCGACCATCATGAGCACATTTCCTTCATATTATAATTACCTGTGGGTAAGTAGGGAGCGTATAATCGTGGCTTGCGAGTCCATTAAGCCCCATAGGTTGCTCTGCGGGGGGTGGCATTGTTAATAACACACACTTTGACTGAGTTTCATGAGGTATAGAGGGGATGGGGGTGGAAATTGGCCCCTATGGAGTTGCCTCTACATGGGGCGAAATACTTTATTTTTCAATACTTAATTTGGTTAAAAACTGGAAGTTCTTTTCGTGAAGATGAACTCTGTAGGGAGTCCTGGAAGATGGTCTTCCGATGAGAATTGACTACGTCATCGACCGAGCTGTTTGATGAGGGCCAGGAGAGGTTGTTGAGGGGTGGCCAATGTAACTCAAAGAACACGTTTAGGACTATTCAATGCTATTTTATCATTAAATTATATACTGCTGTCACTTGCTGATTATATTATTAACACTCCTAGCATTGATTTAACGTCTATTTGGAAAAGTTTTGTCGTCCATAACCTGGCATCGAAGAAATAGTTCCTTTGGTTTGTAAAATGTATTTTCTTTTATCAAGATTTTTTATATGTACTTAGAAAAATGTATTTTCAAAATATGTGGATTTAGAAAAATGTGGTCTAGATTTTTTAAACAAGACCTATGTGACACTGACAGTGATGTTTTTAGGGCGCGAAAGCTGCCCTTATTTGATATATCATTGTTAATGTTTTCATCGCCATTACTGATATACAGAAAGAACCTATAGAGCAGTATTTAATTAAATAATTTATTATTTAAGACAATTGAATAGTCCTAAATGCGCACGTATTTTAAAACCTATATCTGTTCAAAATTAATAATCTCGTCAATATATTAAGTTCAGTGAAAGTGTTTCACTACATCAGTAAGATTGTATATATTTGGTATCGCAATATGTATTTTACTTTACTCTTATTTATTGTTACTAGTAACGTAATGGACATTCTTGCAAATGTATCACGAAAATCCAAGATTAACAACTTTTATACTAAGATATTCTAGCGGTCAGTTCGCAAGTTTGATTGATTTGGTATCATTTTGGAAAATAGAGTAGCCCTCTCTACGTATCGTCCTAAATACAAGACGTAAAGAAAAACAGCACCATCTATATTTCAGAATTGTAAGGATGTATTAAAGCGTTGACAATTAGGTTTGTGTTTGATTTGCAGCTACTGTCAACTTATCGGTTTTCGTTGAAGATATTATTATCTTATCGTAGGCAAATAACGTACAATTTCTTGTTTACACATTTTTGTTCACACACTACAACTCCAAACATATGTAATGCTATTGTGCGAATCAGCTACTCAATAGGGTATTCGGCGTGTTTAAGCCCCCCCCCCCCCCCCGCCACAAAAATAATGCTATGAAAAATTATTAAATTTATTGAAAATCACACGCCGTCTTTTGTCTTTCCAAGTATTTCGATTTTTCTGCTGTTGCCTACCTCCTTATCGCACTTCGCACCCGTGCAAGTTTGGGCACCCATCGTGTGGGCCGCATCGCGGGGAGGCCTCTTTGGACTCCGCGGGACGTCGAAGGCGTCTGTTTCACATCAGAGATGCGCGCAGGCGCAGTAGGACGCTATAATCTAATAAGCACTTACTTGCGCCAAACCTCATCAGAGCCTCTTTACCGTCTTACACATAGCTATTAATTTCAATTTCTTATGTTTTTTGTTCACGATTTAAAACATCAGAGAATGACTACTGCTTGTTAGTATTTTCGACAAGAAACTCAATCTCATCAATTTCAAACAATAAATCCTCAAAGTGGAATTAATAGGAAATCACTCAGCGTGACTCCATAACGAAAACCAGAATGAGTAAACATAATTAATGGTTCGATTTTTATGAGTCCATTGATCACCATCGCGTTAAGTTGGTGATTGTCTGAATTTTCGCGAGTGTTTTTTAGATGCTTTTGCAAACCATTATTAATATTTGCAATATCACCGAAAACATTAATTTTTTCAATTAAACTACTTGCAAAATAGATCAAAACATTTAGGAAGGGAGAATTTATTTATTTATTTATTGAACGTCTATTCTATTCAGAAAAAAAACGATTTACAAAGGAGGACAACTAAAAAATCTTATTACTTAGATGCAGACACAAAAAACACAATAATTTTGGTCACAAATTCAAAAAGGATATCAAATGCAATTAATTAATGAACCAAAAAGAAAAAGGTGGAAAAGAAAACAAAGAAAAAAGAAAAGGAGAAAAAAGAAAGAAAAAACATCCAAAAAGCAAAAACTGATTTATTAGACGATCCCACTCAAACGAATATTAGGTTTGCCAAACATCAGGAATAGCAAATCAGGGAGTAATCAAACGAATCTTCATTATTGTGTTAAAATTTTGATAACCATATAGTACAAAAGATCTTGACTCTAATATATAATCAAACATACAATTATTTGAAATTGTATAAGTCAAAAACTGCACACAGCAATGGCACAGGACACCTAACTCAGGTTGCAAGCTCCACCAGTGGCCGGCAACCAGACAATCCAGGTAGAAAAATATCGTTGAGAGAGAGAACTTTTATTTTTTTAACAAAACAAAACTCTGTTGTACAAATACAATTGCCACAAGGACACAGAATAAAAATAACATTCATTGATTAATAACAATTAAAAAAGGTTTAAAATTTAAATACAAATTCAAGAAATTAGTCATAATAATACAATTAAAAATTACATGTTTAGGAAAATTACATGTTTAGGCCATAAAGGTGATTCCTAAGAATGGAAATAGAACCTTTCAATGCCACCATCGATACGTAACATTGATTATATCATAACCAAAGCAATAATGAACAACCAAAGAGAACAGCAAAATCATAAATAAGAACTTATGAAGAGAAATCAACATTACACAAACACAAAGACAATAAACCACAAATAAATACTAAAAATCAATTCTTCTTTGCTCTTTGATTCATTATCATTTATCATTGCTTCAATTTTACTTTCAAATTGTACGATTCCTAGCTCAGTAAACTGGCTTCTTATATCATAAGAAATTGAATTCCAACAGGAATCTGTTTCTCTCTGATGGTATAATTTTATAACAATTATATATAATATAATGAAGGTCTCTGCAGCCAGCGCTGTTGCCTTGCGACACAGAATAACAATCAATTGATAAATAATACATTGAAATTAAAAATTAACATATGGTATGAATATGGTAAATAAGAACTTTACTTTACGTTACTTTTTGCGAACATTAATGATCAAAACAACTAATTTGGATTGGATTGTCTAGTGGTTAAGACGTCCACTTGGAATGTGGGAGATCCGTGGTTCGTTTCCCGGTTGGGGCGGACTTTTTTAATTTCTGAATTGTAGTAAATAAAAACTAATTTGGAATTTCAGGTAACGAAAAGTTTGAAATTGTAGAATAACAGATTCGTTTGGAATCAATGATTTTGTCACTCACCAAGAGTGGAGACTAAGTACACATGTTTGGTTATCTTTAATTAGTATACTAAACAACTAGAACCAAGTGTATGCTTCTAGTATACTTTCTGGTTCTCGGGGACTGGAAGTAAATTATGCATTATAATATGTTCAATTTTAAAATTTTACCGTGGGAATGAAACCTGTTATACGGTGCAATGTATGCCCTTCTACAGGTGAATTATGTATGTTGGTCAGGATTAATTATTGTGAAGGGAGTCCGAGGGCTGTTTTAAGAGGACTCATGATTTTGTACCACATAATATCTAGTACACTAATATGACAGTTAAAAATAATAATATCTTGTATGTATTTAAATCTTTTTTATTCAACAATACAAAAAAATGCGTTTTGGTGAATTTCTTAAATCGGTTTAAACCTGATATTTTTGTTTCACATAGATACAAGAGCGTCATACCAATCTAAGTTGGGCATTTAGAAAATTGTGTCTTGAAACTGTGCACAAACATATACTCAAACTTGCAAAAATATTCGTTCTGAAATTACACCCCTTCTTGGTAATTGGCATATTTTGACCAAACCACTTGCTCATATTACAGAAAGAAAATGTAGAAGATTTACAGAAAAGGTAGTAGTCAAGTACGTCAATGATGGCCAATATTTTTTTATGATCAAAATCCTCCAAGGTCATAAAAATCATCCTCGTGGTATTTCTTATGGGAGATTATTGCCGATGGGACCTATAGCTCGAAACATACCAAGTTTGACATTTTTTGGGGGCCATGGCGGACCCAATATGTTTTCTGTAAATTTGTAAATTCATAACTAGTTAGCCTCAATGAAATATATTTTTTTGAGTTTAGCGAGTAAATACCCCTTTAACGACTGAGAAAAACCTCGAAAAAAAACTTCATTTCGACGGGATTCGATTCCGGGACCTTACGAATCAGAGTCAAGCGCTTATTAGCACTCGAGCCAACACTTTTGTTATATTATTTTATAATGGTTTATTGTCAGCTACGACATGGCTAGCATCGTTTCTGGCAGATTCGATAAAAATGTATTATCCCAACAACAAAAATGGTAGTCTACTAAGGAGCACTAGCACCAGCCATCTTGACCAATGTATATTGTTTCACTCTTTTTGTTTTGACTGAAAGAATGGCAGCCGGCAGTAAGTATAGCACTGATGTCAGATGAATTCCAATCACTTCGATTACCAATGTCATCTTGGTGGTCTTGTGGTGCCGATGTCATTCAGAGCAGCCAAGCGCAACTAATGTATTATCATTGATTGCAATGAAATCGCTGGATGACCAGTGGTTTCTTGAGATTCCCGCGTTGCTTTGCCGTGCCGACATTAACTGCCCCCCCCCTCCCCCTCGTACTTCGCTGCCTCGAAACAAGAAGGTGTAACATTGTTTCGATTCTCATTAACACGCCACGCAACTTTTCTAATGAGATCCAAAATGATTTTGTCGGTAGTTGTATCTGGATGTTAAGCCAGTAAAACAGGAATCTATCAGTGCCAGTTTAAACTGTTGTTTCTTAACTCCGCGGTGCGCCGGATCTCCGCAGGGGTTCGAACCTTCGCCACAAACGACTAGTCTGTGTTCTACGACTAACTATTTCCATCAATAAAAAATGGCAGTTCAACTAATGTTGATGGTATTTATTTTTTTGTAAGAAAAAGGTCTTAAGGTTAACTGGCTTTCGTGACCTCTCTATTAAAACCTATTTTAAAAGTGTGTAAGATACAGTGTAGTAAGGTTTAGTAAGAGACGTAGGGTGCCTACTAATAGCCTAGGCCTACAGTAGTCCGCATTACTGTTAATGACTCTCTGTGCATCAATGTTAGAAGATGGTTGCCGAGTCTCACTTAACTAACCACGGGGGATGGGTAGGCCAGGCAACGCGAACCCATTCTACTCAAGTTATGAGATATTGCCTTATGTGGACACAGAACACTTCAGACTGCATAGATTAGAATATCTAGTCGGGCCATTCTATATGGCCAGCTCACCATGATAAAATCATGGCTGATCGTGATGCATGACTCAATGGTTCTAGAAATGGTTGAAAGTGGTTGAAGCTGTAAAATTTACTTTTCCTCATAGTTTTATTATAATGTAATTAGTAGTTTAATTATTGCTATTTGTGATAACATGAAATTACCCATTTAACAAATTGTATGTTGAAATTAGGAATTACACATATATATTGTACATAATTGGTGTTATGTTTATTATATAAGTTCACTACAGTCAATCGAGGTGACTCATAGCCATTCGTTTCTCGATTCCCCCTTCTTCACCCGATATGCATAATATACTTTAAGTCCTAGTGAAGCGTCACAATTCAAAATTGCATACTTTAAACAATAAGCATAATAAGTTATTGTAACTGAACAAGGACCAAAATTACAAAAATTGAATTCTGTTTATGATTGTGTTTACTGAATCTTACTTCTTCTAGGTCGCCATAAAAACTAAAATATCCTACCCATTTTTTAGGGTTCCAATCCAAAAAACAGTAACAACTCTTTATACATAATTTAGGTCTTAATTTTCAAGTTTGAAGAGTTCATGATATAATATTTAAAACACTTTAGTGGAAAATAACTTTTTATTGTTTATTGTGTTGTTGTATTAATAACGTTTCGGAAACTAATGGAAACTATTTCCGTCATCAGGTTTTTATGAAAAACAAAAATCGTATTATAAAAGTATATCAAAACAAACAAAGAATAGCCATATTTTATTGTTTAACACAATTGATGCGTTATAGGTTGCTAAAAAACGGCATTGCCCCAATCACATTTAAGTGTCTAGCAACCTACATAGGTAGATAAGATTTAACATTTCTCAAACTGTAACATGGAAGTTGACAAATAACATGGTGATATAAACAAAAAGGCTATTTTCTAGTATTTACTAAAGGAATCCACATAGGAGGAAAATAGGTACTCGGCTGGCTTATACAAGTGTATTTTAATGTTATAAGAGCTGCCTCTTTCAATTTCCTTTTTTTCCAACATGGCTCTTTAAGCAAACGCCGAGATTCTAAAAAGTTAAATAAGTTCAAGGAAATAGTTTCCATTAATTTCCGTAACGTTGTTATTAATATAAAATAAAGAGTTATTTTCCACAAAAATGTTTTAAATATTATTTATGTTTTTTCGACTTAAAAGGATAAAACTTTAATAGGCCTACATCATTACTGGATACACATTGTCATGTTATATTATACATACTTAACTTGATCAGACTTAGTATAGCCTAACTTCCATGAAGTCAGGAGGTCGAGTAGGATGCGATCACTGGGATGTAGTCATAGATAAAGTCTCTTTGGCGAGTCCTGAACATTAGGGATATCTCGTACTCTCCTTGACACCTGACGTTATGATTGCACTCTACGTACCTCTACATACCGTATGTCCATGAAGAACGGCCTGGCACGAGCCGAGATTATTAGCGTACCGGGTTCGAGTGTGTGGCCCCCCGCGGCCCCTGATGGACGACGCTGCCCCCCCCTCACCCCCATTGGCCCCCCGGGGGCCACAGGTCACCGAGACGACGCGGTGTAAATCTGCTGACAACCCGACATAGGTGGGCCCATTACCCTCCTCTTTCTAGCTCCGCTTTCCTTGCTCGTGTGACGGTCACACAGAATGAAAATATAAGGAAATTGACTGAATATTTTGATAATGAATGAGTTTAGATTCCTCACAGAAAATCATTCTTCACTCGAGAAAAGGAAAACAAACTGGGAAACGGTTAATTTTTGTTAGCACCCTCGTAGCTCCATATCTCGGCGGGATTCTGATTAGCGAAATCGTCAGGTGACTCTAGCCACCGGCAATCCTGACTGCAAGGTTTTCTCAGTCATGGGCGAATGCTTGTCTTGAGCCCTACTTGCAGACCTTGGATATTTCTTCTCCACTGTACCCGAACACCTTAATTGCCTACTTGGACACTTGAAGAGGGTCACGCCGGATAAAAATGGATGTGTATCATACAGCGGATATTCTAAATTCAGACCATGCAAGGCATTTTGGTAATTCCCATCTCTGCAGCCAAAAAATCATTGCGGTTAATTTTAAAGGAATTTAATTATTTCGCATATTTTTTAAGAAATGATTTTAGAACGTAATGTGGATTTCCCAGGAACCAAAATCTGTTTTGAGATTTGTAACCAAATCTAAATCCAAAATAATTTTTACTCCTTATAATTGGTTTAGCATTTTTCTTAAATAGTTACTTCATTTGTGTTTCCATGACGAATAGGAAAGTTTTCGTGCGTCAGAAGTTAGTCGGCCGGTTTGTATTTCTGGCTTCCATCTTAGATTTTAGGGGCTTCAATTACAAAATGTCATTTTTAACCTCAAATGCCTATTCAGCACCTAAAATTACATTCATAACACAAAATCAATAAAATCATACCATTAAAGTAACGTTCATTTTTGTCTGTCATTGCATTTTAAGGGTCCCTGGGTGAACTTTCCTAGTAGCCCAATAATATAAAATCACCTACATAGAGCATTGTACGCTCAGTTACTATTTATTTTTCAGTCAATAATTATACATAAAACGAAGTATTCCTTACTTATCTCCGAATATGCCGCCGGAGATATTGTTAATTTAAAATATTATAATCAACTCTGCTGTATAAATATCCAATATATAGTTTAATTGGTTAAATGTTTGTTTATTCACAATGTTTGTTATATAAATATACAATTGTTTAAACTGATAAACATACGCTTTTGTAGTACTTTAGACCCGTGTAGTCACTTTTTATTTGTCTAAATACTCATATACTTATATATATAATTATATAATGATTAATATAATATTATATATAATATGATATATATATTTACCCCAATTTTATAAAATCAAACTTTATTGGCAGACGCAGTATACGCACACTCCGTGTTTTGGGGAATATAGCCCTCTTCTGACAACTTTCGATAGGCCTATACTTCATGTACTTTCCACATTACATGGTAATTTAATACCGTTTGTAATATTTTAAACAGAAAGCAAAATATGTTAAAAAAACTATCATGATTCCTCCAGCCATATTATTATTAATTAAACACTTAGTTTAGTTCTATTTTATAACTCGTGTTATAATATATGGTTTACAATCTTACTAGGCCGCTTAACAAACGCTTTTTTTAGTCGCGTTGATGGATGGGCTTTTTTGTAAGTTTTTAGTTTGCGTGGGATCTCTTTACATTTGCAAGTGCTTTTTAAACGCATTGTAGGTGATTGTTGTCAAGTTTCTATTGTTACTTGACAATTGTAATAATATACCTAAACAAACTCATATTAAAACCTTTATTCTATGGATTCTTGGCTAATTTTTTCAACTTTTTCTTTCCAAAGGCAATACATCACCATTTTCTTAATGTCCATGTAAAATATATGAACGTTGTAGCTCCACCCGTTTGGTCATAATCGGTCCAATTATCACGAAAATATCGCATTAAAAATCGAAACAAATCGTAAAAGTACGATATTCATGATTTCATGAGAAATATTTCTACGATTATTATACCCAAAAACGTGGCAGGTCTTAAATTCAGAGATTTCGAAGGTACGCTCCAATTTTCATCAATCACATATGCCGTTTGACCGGTGGAGCGCGAAGAGAGAGAGAAAAAAAACACCCGAGCTAATTTTTTTTTTTTTTTTTTGAGGGGGGGTCGGTGAAATTGAAGTCTTCGCTTCGCTCATCCAATTATCATCATGTGTTTTAATTTTAATTTTTCGTGTTTATGTTTTACATTCTACTTTTTCTCAATGTCGTACGTATTTTCCTTATACTAGGCCGCTTCGCGAACGCTTTTTCGTGTGTGAGCTTTGTAAGTTTAGTTGCGGGGATCCTACTTTTGCAAGTGCTTTGAAGATGAAGGATGTTTCAATTCATGTACTTAATGTATATACCTAAAAATTATTTAACTTTATATCCATGGATTCTGGTACTTCAATTTCTTCAAATGTCAAAAAATAATAAATGAACCATGTAAATTGAACTTTGTAGCCACCGTTTGGTCAATCGGCCCAAATGTCCGAAAATATCGCACTAATCGTTAAAATCTAAGGTACGTATTTTTATCTTGCTCCGATTTACCCAAAACGTTTTAGGTCTAACTTAGAGATTTTGAAGGTTCTCAAATTTTATCAAGATCGCATAATATGCCGTTTGCCCAATAGAGAGCGAACAAACAGACAAAATACAAAAAAAAAAAAATACAAAAAAACACCCAAGCTATTTTTTTGGGAGGTCAGTGTAATTGAAGTCTTCGCTTCGCTCATCCAAAAATATTAATATATAATTAATTCTGCCGTTAGTGCAAAGGATATAATATATTCTAATGTTAATCTGTGATTGTTATCTGAAAATTAATGTTTTATATTTTTCACTGTTCTTATCTATTATTGTTTTCATATTATGTGAATTGTTACTTTAAATTTTGTTCAATAATATGTAAGTTTTATTGTTAATTTTAGGGGGCTATCTTTCTTGTGAGATTCATTATTAATCAATTAAAAATGTATCATGCATAAACTGTCCTGGAAAAAAAAGGTTCTGTATTAGTAGTAAAAGGACGTATACAGATATACAACACAAGTTTGAGCTATTGTAAACGTTTAGGGTTCTAGGAGTTAAGGTGTGTTGATATCTGCGATCAAGGTAGAAAGATAAGCCATAATACAAGGCTGTGAGATTCAGTGGACAAGTCCAAGTTGAGGTAGCCTATCTCTCCAATGTCTCATGACATATTTCATCCTTGTTTTTAATACACCCAAAATTCCAGCAGCTTTATCTCGCTAGTGAAGAACAAAACTATAAACCTACCTTGCCATGAATACATTTCCGTTGACCTTATTTTCAATAATAGAGGTTTATGTAGTTCTTTTTAACGGTTTATGTCTATTGCTGTGAGATTTAATGCGTTGTCAACGTTAACGACACACACTCATCTTTTTTGCCTAGCAACATATCCATACATATGTTTTTTAGAATTTTTAATTTTCAACGTTGGTCAACCTTACAATGCCTTCCCAAACTTGTATATAGTCGCAATGAATCATTCACCACATGAAAATTCTAGACAACAAATTTTGAGTAGATGGTTCCAGTGAGTGTGTCCCTTAGGTCGCGATATGATACCTTAGTTTAAGGCCAGTGTTCATAATGGCGCTTTGTCAAATCACTGTGACATATGGACACCCGAGAACCTTAACTCGGACCCCCTGCCACGGTGTAATAGTTAAGGCCTCCAACACTTCCGTGGGGACTATTCTAAACGCTCGCTTCTGAATTTATAATACAGATTCCCATGCTGGCTATAACGTTTCAGTTACAATTTATCACGGATGCTGAAATCTTCTTTCAAAATTTACTAAAGAGATTTAATCATAAATAAAATGATATGAAATGTTTATTTTTTTAATTATTTTTTTATTGTACGGATCCACCTGCGTGCCACATCGATGTCCAATATCACATTCATAGCTAAATTATATCCTGAAAAGCTATGTGCATATTTTATTCACCCAATTGTTAAAGGTCAAACTTAACAAAAGCTTCCATGGGAATCGGTAAGCCTCGTGGATGAAGGAATGCCCGTTGACAAGGAGAGCCCCACGCGCGCGCGCAATTCAATGGGTTGCGATGGCTAGACGATAAGGGGAACCCCCCAAAGGGCCAGTGACATGCGCACTTCATCCATCATGGCCGATGCCCCGCCGCGGTAAGTCGCAAGAACACAATCGACACATTCTTCGTAGCATTTTCTCAACAAGAGCACGGAAACAAAGATGTGCCTTTAATGTATATTTGGAACTAGGCATATTATACAGAAAGTGCCCTGCCACAACATCATAAATAATATCTACATGTATTGATTATGATAACTCTGTTTGGCGTGTGCCTGTCTAGCAGACGCATGTATTTTCTTATTCTGATGTCCAACTAGTTACTAGAGCATCAATTTAACAAGTTGTTGATAATCATTTAGCTTGTACATTTTAGAATTTCACGTACCAATAAGATATGATGCACGTATAAAATTGCATTCTTATCGAATAATTGTTTCCATGTTTCACGGGATAATTTGAGGAAAAGTTGAAGGATTACATGAAATAGACCACTATTTTGAAAACTGTGGACGTATCGATCACCCTACGCCCTTTCTGCGCCACTACAGACGACGGCGTCGTTGTCGTCCATTGAGAAGCTTTGCAGATGAGAATCTCGTAGAAACATCTGGCTGAGCTTCGAAAGCGATCGACGACCGATGGACGATCGACTTGTAATAATCTATCTCGCGGAGGTTCTCTCTTCTCCTGACCCCTGACCTGTGGTGTTCATGCGTGACAAAGGCACTCAGTTGTTGTCGTGTATTGTTCCCTCATCCGTCGTCGGGAGACCCGTTTGTTATCGTCTGAGGCAGGCACCGCGGGGTGACACCGAACTCGCCGTTTAAAATTCCATACCGACTGATTCTTATACCGTTCTCTTTCTTGAATCATATTATTCATTAACCATTATTTTTTGTCCGGCTATTGTGTTGAGAAGGTACGCGAGAGCGGTGATACTGGCAGCAAGACAGAATTCCACGACCCCTCACTCCCTTCTCCCCCACCCCCCATAACATAACAATAATTCATCTCTTTATTCTTATCTTTTCTGTTGCCATTGAAAATCACACGGCCTGAAAATGAGAGGTGTCTGTGTTGTAACACGATCACAACTTTTTTTAAGTTCATGATTTTAATGGGACGTTTTTTACTGTTTCGATACAATCGTCATTGTAAAGTCAAGAGTTCGTGTGGCTCTCTGAATAACTCTCTATAATAATGCCACGTGCGTAGAGTGAAATATTGTCCTCGATGTCTTGTCACTTTGTTGGCTACACTGTACATTTACACGTAATTGATTTCTTGACAGCCTAGTGAATTAAAAGTTTCACAAGTAATGTTATTTTCCTTTAACAGTCAAAGTACCAATCCATTTGTTTTAATTTTTTGCCAGTATTTAAATACGCAGAGTCTGATACTGGCTCAAGACGAATTCAACCTACTTTCATACCCTAACAAGTCAATAATCTCTCTTAAATCGTCGATTTGTTTTTTGTTGTTTTTTGTTTGCTGAATGAGGTTGTCTTTGTTGTACTCGATCAACAGGTTTTTTAAGTTCATGATTTAACGGACTTTTTTGACTGTTGAATTTACAATCGTCATTGTAAGTCAAGAGTTCGTGTGGCTCTCTGATAGTTTCTATAAAAATCCACGTTGTTAAAGTGAAATATAGCACGTGAATTCTTGTCAACTTGATTAGACAATTCCATCGTTATAACGTATTGATTTCTGATCAGTAGTAATTAAAGTTTCACAATAATTTTAATGTTTTCAGCTTTAACGAAACGAAAGATTTTTGTCTGTATAATTATTGCATAATGGCAATGCAAAACCAATGCCCAATTGATTTGACTACTGTATACGACTAAAATCAGAATAGTTAAGGCACTGTTCCAAATAAGCCATGTTCTAAACATCAAGAAGCAAAGTTAAGTTAATAATATGATTCAAATGAACAGGCATTGATAACATCACAAAATTTATTAGTAGTAATCAATTGTATATAATTAACGAATGGAATAATATATTGTGTAAAGTAAATCTACCAATATAATACAATTATTACACATACACTCATACAGACATACTATATTGATTGTTTCTGCGTTATCCTAAAACATTGACAGCGAGAATTTGTTCTACATAAATTTTATTTCAAATTATTAATTTAAATTAATTTAAATGGAGAAATTAAGCTTGCCCAACTGATATTGGTTTGGTTGTATATGACCAGGTTAAAATATCAAAACTAGCTCCCAGCAACCTTACAAAACTATCATCCAAAGATAATTCACTTACAATACAAGTGAGTATTTGCCATGTAGGAAATATTAGATCACTGTAAGTTTGTTATGTTGTAAGAAGATGGATTAATTTTCTAATACAATGTATTTCAGTACATTTTCCAGCAGTTAGCCTTCAAAATCACAACGTTGAGCGAGTGGTGTTTTGTACAATTATTATACTAGTTCGTTTTGTGGAGTATTATTTTGACTAGTTAGTAATACAAAAATAATATGTGGTTTAATTCAAATCAATTTGAATGCATTCATCATTATTTGTTAGGTAAGTCCAATGCCGACGCATGTGGTGATGAAATAATCAACAAAATAACGACACTGCACGTGATTACTTTTTTTTTAGAATATGCTGGCTTTAAGGACAAAGTTATTAACTGATATCGATTACTACACATGATTAAACCAATTTATAACTATTTAAGTTATGGTGTGGGCAAAACTGTATGAAAATGATTTTTGATTTCAATTTCGTAAACGAAATAAACTGAAATTCATCTTGCCAACACAAAAATTTAATACGACGTGATGAATAATCCTGCCATTTTAACAGCTTTTTAACTAAATCTTTCTTTTTCGTGCGACAGTAAACTATAGTACACATCTTTACGTTTAATTCACCTTGAAATCTTCTGTCCTTATTTTGTTGTTTGACTTAGTCTTCAGAGAATACATTTTTCTATTGCCTACTCAAAGACCCCAGCAAAATTGTCATTATTAATTTTGTCTTTCTAACTGTCAACCCTCTAAAGTTGCCTTATGCAAATTGTTTTAACATGATGATTTCTTAAACCACGAATATGTGACAACTGGCATGGCTGCAACAATCCTAGGACTGATTGTGTACACATTTTAGTGTGTATACAATTAGGCGGACAAGTTTAAACACGACATTCTTGTGCCTGTGTTTTGAATACCGTAGAAGCCTTGTTAGTCACGCCCTGGGGTACGAGGTGTTCCGTACATGTACCTAAACACAATCACATTCACAACGCATATTATTATTCCGAAAATATATGCATAATTCCCATGTTTGTTTATGTCTGTGGGTGCGTTGCGATTTGTAACTGACAATACTTGCCTTCACATAATAGAGATGTCATGTAGCATTCGAGACGTTGGCGGGAGAATATTTAAATAAATAAATTATGGGAAGTGTCATGTTTGTGTCATGTTCTAGGCTCAATTGAAATAAGTTTGTATACTTTTGTTTTCAACTATCGATTATTTTGTATCAATAACACGTGCAGCCTCATTAATCACGCAATGTCGCCAAACTTATTAATAAATAGTAAGTTTCTCAGATTACATAAACAACGTATTATTGTGTAGTATACTTTTACCATGCATTTATCGAATTTTACTTTTTTTTTTACCTACTGCTTATTTCAAGTATAAGTGACATAATTAATTGCTGATATTATTTTATTTCGGAATGCCTCGTATTTTATCACTTCAATTAACAACTGTACTTGCGACGAGACTATAAGTATAGCATAAACGCATTGCCATTCGAGATAATAAGAAGACCACCATTAATTACAAACGAAGCATATAACTAATTTTAATACAAAAATAATTTTCAAGTTTAAATATTAAGTGAATTTAAACATATGCTAAGAGATGCAATAAAAAATTAGCATACTCATTTATGTCAGGCCATATTTTAATAATGGCATTCACTAAGATAAGTAGCTGTTATACTATAAAGCGACCTGGACAAGTTCTACCTCATTAATCTTTCGCTCTCCTCTCGCCTCTTTCCATAAATACGAGCATAATATAATTTGTATGCATTCGTATGTAAACAATTTCATTATTTACTTAAATCCTGCTTGATTCTTTAAAAGCTATTTTTATAACTTGATTGCAAACATCTGATTTAACCGTTGATATAAAGTTGTAGCTTTACGGCCAATACGCCTATGAAAATAACTTAATAAGGTATATTCTTTTATGATTCATGTAATTTCATTAGACAATTTTCATCGCAACGTCATATTTTATCTGTGTAAATTATTATGAGCCCCAAAGAAGTATTGGTCGTAAAGATTGTGTATAGCCTCCGAAAATCTTCTTT
This sequence comes from Sweltsa coloradensis, assembly GCA_024449915.1. NCBI lineage: Eukaryota > Metazoa > Arthropoda > Insecta > Plecoptera > Chloroperlidae > Sweltsa > Sweltsa coloradensis. Next base: position 316,283 of record JAMZAV010001454.1, read on the forward strand.
GAACAGGGTATTATACAATAATAAAAACAAATTTGATTATGCGTCTGTATACGAGCTTTCTATTATGCATATAATAATATGTTAGTTTGTGGAAAGTATTATTTAATTTGTGCTCTGACTGGAGACTAGGGAGAAAATGTGGTGTCCTTCGTAACTTATTCACAAGATAAGGAATATGACATGCTTAGAGACCAGATTACCAACCAACCAACAGTGTTGGCTCGAGCGCTAAGCGCGCGACTCTGATTCGGGAGGTCCCGGGTTCGAATCCCGTCGAGACCGGCAATTCTGACTGAAGGTTTTTTCCGAAGTTTTCCTCAGTCGTTAAGGCGAATGCAAGGAATTGAATCCTCTTAAACAGCCCTCAAACATCCCTTCACAATTCCCAATCCGCACATACCTAGTTCACCTGAAGAAGGGCTAATTGCACCCTATAACAAGTTTCCCACGGTAAAAAAAAAAAAATGTATTGTAAGTATAAGTGAAGATAGCTTTGGGTTTGCTGTAGTGTGTGAATTTGTTTATTAAATAGAAGTGGAACGTTTTATTTCAGGTTTCCACAAGATGGCTTTTCGAATTTTGACATTTTCAAAGCTAAATAAATTAGAATTACCCATTGAATATTTACGAAATATTCTATATTAAAAATTAAAAAATATTTGCGGTAAAATAAATTCTGTATGATATTATGTCCGTGACAAAAGTTAAATTTTCATTATCGATTTTATTGACGTATGCCGATTTAAAGTGCGTTCACGTTCACGTCAACATACGGGATTAGCGTAATTGTGCAAGTAAATTGTGGTAAGTAAAAACATACTTTTATCTTTTAAGTTACTTTTCACACTGATTAACTTTATATTTATTTCTAAGCCGTTCAACTTAATTTAATTTACAATGTAGCTTACCAAAGCCTGATAAATTGTTGTGTTTAGAGAAATATACACAAACATTTATTAAGTTGTATTGATTAATAAGAGAAAACAGATATCAACCGGTAAAGTCTTAGGCTGTCCTACGCATTGAGTGTTACCGCATCGTTCCTGTTTATCATGGAAAACCGAATACAAACCACATCAAAGTATATTAAAAGCGTCCAGTAATCTGAAATATTGTTCACGGTCCTCCAAACTCGTTGAGTCTTGTTCTTGGTGGGGGCGCGCCTGCCGAGCGGTACAGAGAGTGACTTGTTTATATGACTTGTGTGGCGGAGATGTGCCGACTCGGTGAGGGGTCCAAGGACTTCGGGACACGATGACTGATGACACAACTCCACTACCTGTACACACAATGAATCTACCAGCCAGAGAGACATGCTCGACTACACTGGTAATTATTTTAGGCAAGGGGACATGAGATAATATGCGATTTCGATTAAATATTTCATAAAGCTGAATAACTCAAAATGTACTGACAGTCTATGTCCACTGCACTTTTTAAGACCAAATATAACATATTATATTGAACAGTGTTGTCATGTCATTTTTCATAATTTGTCATTGTGCGCAGTGGATAGCCCAAAAATTAATTACATAACCTCATCTGCTCTAGGAATTAATTAAGTCAATCATCGAGACTTTGAATTAATTAAGACGCAAAGAGAGGATATGAGGTTTGAAAAACGTGTTTATTACATTACTTTTTTCTTACCTATGCAGGCTCAACCCGCGCAACTCTGACTGATGTCGCTGTTTCGCTACCCGCCACCGGCAATCAAGTCTGAAAGTTCTCCAATGTATAGCTGAGTTCCAGAATTCATCCGATTACTAATCCGAGTCAGCCAAGTGTTCCAAAGTTCATCTCAGATTGCAATCCAAGTGTCCCGGAAATAAGCCAAAACAAATCCAACCCTCATCCGACTCATCCGACCCGCAAGGAGATGACTGGGATTAGATTACTTGTTTTAGCGGGAAAATCGAAGTGAGTGATATAGTGGATATTATTATGCTCGAATTTGAAGGCATCACTTACACGTTATCCGTGTCACATGATACGGCCACAATAATGCAAAATGCTGAGTAATTAATTATACTTCAACAAGTTTGAATAGAAATTAGACCTAGGCCTAGCCTACTCCTAGGTCAAGGCCCTAGGGTCTAGGCTAGCCCGTGATCCGGTTTTTAGGTTATGTCTACCCCTTGGGTTGAATTAGCTTTTACGTGTGGGCCTAGCCTAGTTCCTAGCACCAAACTTGATACAATTACTTATTATAGTCTGATTTATTTCCAGATCCAGAATTTGCTTTCAAATTTATTAAGGGATAACAAGCCAAGGAGCTAGCTAGGCCTACAGCACGATCCACTCGAGCAGGAGGATCGAGCGAAGAGGCTAGCCCTAGGCCTAGGTCTAGGCATACACCTCTGAATAGCCAGTCATGGATATGCAAGCGCGTTTGCTATTTTAGTTGCTGTTTATTCACTAATAGTTTTGTATAGGGCCTAGGGCCTAGGCCCTAGGTCTCAATCTTTGACCTTAGTTCAGTATCTATTTACCACAGACATCAGATCATATTAATTTTTATGTCAGTTTCGGACTGAAAGGAGACATTTATTGGTCTAGAATGGTCACCATTTGCTCAATGTGCATAGACATGCCTACAGCTGATTTGTATTTGCCACCATAGTTGTAATCCAACTGTCCCAATATTTTTTTGACATCCAACGTATCCTGACGTCACAGTAGGGTATCCGGGATTACTCACGAGATGAATTCTGGAACTCAGCTTATTCCTCCGTCAACATCGCCAGCCCTAGGGACATTCCCCTAACAACTTCGCCAACACCCTTTACCCAGCTAATCACCTGAAGTAGGGCATGAATATGTCCCTGACATTGGCAGGTTTTTACGAAAAATATTTTTGTTGGGTTTCCCGTTTCTAAAAATTATCAACAAAATTATGAAGTGATAAGTTGTGATAAATTAAATAAAATTCGCATTAACCCTTTACACGAACGTCATTGAAACATACAAGGTTTGTCCCACGATTCATTTCTTTGGTGGAGTTGCCGGGTATTGATTTTCCCACTTTTCTTTGGAAGAACGACTACTGATCTCAGGGTTATCAATACCATTCGGTAACATCCTTATTGAAAGGTAAGGTAAACAAGACACGCATGTCAATCTGACTCGGAGGTCATGTTCGTTTTTTATCATGAGTCGTTACAAGCACAAAGATCGTAATTACGGATGGCCAGAAATGTAATGAATATAATATAGGGGAGCTGAGTTCTCTAAACTTTTTAATCCCATAAAACATATTTTTAACTGTTCAAATACAAATGTACAAATTGTAGGAAGCATTTGAGTAAATAATTGTAATATTAACGTTTATTGTTGTTGAATTTATTTTTGCAGCATAAAAGTTGTTTACGACTTCTAACACTATGCGGGAGCGTGGCAGCACCCGCAACCGACTATAACCTTTTCAAGTCGGTTATGTCAAAGCACTCCTAGACACCTTGCGAGATATTCGCAGCTTCTGGCACCCTGTCGGCGCCAAAATCTTAGAAAACAACAATGCGTGTGGTCATTTCATTGTCTGCTTTGCAATTTTTTTCAAATCTATACTATTATTCGCAATCTACCGACAAAGCGAGTCCTTCCCCCGGCTCCCACAGTGGCACAAGGAAGGCAAAGGAGGAGGACAGGATATTAATGAGGTCAACCTCTGTGTTCACCTGTTTCTGTGGTCAAATGATGAGGGTACCTCTGACTCTGAAGTATGGTAGTTATTCGGTGGTCATTGCCGAATCGGTCCCATGCTTGTTCTACTGCCAGAGGGGCTGGTGTAAGGTTAGGTAATAGCCGTAATCTTTTACAAGGACCAGGTGAGACGAAAATGGGTGGAATATTTTTACCCATCCAAGTTCTGACCGTAGAACATGATATTGACTGACTGACTACCTTCTCTGTATCCCTATTGTGTATCTTTGTTATTGTTATGTTCTGGCTCTAGCCTCTGTGTATGAGGGTGAGTTAATAATCAAAAGGTAAATCATAAAGTACAATGTGAAAATGTTTCCGACGCAAATTCTGTTTTGTCGAGTAGATTATTAAATTATCCATTGTATCCCTGACGGGACTTCCAAGTCCCACAGTGTTATTGTGGTACCATTAATATGGATAGGTATATACCTCGTAACACCTTGTTCTAACACCCTGTAAATTTTTTGAAACTCATTTAGTGTAAAACATTGAAGAATGTTGTATGTTGAAAATAATATATATTATATATAAGAACAACTTGCTTGTAATTTTTCTTATTATTAATAAGGATACTTGTTCTTGAACTTGAATCTTTAATTTTTTTTTAAAAGTGAAAAATTCTGGTACATATTCAAAATACAAATTTAAAATAAAATCTAAAATAGTAAAACAAAAGTTCCTACAAAAATTCTTGTTGGGTATGAATGTTTGATAAATAAGTGAAAAAATCCACAATTTTATTTTGTTTCACCCAGAAAAGGGTTATAAATACTATCTTAGTTTATGTATGGCTGTGTTTTAGAAGTGTGCACTGAAGATACACATTATGTTCATGGAATGTGCCTCTTGTTTCGAGCTAGTGTAACTTAATTGTTGTAATTTAGTTTTGTGCATTTAATAAATTTAATATTTCTTCACAGTGAGATACTGTAACTTATTGTTTTAACAGTTCGTTCTTCCATGGACTTTTATATTCAGCTCCATGGTTCTTCAATCAGGCCTTGAAATGTCTATAACGACATGTGAGATTTTGGTCAGTTTTGGACACCAGCAAAAATGCTTTAGGACAGAATGCACAAAAAAGAGTGACTAGGTAGTCTGTTAATAACTTATTATTACAGGGCCTTGTGAAAATGAATTTTTCCAGGAGAATCCCCCGAAGCAAGGAGCCTTACATTTCTTGGTAGAGGAAGGTCAGTGTTGTGGACCTGTGGTCACTTTCAACCTCAAATACCTGATGTACATATACACAACCTTACACTAAATGTGAACTATGCAACGAGGCTTACTTGTTCACGCGCTGGCACCAGAGAACAATGCTATTTAGAAAGCGCCACGGAATCACGACTATTTTAATGACTTAATCAGGGTATTCATCTCATAACAGGAAAACCTTGGTTAAGCATAGGGAGTTTTGAAAATCGAACTGGCACCTTTTCGATTGAATGAGAGTAATGCGCTATCTTTGAGCCAATTTTAGCTCTCTTGGAGGATATATGAAAAACCGGTACCACATGTAAGCTAAAATGATTTAAGTGTCTTAGTCTTGTGCAATACTTTAAAGCAGACTAAAACTAGATACTCTTTACTACTTTCAGTCATACATGGTCCAGCATCATCCACCGTTTCGTAGGAATAAGAACCAATGAACCTTTTCTCAATTCACAATTCTTCGATTGAACACTTTATACTGAGTTGTTCAACGAAATCCAAAAACAATCATTTGTACCCACAATATCTCACAAAATAATTATTCGTGTATCACTGAGTGTACAGTGCTGCCAACTCTAAACTATCATTAAACGTTTACCATCACCCATCTATAATGAGATGTATTTCACCTGATAGAAATCAAAGAATCGATATTTGCATGGCAATGACATCCAAAAAGAGCAGTGACGATTCTGAAGCTAACCATCAAACGCAAATCTTACTAAAAACCCTCCAGCGCAGAAGGCTGTTGTCCCACCAACGATCTAGGTGCATAAATTTAAACGGTTCGGCAGGACCATTCCTCGAGGCTGCTCCCACCAACACACCTGTGCGGTGTTGTCTGCTGAATGTATACGCCCTGTAGCAATTGCATGCAGCCGAGTCATTCCCGACGATTACCCCATAGAGCACACTCGACGGTTAATCAAATCAACAAATTCCTAGCTGACACGTCGGAATTTCATTTTTTACTAATGTTACTGAGAGCGCATGCTGGGGATGTCGAGGAGATTTAGGGTTGAAATAGACCGCCTTTATGGCTGTAGGTGAGGACAGGTGGGGATATTAAATATAAATCATTACCGATAGTAAAAAGCGATTAATCGATTATAATTCTCGCGGAGCAGTGGTTCTAAATCGTTTATTGTATGAGCTTGAGAACCATTCAACAAACAATAGTTCGGTTTAAATGTAAGCGTGCGAGAAACTTGAAAAGAAGATACAAATATTATGTTAAATTGTAAAGGGTTGACTAAAGATCCGGACAAAATAATGACGAGTTGACGCAGCCCCATGTGTTGAAAACGTAATAGATGAAGGGGAAGGTTTTGAATTGATTTCTTATAACGGACTTAAAATGTGTATAAATTTGACAATCGATAAGCCACAAACTATAAAGTCACCCTGACAGTCAAGGTAGATCTAATAGATTATCTGTAATATCATTTAAAATTGTGTCACCAAACAAAATTTTAATTGCCAGTGGAATTTATAGTAAACCTAATCCCCATGATCCAATGATATTCAGATATCCATTGTATCATGTCCCATCTCTAAGGTCGGTATCACACTAAAGGGCCCAGCTATTAATTTAAGTAGGTAAACTTTAGTGTAGTCAGCATTATAGTTACATTTTTCTTATCTGTCCAGAAAATTGGAACAATACCTGAAATAAGCAAAAACAACAATAAATACAATCAACTCACTCGGAACACATTTTTTCGTGAACAAAGTTCATTAAAGATTGAATAGGACACATTTTTTGGCAGTTAGCAAATAGCTATTCACTCGGCCAGGAAGTATCCGACGAACACGAAACTTTCCAAAGTTGTCAATAAAGCGTGCACGGACAGCCCTACGGTCGTAGATTTTGATATTTTGCGTTTTCATCTAGAAAAAAATCACAAATATGGTACATTTTAACAAAATCAGAAATCGCAAAAAAAAAAAATCAAAAAAAATATTTGAATAGAAATTTTAGGAAAATGTTACTTTAGAGCACTTAATTTCTGCTTCCGTGATAACTGTCCAAAATTTCAATCATCGGTAGTGTCAGTCAGCCGAGGGAACAGGATGCTAAAAACGCATGTCCTATGCTCTTAAAAATACACATAGTTCGTCGTTATAATCCCTACTTTGATTGAAAATGTAAGTTATATTATCAAACAGTTTACATTAGTTGTGTTGTGAGGACTTACAAAAACAGTTATTGTCTGATCGTTTGAACTAAACTTACCTATATACTGACTAAACTTGATCACTCAAATCAACAAAATATTAATGATTTACCGAACGTTTGTCCACTACCTGTGTCAAGTATTTAAACTTTGCTATTACGGTATATTGAAGAGCTATCACTTAGCTCGAATGACTTGGGATCTAGAGGTTCTGCTTGGATTGTCCCACACGATATCAACTGTTGCATCTGGAATCTTTCCAATAAACGTACAAACATTTTAACACCATTTTAATAGTAATTGTAAAGCAATGTAACCTGCCCTAATTGAACGTTTTATAACAAGTTTGTTAACTTTATGTGTACTTGATGCACATTGAACGACGTATAAAACTAGATCGAATAAGGAAGAAGAATCGGGGGCGTGAAAACCCATTTCATCCAGACGCTTCACAAAGGCAAAACCCATTCCTGATCATTAATGCACAGCTTGTTTTTATGTGGAAACAATCAGAGTAACGGGTGTTTAACTGTCGTCAACGCGCGGACTACCCACAGCGGGGCCCATTACCGCACGAGGTATGCTAATCTGCAGCGTTGGGCGTTGATTATTGACCACGTTTGACGTAGATGACGTAAATAAACGTATTTTCAGCGCAAATTGCGGTGTGTCAACAGTGAAATGACTCTTGTTAAAACCAACAGCTGGGCGTGTTCGGGTGACCGGGGTCACGAGGGGAGAGGTCGCATCGCACCAAGCTTCAAGGTCTAATATACAAGGTTTTCATGGGCATTGAAAACGGTATTTTAATTTTGACATTACTCTCTGCCCTTTAGATAATAGGATTTATTTAAGTATCTGCAATCGCAAGCCCATTACATTGACCGATACTTAACTATAAATCAAATCAAAAGGCCCAGCAAGAGCACGAAGTGAGTTTAAATTACACCCCCATCTTTGAATTAGCAGTGTAGAATCCAGCGTCAATGAGTTGTTTTTCAAGCTTCGTATCACATAGATAGCTAAATTTTTAGTTCCAGTTTCGTTGAATATAAAGCTAAAAACAAGAATGATATAATAAAACAAAACTTGCCTTCCTTTGATTGTATTTTGACATTGAATTCAATCTTGAACGAGACCTATTTATATTAGTGAATTTCTGCTCTATTAATGCATTAGTGGGTATAGTGCATTTCGTGAAAATGAATGTTGAATGGCAGAGATGCATTGACGAAACAATACAATTAAAATAATCTATGTTTAAACCATGCTAAGTAATGCACATTTAAAAAAATCATTGTTATTGGGACTATTTAAGTGCTATAGAAACTGGAATTATCTTAACATTTTACATATCTAACTAAAAATGCTATAAATAAACAAGTAAATTGTATATTGTAGGCTTTTATCGAGATTGGGCAACTACACTATAGCCATAAACAATATGTTAGTCAAAATCACGGCGTCATTGCATGCACTGCATTATGTTTGAAATTTTCCTGAAACTTTGTACCCAAACGTATCTGTACATGAAAAGCCGTGTATTTGAGAAGTGAGAATTAACCACGATTATTATGTAATTTTAATTTATTTAATATTTTGCTTCTAAACGAGGTTGGCAAAACGAGCTCAGCTCTAAACTTGGTAACTGCCAACCTAATGGCGATAAGTATAACTGGCATAACAAATATATAATAATTGTAACACACAATCAATACTCTTCTTCTTCTTTCTAACACCCAGAGTTGGATTTAACCCATTCTCTGCCTAGCCGCCCAGTAAAGGTCCGCCAAATATGTACTCTTTTCCAATCAATACTATCAGTACATAAAATATAATGTTCGAGACTCAACTGAAAATGGAGGCTTAAACAGTGAGTCTCTGGCAAGGACTGCTCCACGACTATTTATTTGCGTTTGCAACTTTTATATAACAAAACTTTTTAGATGAAATTAAGATTAAAAGTTGATTTACATCTGTTACTGCTATCTCGCAAAAGGCATGTGCCTGCAAGAACATTACACTTCTACATGTACCTCCTACTATAAATGTACCACCTACGTGATACCAGAAGCTTTATCCAAACGAGACTCATATATGGCTGGATCATGGTTGCATCGCTCATGTAACTTTATAGGTATCCTACAGTTCTTTCCGTGTAATTGCGTACGTTGTGAAGATTATCGTACTCGGGCGCATGCGCGGCTGATATACTGAGGTTAAGCTTGCTTTAATGATAATCCGTAATTGGCTATGAAAGTCTGCTGATGGTATATTACGAATGGCCCGTTGTATATTTCTAACTACTCGCGTGAAGAGTGGATAACGGAAGACAGACGGACAGATCGCAGGGGTCAAGGGGTCGCGTGGGTGCGGGTTGCCCCCCCCCCCTCCCCCGGACGCAGATTGCTTTCTGACACGACTGTCGTAAAGTTTGTAGGTGTTTTTAGTACTAGTACATTGCACTTTATACGAAATTGTATCGACCAAATCCGGTTATTTGATATCTACTATATACTTAATAGTCCTGTCGTCATGGGCCACCATTCCGAAATTCTGTTATTTGATAAATTCGATACATATTATTGGATTAATTTAATGAAAGAAAAGAAGGGTAATTTTTCCTCAGTATCCAATTTTCTTAAAATTATGTTAGTCATAATTTCGAGTTCCCCAATTCGATTAGATTTTATATTTTTTTAGAACGCGGTTTCTATACGTTCTGTAAACATGCCAATAGTTAAATCTGGAAGTAGAATAAAACATTCAGTACCTATACAAATACATCAGTATATACATAGCTTATTTGTGGTATCTACTATTTATGTAGCTGCTATAGAATGGTATTACATAATTATAATACTGACACAAACAATATACAGTTGTTGAACGCTGATATTCCAATGCTCACTCAAACAAGTTATTACTTCAATTAATATGTCATCAACGAGACTATAGATATCACGTTCTCAAAGCAATGCTAAACATTTGCTACGGTTACAAACCGCACTATTGCGTTTGGCATTTCAATTATACATGCTAGTCATTATCAATCAGTAACGTATACAAATGTATTCTTATTTACAATGAACTAGTAAAAACCGTGGAAATCGTTCGCTTACACACTTCCATCATAACCAGTAATTGATAATTAGAATAACGATGGAACAATAACAATTTACCATACTTGTGTATGTAATTTATGACTTCGTTCAGGATAATTTGCCTCCTTGCAATTTGCTTAACAACGTCTGCTTCGTTATTTTATTTCCAGCTCGCATTATGTTTTCATCTCTAAAGGAAACATAAATTATGATCCTCAACAAAACCGGAGAGGAGCAGAGTTTTAGATGCTATTACCTGCATTCGGTTTGTCTGCAGTCGCTAACACAAACCATCTTCTCACATGGAACCAAGGCGTAGAGTCAACCAACTGGTGTAGCTCTCTGCCTCAACAAAACCGGAGAGGAGCAGAGTTTTAGATGCTATTACCTGCATTCGGTTTGTCTGCAGTCGCTAACACAAACCATCTTCTCACATGGAACCAAGGCGTAGAGTCAACCAACTGGTGTAGCTCTCTGCCTCAACAAAACCGGAGAGGAGCAGAGTTTTAGATGCTATCCCCACGGGAACACAAACGTCGGTTCAACGTAGTATTTTGGTCGGAAAGGTCGGACAGTGGTCATTCGTTTTTCAACTTAATTCCAACGTTGGCCAAATGTGCGTGCCGACATATAATTTCAACAGTTGGTTTTGAAACAATACGAGTTTTGTTATTGGTTTAGGCTCTGGGTTTGGTTAT